>VDFB02086081.1:337357973-337742704 GCA_007258455.2 Sequoia sempervirens
TCAGTAGTAGGAGACATTCCTTTCTCTTGTGAATAAAATATTTCTTGCTTACCACAAGATGTCATAAATATAGTAGATGATAAAGCATTAGATGAAGATGGGGACGAACGTTGGAAACCTAGGCCTTGTTTAGAAAAGTGAGATATATAATTCACTTGATCCTTATTATTTTGTTTTGTGTTTTTATTATATCCATTTTTAGAAAGAATTTTGTATCCAAGACAACATCCTTCCAACTTACATGAAGAAATTGTATCTACATTCTAATGAGAAGAATTGGTCCTTTCACGAGCATGCAAATCCTTTTTAAATTTTTTAAAGTTAGGCATATTACACTCATGAGGAACAAAAGTTAAATATCCCCCATTGCCATCATGGGGTGAAGTTTCTGAATCTTTTGATGTAGAACAAGATAAAACACAAGACTATTTAAGTTCAGACTATGAGATTTTGTACTCTCCCATAAAGAAGGGTGTGAAATATAATGAACCCCATTTATCATCTAAGAGTTTTGTTATAGATGAATAAAAATCATGATTATCATCAACATGTATAGTTTCTATGTTTGAATTTGGTCCATCAAAGTATTAAGAGAGTTGGAAGTGTTATTTTCATCTTTTACTTGTGAATTATAGGTTTGTTCATTCACCTTAACCATGTATATCTTGTTATTATATTCATACTTCATCTCACAATGAAGAGTACATGGGACTCCTTCATGGCATGGATCCATGGTATACCTAAGACAATAATGTGTGAAATAGGTCAAGACATGATATGGATAGGGGTAGGTAAAACAATAGGCCCTATTTTAATGGGTAGCGTGGTCTATTAGATGCACAAGATAATTTAGAGGGGGTGAATGAATTGTACATTAAAAAATTTAATCCTTCATTAACTTTCAAACCCTAATCTAACTTTAAACCCTTATCATTCATTAGTAGAATGTAAACATATGAAACAACAATGCAAACACCTCGAAACACATAAGAACACCATATTTATGTGGAAAACCCTAAGTAGGGAAAAACCACAGTGAAAATTAACTCAAATATATATGAATAACAACACCAAATACAATTAGGCTCACTACCCAAAAAAAGAAGAAAGAATCATTTCCAAGAAGAAAGAAGAATAGAATAAGCTATTATAGAGAAATTCGTTATCTCAAAGCAACAAGAAAATCCACGACTGCACTTCTATACCATTTGTAGCCTTTGGCTCACTACCTTTAGCAAATTCAAGCACACTAAAAATGTAGATACTTTCTACTCATTGCATTTGAATTCATAGGAATTTAAGCTCGCACTTAGATCACTATACTTGATCACATTCACATCATTCACACACTAAAAAACATCTCCAACAACTCACCTTTTATTTATACCATCTGCAACCTAAATAATCTCAATTAGGTTGGCCTTAATGAAATGTTGCACCTCAAACATGCATCACCAAATATGTCAGCACCAAACATTTTCGCAGTGGAAAGAAGTGATGGTAGACCATGCCAAGGGTTAACTATGACCCAAATATGCATCACCACGCTACTCAACACATCCACAATCCACGAGGTACCTCCACAAATAGCACTAGCATGCTAGGTCAGCCAAACCTGAACTAACACTACAAGCGACCACATACATACTTCTCCAAGTCATGTGGATCTCATAGTAACACTCCAAAACATCCACACAACATCCCAGAATATTCCAACATCATCAAAATATTCTGAAAGACTACCACAACCACCTTGGATAAAGAATACTTTCATTCTATGCAACCAAACACACTAGCACAAACATACAACTTACTAACCAACCTTGTGGAACACCTCAACACCAGAAACCTCAAGGGAAGAAAGTTACAGACAATGTTAGCACATTCCCAAATCTACAAGGCAAGAAACCTTACTATAGAGAAATACAAAGCAATCTCATTTCTCCCAGACAACCTTCTATATAGACAAACAAACTGTCAAACACAACTTTCATTGTAGAATGATCTAGAAATTGAAACTCTAGATATAGAACATTTGAACACATCTAATCATCATAGCCAAACCACACAAGCATATCTTCAACCATGAATAAATTCATAGCACAACACTGAATACACCTTTAACACACTACACACTCTTTTATTCAAATTTTCTCAAAAGCACTTGGAAACCGAGTAAACCATCTGCATCAGCAGTACCAACACAACAATACAACACCTTCTCATCATGACTACAACATCTTCAATACCAATAATCTATATATCTACAATATCTGCTCAACACAACACTAGAGGCTAACATCAATGACAACACCAACAACATACTTGCAACATAATCATCCCCAATGGTTTATTACTAACATTGTGAAAGCCATGAATAGAAAGATCATTAGGTTCTATAAGATTCTTATCCATGCCAATTTTATCTAGAAGATCAATGCTACAAACATTAAGACTCGATCCATTATCTGTGAGGGTACACCTAACTCTAGTTTTATTAATGACCACCATTATCATTAAAGATTCATGTTTATTTTGGATCTCAAGCGAGGGTAATTCATGTTGAGGGAATGTAATACCCAACTTTATCACTTGCATAGAATCAAACAATGCAGCTACATCATTTAGTTTAATAGAATTTGATACATCAATCTTTTGTAAAGCCTCTTGGAGCATCTTGTGGTATGTAGGTGATGCTTGAATCAAGTCCCAAAGGGAAATATTGTCTAGAGTATTACAAAGTTTCTCAACAATATCATATTTTTTACCAGTATGATGAGGAATATTAGCTAGAGGTGGAAGTTATGGTTGAGGTAATGGGATGGATATTGGTATTTGTTTTGCTTTCTTATTATTTCTATTGTTATATGTTTGAGTAACTGCATGATAACTTGGTTGTTGTGACACATGGTTATTAGTGATGAGTTGTTTTGCAAAGTTAAAGATATGGCAATGAGGTTTAGGGGGTCCTATAATGAGAGGTAATTTAGGAGGTCGAATAATTAGAGGAATTTTAGGAGGTCCAATAATTAGAGGATATTTGATTTTCAATTTTTGTTCATAACCTCAACCGAGTTAATTGCTTGTTGATGATCTTCTATCAATGGGGTATCTAATGTCACCTTAGCATGTTCATCTATGACATCCATCTTACTATCTTTTGAAATAAATGTATCAATTATTTCATCCTCTTGTGCAACAATATCTTCCCAAGTAGGAGATATTTTGAGAGAAACAAACAAGATCCTCATTATTCTTAATGATCAGATCTTCTGACACCAAGATACCTTCTTCACAAGTAGGTGAGGCATTAGGTGAAGAACAACTATGATTTTTAATGATTTCATCCTCTTGTACCAAAACATTCTCACTGGTGGGGGAGATATTGGGAGAAGAACTAACATGATTGTTAATGATTTCATTTTGTTTCCTCGGACTATTCTCATAAGTAGAAAAATTATAGTTATTCAAGCCATGTGTTACAATATCAAAACCACATCTTTGAAAAGGAAACATGTTATTTTACCTATGGATCAAATGAGTGATGCATATTAAAATTAGGCAGGTTTAAAAAATAGAATTCCAAAATAGGAACCAGATCTGGAAAAGGACCCACATAGGGATTTTCACAAAAAAAAGAAGCCCAAATTGACTGGACAGGGGTGCCCAAGGTGTCCTACATTGGCAAGAGTTTTTATAAAACTTAAATTTTTGGAATGATCTATAGTGTCTTAAGGTCCCATGTCTTGGAGGTTTAGGTTTGAAAGTCAACATATTTCTAAAACTACACCAAAACCTAATTTTGATATATGAATCACATGCATGCATGAATTTTTGGATATTTTAGAGCAATTGAATAGTTTCAAATGATTATTTTTAAAAATTAAATATTGGAATTGATTGTTTTTTCCAAAAATATAGAAAATTAATTCTTTTTGATCTTTTGGAATGAAAATACCATGCAATTTTGTCACTTTTTCAATGTTTTTCACCAAAATATGCATCCATAAATGATAGATTAATTTTGTAATTAATTTTCTCAATAAATATAGCTTTGATCTCAACCTTAAATGAGGAAAATCAGATCTGTAATTTTTTACAATTTATTCTAAATTATTTTTCAATTTTTATGATTGAAAACTAATGAAAATGGATATTGTAAATTATCACCAAGGTTTTCAAATAACCTAGGTCTTAAATTTAGTTTTTATATTTATGAAATGAAAAATAAAAAAACTTGCAAGTGTAAGAAATGTCAAGTTCACCAAAATGTAATGTACAAAAAGTGATCCTAGGGTTAGCTAGGATTAGCTACTTTTCATTTACAAATCATTAGAATTTAGATTGGAAAAGGTATCAGATTAACTTGCAACCTAAAAGGTGAGTCAATCAAACCTAGATCTAAATTCTTTTGGGGGGTTTGAAATGTATTTTTGATGAAATGCAAATAGTTAACTATAAAAATGTAGTGTTCTATAATGAATTATGGAAAACTAGAAACTGAGAGACAAATTTGGGTTCTAGAAAAGAAAAAGGCAAACATAGAGGTACCTGACCTATGAATTTTAGGTTGATTTGGGTGGACAAGGCTGCCTAGGGCACCCTTGTCTGAGTTGAACTTTTTCAAATCTAAAAAAATAGTCTTGTAGCTCTTTGTTTGTGACTCCTTCCTTGTAGATCTTTTTGTCAAAACTTCATTTGTTACTGAGATAATTGAGTTTCCATATCTTGTCAAGTTGTAGGGTTTAAGTGCATAAATGGACAAATATTCTTCATTCTTCCATCAATATTCTTCAAATTTGTAATCTACGCATTCAAAGAGAGAGGAAGGGTTGTGCCATATAGGGGCTTACCTTGGTCAAACCCCCTGTTGGTATCTCTACCTCCACAATGGAAAAATTGATGAAACAAAGCTTATCCTTTTGAGGGATAGAGGATAATTGATAATGGAATAATGAATCAACAATGTACTGTATGTAACTCACCACTCAAATTTGATTTCCTTGAAGGACTAAATTTATGCACATCTCCTCAGGGCTTGATTGCAATTTTCTTGAAGACCTACAAGTGTTAGTCCTTACAAACAAAATGTATGCATAAATATGATCAAACTTACATAAAAATTGACATGACGCTTTGATGGTGAAATGATTCCATAATTTTGCTCTTGACTGCTCTTGACTTGATAATAATTTATCAAAAAAGTGCTTGATCATCAATTTATTTCCTTGTTCCCTCTTCAAATGATGAAATGACTACGTATTTATATGTAATTAATCTAGTTTCCCACAAATTAAATCCTAATAGTCGATATTTAGGATTTGCAATTCAAATAATAAACCACCAACTCTGACACATTTAAATTTGGGGCCAAATTAAGAGGACAAGGGTGCCCTTGTCTAGACCCACTTTTTTGGGATTTGAAAAGTTGTTAAATGTATACTTTGGTTTTTCACATTGAGTTTTTTAATAAATGATAAAATGGGCCATGGAATGCATAATTTAGGAAATTAGGGGCATAATTAGATCCAAGATCATAGGAGGGAGAAAAATCTAATGAAATTTTCAAGGGTGACAATTGATGATGCTATAGCTTGTTAAATGTGGAATATGTAATTATGAGGTTCAATATTATGGTAATATACCTTAGCATGGCTTTAGAGATACACCTATATATGTCCTAACCCATGTAACTCTTCTCATCGAAGGGATGGCACTTAAACCTCATGTTCTACATTGAAGTGAGATAGAGGAGGAAGCTAAGAATCCTCAAGTAGATCCACTAGTTGACCCTCTTGGTCATCCTCATGTTATTGATCTCCTTCAGGAGATAATATTGAGATTGGTTCCTCATCAATAACTCCTGTTCAATTCATTCCCATCCTTCTTGAGAGGGGAAACCTTGGTTTAGTGAGAGAGAATGTTCTAGGATCCCTTGTCATTCCAAAGTAGAGAGAGGTTGATTAGGATCCACCTTATGGAGGGGATAGGAAGATAGTAGATTTGGATGGTATGGTAGAAGTGACTATGAGGGATCTTCTTTCAGCCCATCCACCTAATTTTGAAGGATCTCTCAGGGGAATTGAGGCAGAGAACTGGTTATTTGCCTTAGACCCATTTTTGGTGATGCATCCCTATGGTAGAAAACCAAGGCTCAGTGTGCCATCACACACTTGAGAGGCTTTTATTCCACTCGGTGGCACCAAGAGGATAAAAAGCATCATCTAGATATTGCCAACATATCTTGGGAGACTTTCATGGAGAGATTTCATTCACGGTATTTCTTATATCACTATAGGCAGAGACATGTTGATGAGTTCCATGAGCTTCGTCAGTTGGGTATGAGGTTGATCAGTATGAGTTCACCACTTATTTGAGCTTAAGCAATATGCAATCATAGCTAAGGATGAGAGCATGTTAGTGTAGTGCTTTATGTGTGGTCTGAATGCTCATATCAGTGGCATAGTTTGAGTGTTTGATTCCAAGTCTTTGGAGGTCATTGTGGAGAGGGAAACATTAATAGAGGAGAAAATTCTTAAAGGGTTCAAACGATAGATTGGAGATAAAGTTGGAGGTTCATCTCCATCAGGATAAGATGTGTGAGGCTCTATGTCTCAATCCACAAGGTCCTCTAGGGATTTATGGACACTCTCCAGACCTATTCAACAACAACAGTAGCATCAATTCCAGAGATCTCCACAAGATCCTTAGAGGGGGCAAGTTTCGGGTAGTCATTACTCAAGTCACCATAGTGGACATCAGAGGCATCCTAGTCAGAGCCAACCAGTGTAGAATAGCCCACCTAGTTCTAGTAGAGGGAGTTATCACTAGTCTCAATCACTGTCAGTAGGTTGAGCATAGGGTAGAGGATTGTGTTTCTCTTGTGGCAAGTAGGGTCATTATGCAGACTATTGTCCTCAAAGGCCAATAGTAGGGACTAGTTAGAGGAAAAAATCTTTAGACCCTATAGTAGAAAATATTGGGAGATCCCATAAAGTGTTTGTGGTGGTGGATAGCCATCGGGCTAAGCATCATGGAACCATTATCAATTCATCAGGTGTGTTAGATGGAGTTCATGTATTTATTTGATTTGATTTTGGTACTTTAGATTCCTTTATCTCCCCATTCCTTGTGGATCTATGTATGCTTGTGGCATCAAGATAGAGTGTTAGTTGGAAATTTGAATTAACCATCAGTGTTAAGGTTGCAATTGACTCCCTTGTGCGTGGTTGTGTGGTTGTGTGGTTGTGTGTTGGTGTTAGGAACCTTCACCACCATATTTCACCTACATATCCTACCTTTAAGGTCTTACAAAATCATCTTGGTTATGGATTAGTTAGTCTCATTAGGAATGTTGATTTTCGGCATAAGTCAGTCAAATGTGTGGATGATCTTGGTGAGTGAGTGAAGCTTCTTGGGGTCTAGAGACCCATTTCTCTTTGTATGATTTTGACTAAGCAACTAAAATGGAGTATGTGACAACGATGTCAAATATTTTCCATCTCAGTGAGTGATCTTGCTAAAGGTGAGTGACTCTTGATGATCATCCTCTTCTCAAAGAGTTTGCAGATATTTTTTGAGTGACATTATAAGTATGACACCTAAGTGGGATATAGACTTTCAGATATATATCATACATGGGGCATAACCTATCTCTTAGTCACCTTATCACATGACCACTCAGAAGCTCAATGAGCTTCATCTTCAATTGGAGTTGTTAGAGAAGAGGAACATTCATCCTAACCATCATAGTATTCAATATATCTTTACTTAGCCGAACCATCATAGTCTTCAATATATCTTTACTTAGTCAAATGTGAATGTACGACAGTGCCATTAGATGGAGTTTTTGTGTGAGTATGACTTTGGTGTTCATATCAAAGGGAAGCATAATGTTGTCATGGATGTCTTAAGTACGAGGAGACATGAGATCTCAACGTTGACCCTTGGTACTAATTTGTGGGGTCATATTATTGAGGCACTCCCTAATGGTACATGGAATTAGGAAGTGAGAGTAGAGATAGTTTCTGAGAGAGCCCTTGGGGGAATGCTTTCCCATTATTATTTAGAGTTTGATGGAATATTGTGACATATTGATCATATTTATGTTCCAGTTTTTGGTGATCTTCATTCGATGATCTTGTCTAGGGCACATCATGCTCTATATTCAACACATCCTGACATCAAGAAGATGCACGCCAAACTTAGACATTTGTATTATTAGGTAGGGATGAGGCATGATGTTTCTAATTTTTTGGCTAGATTTATTGAGTTTCATTGGATTAAGGCTAACCATAAACATCCTATAGGTCTTTTGTAATTGCATGCCATTCTTGAGGGGAAGTGGGATATAATTTCTCTTGATTTGATTGTTGGGTTTTCTATGTCTTCTCATTGTCATGATGCTATCATGGTGATAGTGGGAAAGTTGTCAAAGGTTGCACATTTTTTTACCTATGAGGTCTTCGTATTCAACCACATCAGTAGCACATGTGTTCATGGAGGAGATTATGCATTTGCATGGAATTCCTCATAGGATCCTTTTGGATCAAGACCTAGTGTTCACATCTAAGCTATGAACTTACTTACAACATGCATTGGGGACCATCTTAATTTTAGTTCCACCTATCATCCTGAGATAGACGGTCAGATGGAGAGAGTGAACTAGGTCCTTGAGGACATGCTTCACATGTATATGATGGACTAAAAGTCAAGGTGGGAGGACTATTTTTAACTTGTGGAGTGCCTATAATAATGGGTACCATAAATCTCTTGGTATGACACCTTTTTAGGCCTTGCATGGTCAACCTTGCCATACTCCCTTAAGTTGGGATCATTTGGAGGATCATGTTGTCTTGGGTCCCAAGATGCTTCAAGATATAGATTAAGAGGTTATTTAGATTAGGGAGCACTTGGTGAGAGCCCAACAAGATCAAAAGAAGTATGTTGATTCCCATAGATTGGATCGACAATTCTCAGTAGGTGACCATGTTTTCTTAAGAGTGAGATCAAGAAAGAGTCCTATTCATTATGAGAAATGATCTAAGATTGTACAACTCTTTGTTGGAAATTTTGAGATCCTTGAGAGGATTGGTCATGTTTCCTATTGTCTTTCCTTGTCACCTAGCATATTGTGTATCCATAATGTATTCCATGTTTTAGTTCCTATGAAGTATATGCAAGATGTGATGCATGTTATAAATTGGGTGCTTTACATGTATAGGAGGGTGAGCATCTTTCTTTGAATCCCATTCGTATTCTCTAGTAGTGGATCATGGCTCTCAGAGGTTGGGATGTAGAGAAAGTAAGGGTCCAATGAGACCCAAATGATTAGTCTTCTATGACTTGGGAGGATGCGGTGCAGTTAAGAGTTCTTTAACCTCATATTTTTGCAGGATTCTAGGAGTAATCCTATTTCTAGTTGGGGAGGATATAGTGACTCTCATGTTTTGTATTACCTATATTTTGTTTCAAGATTATTCGTAGCATTATAATTATTTCGTATTGGCATTAGTTAGATACACCTTACAATACAGTTATATTATAACTATGTTATGATGGATTATGTGGTTTTATTCTATGATTATGAACATGTATATCTAAATGAGTATCTTATGATTATGCACATCTATATACCTAGATTAGTAATTGATGATTATGTTGTATACCATGTTCAGGAAATTTATGTGCTTTGGCTATTATATATGCATAGGTACCCTTGACGTTTGTTGAGTGGATACAAGTACAATGAATTTTTCCACCTAGTTTCACATGTCTAAGTTATTCCTTGATAGTGGTTATATGGGAGATGTCACATTGGCCAATTTGTTACTTGATTCAAGTGTGAATACCTAGTGCTTTACTCATGTTGGTCAAATTTGGTATGATTTCAAATATCGTAACCCTATTATGAAATGTCAGTGAAGTTGTGTTCAAATACTATTGGGCGAATATTTTTTAATCAATTAACTAGTTACAAAATGGTGATATTTGTTGGTTGTTTTTTAAGAACCAATCAAATCTCACCAAATATCTGAGTATTCCAAACTCAATTCTTGAATATCTAATAGATAGTTGGCCAATGAACGAGATGAAGCAATAATGCTTCCTCTCCTAAATTTTGAGCTCTACAAAACCTGGGAGGGTATTCCCACAATGTATATCTTATGACTCTCCTAAACAATTAACTGATACGTTGTATAACAAAGCAAATGTATTCCCATTAGAAGCTAAATGGATGAAATCCTTCAAGAAATTGGCACTTCCTTGAGTTAATTACACACATAAAGCCAAGAATATGGTACAACACCAACCGCAACAAGTGATAGATCAATTTAAAGATGATTTATAAGTGATTTTATCAAATTGGATAACCAAAACCATCAGAAATACTTACAATACTTGAGATAAATGCCATATCTATGGGCTAGGAGTCAAAGAAAGTTGAACTGCAAGGTAAATTTAATCCTAAACATCCATGATCTATGTGAGATTGCTTTGCAATTCACAAATTAATGATCATATTCTACGACTACTTATCTGATCTAGTTAACCTGCATATGAATTCATGATTTGATCAAAGCATTTTAACTAACCCCCTCTATCCAAAGATAAAATCAAAACATACATCAAAGCGTAATGACAATGAAGATTAATGAAATGATCCGTGATCAGAGTTTTCATTAATAATTCAAATAAAAAGTCAAATTAGAGAGACAATAGACTCCAAAGACTTGCATTATTGTTTAGATATGCTTAAGAGCCATACAATTGAAAAAATTTACTAACTAGACTCAAAGCTTAAGATACAAACTTCAGAAATATGCGTTCCGTGCTTATGATTTGCATAATTCGGATCTAGAATTCAATAAGAGACTCGTAATAATGGCCCTGAATTCCCTTTTATGAAAACAAGGGAGAAAAATAAGCTTCCAGCCAAGAGTACATATGTCACATCCTAATTGGACCGCTACAAGACATATTCCCTTTGTAGTTATATTTACACTTTCAATTGGAGGGAATACACATGAGACAACGATTATTTCTATTTGCTACTAGTAAACCCCCCTTCCAAAAGGCACATGTTGAAAAGAATAATCTTCAAACCATTGTAGCACATTCATTCCATTTGGAAAAATGAAAAAAATTATAAAGATAGAAAAGGAAAATCAATTTCGAAGTCAGCATCCACATCATCAACGATCAACATCTACCTGTGGTACCTTTAGTCAGGAGACACATATCTTTATACATGATAATCTGAAAGGTCGGACTTGTACTATACTTGACCAAGTATATGTGTTCCACTTCTGTACTCACAGATCCATTTCATCAATAAATATCCTCTTCCACTATTCATACTCTGCCTCAGATGGCCAATTGAAATCAATGATTTCATCCATTTTCTTTCTATCTTGAGAATACTTTGTCATTACTGAATTGGCCTCCTTGTCGAAGTCTTCAAGAAAACTGACGATGAAAGACAATTTCTCTAAAGCATCTTTCAATATGTCAATATCGACCTTCTCACAAATAAATTTTTCTTGAGAAACATTTGTAGTGTCCACTTGATGCTTCCACATCTATTGTGGGGCTTCACCTCATCATGGGTATGCTGAATGTCTGGCAATAATGTCAAATATGCTTAATCATACTTAGCCTTCAATTCTTTTATTCTCTATTCTAAAGGGGTAGCATACCATTGGAACTTTTGTTCTTTAACCTCACTGACAAACTTGTAAGTCGGGACCACCCTTGGATATCTATCCTCCTACTACTTGGCCCCAACTACCATGAGTCTCAAATTATCAGCCCTAGGAGTCCATTTATCTAGGATTTTAGTTCCCAATTCCCTATCTCTTTGAGATAGCCTTATTGCTCGCAGCATTAGAGAATAATTATCATGAACACTATTCAATTTACCTTGAATTTTCTTATTTAGGTGCTTCAAAACACTATGAACAATCTTAGAATTGTTCTCATACATTGTGTCCTGCATTTGTTCAAGCAATTTCTTATATACCTCAACTTGCTGAAGTAGTTGTTCCTTTGTAGGTTCATTAGATGGAGCTACACTTTATGTGCTTAACCCCTCTACTGCAATCAACTCTTGACCCGTGTTGTAAGGCACAATTGACAATGGTGGTTTAGTTTTAGACTATGGATGAGTCATAGGAGGAATAGGAGTAGTATGGCTCGATCTAGTTGGCCCTTGAGACCTTGATATTTCCACTTGTTGTTTCCACAATGCAAGCTTTAATTCAAGCTTAGCAACCTTCTACTAACTCTTATTATATTCAATAATAAGCTCATTTTACTTACTTCTATGCATATCTCTATCTTTAGTGAGATTTTCAACTATTGATTTTGTGAGATTAGCAACATTTATGGTCATGTTAGCTACTTCTAATGCTGGAGTATCTTCAACTCTTTTTATAATCATCCGCCCATTGAAATTAGTTGGTTCTACAACTTTGGGCTTCCTAGAACCAAAAGACAATGACCATATTTCTAGAGCATCCCATTCTTGACTAAATACAGATCCCTGAAGTGTCATCTTGGCTTCTTCTTCAATTTTGAATAGAGGCTTATCAACCCTTCTTATAGTATCAAGTACAACTACATCAATAATGTCCCATTCAGGTAATAATAAAACACCACTCTTATGCACAAGTTCCCTTCATTCGTCAGCTAAGATATTTTGAAACTGTTTCCTCATTTCTTTCCTCACATTGGCCTAGATAGAGCTTTTAGGAAATTCAAGATGTAAGCTTCTCTTAATGGCAACCTTCTCTGCATACTCTAAAGCTTTTTCTCTCCATACAAAATCCCTAAATGTTGTTTCAATGAATGAATCATCCTCCATAAATTCTTTGCAAGCCTCCTCTCTCATGTCATAAATATTACTCACACTACTTAATTTGGCCTTTCCTAACCTTAGAATACTTGTCCCAGAGCTTGATGCAACTTTCCTTGGGGGAGAAGGAATTCCCTATTGCATATCTTCAGGAGTTATCACAATGTCATCTTCATTAGTATCAAGGTAGTCGACTACTCTACTCTTCTTAACCCTTTTTCTCTTAATTGGTGGTTTCTCTAAGGGAGGAGAACTTCTTGGAGAAGAATCAACATCAATTATAATAGGTGGAGGTTTCCTAAGAGGCAATGAGACTGATCCAATTGGAGAAGTTTCCCTTGAATCCTCTAATGCAACAGGGGTTGTCACTTTCTACTCCTTAATTGTTTCCTTTTTCCTAGAATATACTTAGATCTTTTTGGGTGGTGATAGGAAGGCCTTTCCTCCTCTTGTATAGATGATACTTATTTAGTTGCCAAAGCCTTCCCCTTGTCTTTAATTATTTCTTCCTTTCTCAACACACCAACAAAACTTTCAAAATTCCCCAAAACATATCTTACCTTGTTCCATTCCTCTTGAATGTTGGGCAGAGGATCATAGGCCAGATCTAACTTCCTGATATTTGCTACCATCTTGTTGAAAGCAAGATACATAGCTTTCGTTTCATCTTGTACCTGTAAATCAAGAATCTTTCTAATAACATTCTCAAGGTAGTAGAGATTATGGAGAAACACACCCAGTGACCTTTTTTCTTTTACTTCAGCAATTAATCCCTCAAGGTCATGGTTTCTAGGGCATGTTGTCATCAATCTGTAAGGTTTAAGGATCTCATCAAAAACCTTCCAGCCTCCCTTTACCATCACAAAATATGAAAATTTTGTGTACTCAGGGAAGAATGAACCCTTCTTTTTAATCTATGGCAAGTGACACATTTGAGATCCTCCCAATTGTCTCATGATTTCTATAAATTCAATCTTGAGAGACACATCTCTTGGTAACACAAAAGGATAAACACTTGTCCCATATACCATGAATATAGTTCTATTTGGTTATGCAATGTTATCTCCCCAATTATGTGTTATATTCAACTCAAGCCTCCTCTCCATAAGCCTTAAGAAGTCATGAATTTATTTCAGGATCCTTGGCGGATCAACAACCAGGAGTCTCCTTAGCTTAGATGCAAAAATGTTATGGAAGACAACATAATCAAATTTGAGGTCATCCCTGTCTAGAATTTGGGTCCAACATTGGACCGATAACTCAAGATCACCCTCCACCTTATTCAATGACATGTCATCACCAAAATTATTTTCCTGTTTATATAAGATCATATGCATCAGAAGGGAGTACCACCAAAATTTTACCCAATGCTTCCCTTCCTTAATATCAATTGGGTGCTTGTGCATATTTTTTGCCAAATAAGTAGCAAAATCATAGACTATATTAAAGGATGCATGTTCAATATTGGCTGCCATGTACATATATTCTTTTGGTATAGTATCAAGTGCATCAAAGCCAATAATCTGATACAAGGAGCAAATAGTCTTCCTGAAATAGTGGGCAAAATAATTCATAGGAAAAGGCTGCTTCTCATCTCTACCAATCTTGATCCGCTTTCTATTCTTTCCATGTCCCATTGAAGTAGTGTGCATTGGCAACATTGTGGTTCTGAACAAGTCCTTGGTATTATCATATTATTTCCTAAAGGTATCAAGGTCAATTGTGACCATATCTTCACTCCACTCATGCATTTTAAATATTTCTATGATCTCTTCCCTGGTGATCCTGACCATCTCAACACCATTACATGCCCTAACTATTCAGGACACAGGGTCATATCTTGCTACAATATCCTTGAGCAAGTCTACATCCATATACACATTTGGGACCACAAGTTTCTCCATATCTAGTCTCCAAGTATTGAAAGTGGGAACTCCATAATTCTTATTCCCAAACCAGTTTCTAAACATTTCCATCCAATGTAAGGCAATTCAACATCCTTGATCCAAGCCTATTTATCTAGTAATCCTTCATGAACCTTAGGGCCATAGTATATTATCACCCCTTGACTCCTCTTGTTGGTCGAGGGTTTGAGTTGGTCAACAATGTCTTTAGAAGGTAGTCTAGTTGGTGTTTCAGAATGAGACCTTTGAGTTTTGGGAGCCATGGATAACTAGGTAGGTTTACAATGAACTAAGGATCTAACATAGAGAAGCTAAAAAACTAATTCTTTCAATTAGAAGCCTAGGGAACGATTAGAAGACATAAATTTGAACAAATTTGGCAAAAGACAATGATTTTATGTGCAATTTGAAAACAATAAAGTAAGTAAAGCATGCAAGCCAATTCAATTGGAAGAAAAAAAATCACAACTTGCCTTTATTCAAGATGGTTCGAATAAAGCATAAGATACATTTTTAATTGCATTTACGAGCTTTTGTGTTCATAGGAACCCTAATTTTTTCATGTCACAACTTGAAAAACTTTGATCAATCACCCATTTGCTTTGCATTCACTTGCAATCTTTAATTATGTAAGAAAATCAATTTTATGCACCTTTATGACCCAATTATGATAACTGCTAATATCCTTTCTTCCATTACTGCTCACTTGTGTGAAGCAAAATGACTCTAATATCTGTGTGTGATTTTAAATAGCAGTCATTGATCTCCCTCTGAGATGGTGTGATGAATGACTCAGATTGAGTCAACATGGTTTGAATTTACATCGCCATAGTTTTCCAACTCGTTAGCCAATGAGAGAATGTTGACTGGAAGCCACATTACTCCTTCCCGTGGGCTCCACTTCCTTTCCAAGTGGATGAAACAACACACACATCGCTCAATCATGTCTTCTGACGAGCATTATTTTAATGTTGTGAAGTGTGTGATGGGTAGTTGAGATTTAATCTTATGATTGCATGTGGACTTTTGATCTTAGAACCATTGAGCATCAGGAATCTTGAAAACAAACTGGGCCTCACCATGGCAAGGACACACGTCAAAAAATTGCAAACCTCACATCATCTTCTGGTGACCATTCTTTAAATCTTGTGAGGTGTGTGATTATTGACTAGGATTTGATCCTTAGATCCAACAAATGGGATTTCTACACATGCCAGTAAGGTTAGTTTTAAAACAGGGCCATGACTAGGCCGACGGGATTTTGACCCTCAAGGTAGACTCTTAATACATTTTTTCATGAAAATATTTTGGACCGACTTAGGAAAAATTAAAAGTGACGATACAAGATTGGACAAATGATAGACCCAAGAAAAAGGGTCAGTAAGAGCATGTCTTTGATGGCTTAAGTTATGACTTAAATGACCAACGACTGGGTAAAATAGGTCAATAGAGAGTTAAAATGCCCAAGGTTTAAGACATAAGAAAATTGAGAGCAAGGTTACAAAGCTTAAATCCTAAACCCTACCCTTGGAAACGTATGCAACAAACCACTACAAGGTGTAGACCAAGCTTAAAATTTCAAAAAATTTAGGGGCTCTATCAATGGGTCATGCTCAAGGATGCATACCTTTGGTGGGTATGGTGAGAAACAGATCTCTTGGTGAAGTAGACCAACATAGAGGAACCCAAAGAAAACCCAAGAACTTGCCCAGATAAGGCAAGCATACACAACAGATAGAAAACACACCAAACCTATGTACAACATTTACAAAGATATACAATGTACATGGAAAGACAACCTATTTCACAAGAAATAGGACTTCAAGAACTATCCATGTACTGGCAGTTCTAGAAGCTCACCTATCAAGGACTACAAGAAGTATGAATCCTCCCCATGTGTGTCTACACTAGTATAATTTGGCAAATAAATGACTATGTGACGAAAATTTTTAGTCACATGACTAAAAAATTTAGTCACGTGACTAACACTAGTAGTATTTGGAAAATAAATGACTAATTTGGTCATCCGGAAAAATCACAACTAAATGACTAATTAAATGACTAAATAAATAAAAATAAATGTGTTCATTATTAAAATATTGCCCTTAATTTTCATTTTAATAAACATATTCTAAAACCTTTGTCAAGACCTTATTTTCAATCATAGCCCACCATAATTAATAATAAAATATTAAAAATAAAATTACTAATAAATATTTTTTGTGGAATAAATATTTTGTTTTGTGGTGTCATCATATGAACACCAAAGTTTCTTCTAAATTGACGAAAAACCACCAAATTATAAAAATTAACGAAAACCATAAGAGAACCAAAGAAACTAAAACCCAAAAACCTTGAAAAACAAAAAAATAAGCAAAAGGAAGAGAAAAAACAAAAGATAAGAATAAGCAACCAAATAATCTAAGAGGAAAAAGGACCCAATTTTTTTTTATAAGCATAATTTTCATTTTAATAAACATACTCTAAAACCTTCATGAATACCTTATTTTCAATGTAGCTCACCAAAAATGGAGCAGTGAGTCGAGACCTTATATTCAAGGTAGCCTGCCAAAATGGAGAAGTAAAGCGTGACACCTGATTTTGGATTGCTACTCTACCATTTTTTCTGCATCAAACATGATTTGTGCAAATATTGTGGTAAGTCACTTTCCATGGTTTCAGTTAATTTTACTTTTCAAATCTGTACATAGTCAGGCCATATGATCCATATGATCCATTTGTTTTAATAATTTTACTAGCTTCTTGTTGACTAACAGTGATTATGTTATTTTTTAGGCTAATTATGGAAAAGTGGATCCATCTTGTGTTGCAAAAGTTAAGGATTTATATAGAGAACTTGGAATTGAGGTATGTTTATTCTTTTCTTTTTCGTTATGAGATGTTAAAAGTGATATTTTCTTTTCGAAGTTTCCACTAGCAAATTGCATAGTTCACAGGAGAACTTTCTTTTATCTATAAAATGATATTAAGGGACATGTAGATTGAGTTGTCTATACAAATTTCAGAATTTGAACTCTTAAAATTAGGTTCCACTTTCTGAGGGAGCATGCAAATCACTTTTGAAGTTGAGTGTAAAAAACAAAGTAGCATGTAAAGAAAAAGGATGAACAATAATAAAGTGAAAAGTGGCTCTTCTATTAGCCATGTAGAGTACAATGAAAGGAGTGCAAGGATGTTAGGGGTTTAACATTTATAGTGCAGTGGAATAGTAGTTCAATTGTACAGTAGATGTCATCCTACTTTTTTTTAGAACTCTTACTGAATTCCAAAAAATAAGAGTTCCCAAATGACGCTAATAGATATTATAAATAGAAAACAAACAACAATATTTTCATATAAAAACAACAAGAGTTGATTCATAGGCCCTATGAAAATATCTAACTTTTTGGCTCCCCTTTGATACTTTTCTACATACTTACAGATTACATCTCCATGATTAATATGGACTGGAAGGGTTGAAAGGGCACATGTTAGTCTTTTCCATTTATTGGGCAATAAAGAGTTTGAAGTGACTAAAAGAATCAAATGTAGCTCTTTACTCTAGAAGCTTTATTCTCATTTGGTTATTAATATATCCAGATATAAACCATGATGACTTAAATTAGAACTAGAAGAAATCTCATGAAAACTACAAGAAGAGATCTATGATTAGATGAATCATGGAAATGAAACCAACTCCATAAGCCACATCAAACAAAGTACACAATGCAAATGAGAATACAGCCTTCAAAGGAGTTTTCATGGATAAAGAATCATCCTCCCTTAGATCTCTTGTGAGAATGCCTGAAAGCTCTTCAGTTATCCACAATATTCACATGCTATGAGCTCTGATACAAAGATTGTGCATAGTTCTTCTCAGTTTATTCAATTTGGTGCTATTATTTTTATCCTATGATTCAGGCTTCAAACCAACCCCTCTCATTAGTATTTGTCTTCCAGAACTCTCTAGAAGAGGGTAATCAAAATTAGTACTAGAATATCTGAAAGTTGAAGATCCTTCCCCTCAAACTAAAGCTTTGTTCTCAACAAACCATAGCTGAGACAAGCCAAGAACTAGTGGAAGGGAAGTTGAATGAAAACTGAGAGCAACTAAAAGCCTTCCTAAGAAAAGTTCCCTTTCCACTATAACTATTGGTTCTAGTGTCTCCTTGTTCATTTTTTTTGGCATCTCCTCATTTTTCATTTCTTGATAGAGAGCTTCTAAAAGATGTGCAAGATGTTCTTCAATGTCAGCAATCAATGTTGAGATACAATGGAAGCGTTGCTCTTGCAAATAAGGTTCTAAATCATTTATCCTTGAAGGAGATTTATGTGCATGAAGAAAACTTAGGAGGTCTTCCAGATTATTCTTGGACCCCTCATCTATGGTATCTTTTATTTGGCTAACCTTAGTTCCAAAATAAGCGTTAAGGCAACCAAACTAGTCTTCATCATTTGTCATCATAAATCTAAAACTCAACCCAGGTAAATTGACACTTTTTAGGTCCCCTCTCTTGACAAGCCAACCCTCACTAGTAGTTAATTTGTGTAAATGGGTTTCAACATCTTTGTAACTTTCCAGAGATGTAACTATGGCTTCAAGGAATTTACCAACCTTAACTCTAGTTGACCTCCACCCTCATGGTCTTGTTTCAATTTAGTTTCTTCCCAACCCTACAAATCACAGACTGATAAATGGTAAGCCTTGAAATCATGGAACAAAAAACTATAAGAGACGGAGCAAGCATACAATATTAAAATTGTGACTTGCAGCAGTAAAAGAAAAGAAGCAGTAGGCAGTTTGATATACAATCAGAAAAGGGCATTTTATGAGGCTACCTTAAGGAAGCAAATTAAAAATTAAATAAAATAATGCGTCAAATTCCATTTAAATGTTTAGTTGTATAGTAGATGTCATCCTACTTTGTTTGAGAACTCTTACTGAATTCCAAAAAATAAGAGCTCCCAAATGATGCCAATAGATATTATAAATAGAAAAAAAATAACAATATTTTCATATAAAAACAACAAGAGTTGATTCATAGGCCCTATGAAAATATCTAACTTTTTGGCTCCCCTTTGATACTTTTCTACATACTTACAGATTACATCTCCATGATTAATATGGATTGGAAGGGTTGAAAGGGAACATGTTAGTCTTTTCCATTTATTGGGCAATAAAGAGTTTGAAGTGACTAAGAGAATCAAATGTATCTCTTTACTCTAAATGCTTTATTCTCATTTGGTTATTAATATATCCAGATATAAACCATTATGACATAAATTAGAACTAGAAGAAATCTCATGAAAACTACAAGAAGAGATTTGTGATTAGATGAATCATGGAAATGAAACCAACTCCATAAGCCACAACAAACAAAGTATGCAATGCAAATGAGAATACAGGCCTTCAAAGGAGTTATCATGGATAAAGAATCATCCTCCCTTAGATCTCTTGTGAGAATTCCTAAAAGCTCTTCAGTTATCCACAATATCCACATGCTATGAGCTTTGATACAAATATTGTGCATAGTTCTTCCCAGTTTATTCAATTTGGTGCTATTATTTTTATCCTATGATTCAGGCTTCAAACCAACCCTTCTCATTAGTATTTTTCTTCCAGAACTCTCTAGAAGAGGGTAATCAAAATTAGTACTGGAATATCTAAAATTCAAAGATCCTTTCCCTCAAACTGAAGCTTTGTTCTTGACAAACTAGAGTTGAGATGAGCCAAGAACTAGTGGAAAGGAAGTTGAATGAAAACTGAGAGCAACTAAAATCCTTCCTAAGAAAAGTTCCCTTTCCACTATAATTGTCGGTTCTAGTGTCTCCTTGTTTATTTTTTCTAGCATCTCCTTATTTTTCATTTCTTGATAGAGAGCTTTTGAAAGATGTGCAAGATGTTCTTCAATCTCAACAATCAATGTTGAGAAGGAGATTTATGTGCATGAAGAAAACTTAGGAGGTCTTCCAAAATATTCTTGGACCCCTCATCTATGGTATCTTTTATTTGACTAACCTCAGTTCCAAAATAAGCATTAAGGCGACCAAACCAGCCTTCATCATTTGTCATCATAAATCTAAAACTCAACCCAGGTAAATTGACACTTTTTAGGTCCCCTCTCTTGACAAGCCAACCCTCACTAGTAGTTAATTTGTGCAAATGGGTTTCAACATCTTTGTAACTTTCTAGAGGTGTAACTATGGCTTCAAGGCATTTACCAACCTTAACTCTCACACACATATCTGCAAATCCATGAGCTATTATTTGTTTCATCCTACTAACAAACATGCTTTCAAAAAGTTCATCGCACAGACTCTTTGAGTGCTTCAAAACAATCTCACACACACATTACAATGGAAACTCAACATTTGAACCAAAAACCATTTTTAACCACTCCAAGCTCCCTTCAAATGCATCCAGACTGTCCAATGTTTCTCTGATCAATGTCTCATTCTATGCAAGTTCCTTGCCACTTTTCACAAGATCAAGAAAATACTTTCCCCCAAGCCTATCTGCAGAGAGAATATCATCTGCACATGTCTTAAGCCATGCTAAGCAAGACTTTGATATAAATTTTCTCAACAAAATCATCATGGTAGCTTGCAGCTTTTCTCTATGAGATTTCCACAACTACACCTCATTGTCTAGGTTTGGAATCCCACCAAACAACTGTGATTCAGGTGGTACTGCCAATACAGTCTTATAAAAAAGAGGCAAATCATTTAGAACCTCCAAGAAGAGTTCCCCATCCTGACATAGCATTACCTGTATGACTCTTACCACATTACAAAAAATGGAATTGATTGCCCCCACCTTATCGGTCTATCAGTTGGACGTGTCTTTTGGTTCTATCTAGTTATGTTTTTTCATCAGTGTGAGGATCTTCTATCGACGGGACGAGGTCTCCTATTCTCATGATCGTCTAATGGGGATTTCGTCGATGGAGTTCCACTGACAACATCCCCATCAGACCATCGCGGGAACAGGAGACCTCTTCCCTCTGATAGAAGATCCTCACGCTAATGAAAAAATAGGTTCAAATGACGAGCACAAAATCCATCGATGACATCCCCATCAGACCATCATGGGAACAAGAGACCTCATCCCGCCAATAGAAGATCCTCATGCCAATGAAAAAAAGAACCGTCAACACATTGCTAGAACCTGTTGTGCCCTCAACACACACGCCCCATTTAGGATGGGGACCCTCTCTTTTCTTCACCTTGCCGGGTCATTTTGTTGCCACCTCATTTTGTGTGCCCTAGATGGTTAGTGTGCCTCCAAAGTCTCATCTTAAGTTGGCCATGTATCATCCCCCCACAAAATTTGCTTAGTCCTAGGTCCCTACGGAGTTCCTTTGGTAGTTTTCCTCTACCAGCG
The DNA here is from genome assembly GCA_007258455.2 of Sequoia sempervirens. Taxonomy (NCBI): domain Eukaryota; kingdom Viridiplantae; phylum Streptophyta; class Pinopsida; order Cupressales; family Cupressaceae; genus Sequoia; species Sequoia sempervirens. The sequence goes on from VDFB02086081.1 coordinate 337,380,118, forward strand.
GCCTTAAGGCCTCATGGGTCTGTCATGGCGGGTTTCCCTCACTAGATTTCCATTGTGCATTTGTTGTTTCAAAATGGCTGAAGGTCTTCACCTTCATGTGCCCTAGGACCTTGCTCCTTGACCGCCATCCTCATGACTTATGCTGCAAATTGATCATCCTTCACTTATCCTGGGCCCAGTTTGCCAGACCTCTCTTCTTGGGACTCTGTGGTGAGCTCTCCCTTCTCGAACAACCATCCTTCACTGAAGTTCCATCCACCAAACCCCATGCCTCCTCTTGCCTGTAATTTTCCACTTTAACATTTGAAGGGGCTGTTAGCTCACATCCTTTTGGCCTCCAAATTTTGGACCTTCGGTAGCTGTCTCGAAATTTGAAACCACCAACTTCTCGCCCACTGTACAAGAATTTATGAGGGTGCATTGAATGCACTTAGGGGTATAAATATTTGGTCCAACCTATCATTTTCATATGTCAGGTTAGCCAGAAGAGTTCAAAGCAAGTTCAGAGAAGTCTAGTGCCTTCGTCGCTTGTTGCCCTCTTGTCCACTGCCCTCATTCGTCGATCCTTTGTAGATTTAGCAGCCTCCTTCACCGGGTTCTTGTGGTAAGTTCATTGTCTGCCTTCTCACTTTTCCTTTTGGTGATTTTTCATTTAAACGATGGGAAAAATAAAGTTAAAATGCATTCATGCGATAGAGGGGGATTAGGCCTAAAAAAAACAATGTGATAAAACTCTGAGAAAACCGCCGAATCATCATGAAATCGAATCTGGAACTTCTGTTCCCCAGTGTCGTTCTTCCCACAGAGCACCCATGCCATTCAAACCTGAGCCTTCCCGTCACTGCTTAGTAAAAACCTCCAAACTTAAATAACTTTGAAACGATGGGATGTCTCCCTAGGCCCGTGACCCCAGATCTCCTTTGACGGGTCACCATCGGGACTTAACAGAATTTGAACTCTCAGCCTCCATTCATACTTCTCGAGCCTGCTCCCATGGGATTTTGTCCCCCAGATGCCACATATTTTTTGCCATTTCAAACGACATAACGGTCCCATCCACCCAAGCCTCGGGATCTGCCTTACCATTCACCACTTGAGTTAAACAAAACAAAATGCCACATCCTTGGTATCCTTCGAGTCCTAGTCCTTGGAGTTTTGTCTACCGACCTCCATTCCAACTTCGTTGTTTCTCATGGCCATCAGACAATTGCCTTCTACTCTCTGGGTCCTAAGCATCCCTTTGTTGCATGAACAACAAATGATGAAACCTAAGTGCCTTTGCCTTCACTGGACCTGCTTCGTTGGGTTTCCATTGACGAGATTTTGTCCTGTCTTGGTTGTTACAAAAGGAAAATCCAACCCATCCTTCCATTCCCCAGAGCCCACTACTCTGATCATCGGTGAAGTTTTTACGAAGGAAACATGAAAGCCAAACACAATGTCGGGTCCCATCTGTCGGGTCACTCCCACTGGAATTCCACTTAGTGCCCACCATTTTCAAACAGCTATTCTCGAATGGCTTCCCGACCCATTTGAACTGCACACTTAAATGACTAAGGAGTTACACCATCCATCTTTCGGACTCGTAGGTCCTGGACCCAAGAACTCCATCCTCGAAACTCCATTTCATTGTAGCCGTTCCAAACGAAAAACCTTAGATGGCTTACCCTCCTCATAGCTCTGAGTTCCCCAGTGATGATCCAAATGACCTTCAATCTAGAAACAAGTCTCGACCCACGTGCTCAAATTGAACCCTCTCTTGCATGGAACTTTCAAATCATCTAAATCTGAAGTCAGGAGAGACCATACGGATTTCCCTGCCTTGTTCACCCTTTAAAGAAACATTCTTTCCAGGGAAGTCCGACCCTTTGGTGCCTAGATTGTCTGAATTCCCTTCAGTAAACTACTAATAACATCTCAAAGTAAATGTTTGATTTCATGAATGATGTGTTATCTAATTGGACTTCATCCGACAAGGATTTTGGCTAACATTTGTGTCTAAACACTTGATTGTGCTCATCACGCCTTTTTTTGCAGGATTAATGGAATCAGGTGTAGGACCCTTGGGGACAGCCATAGAAAAGGACAAAGGAAAGAAATCATGTAGAGCTCCTCATGGGAAAGAGGACAAAGATCAAATGAAATACCAATTCCAAGGGGAGGCATTGCACTCAAAGGTCATTATACACTAGAAGGAGATTATAGATACCAATATCGACCAGATCGATATTGATGAATTTAAACAAAGAGTCAAAATTAGCCCTAAAACAAAAAATGCCAGATTGATTAGAGGTAGCAGAATTGCTAAGGCTGCAGGCTTCCCTCCATCTCTTGTCACCCCTGAGCTAGTAATGGCTTGTAGGGAAGAATACTAGCTGAAAACCAGAACTATTGTAGACAGAGATGGGAAGATTCTAGCTGACATGTCAGGCAAAGTAATAACGAAGACCTTTCACATCCCTACCTTTGGGGAGATGGAACTGCCGACCATAGAGGAATGTAAGGAAATGTGGGATTAGAACCCAACTGGATGTAAGAAACTTATAAATTAGTATTGGCTCAAAGAGAAGTGGGGCAGGGCTGCTAAGGTTCCCCAGGAGCTCTTCCACAATGATTTCTATGAAGATTATCACAACCAAGTGACTCTGCTAAGCAAAGTGATGGACCTTCTCACCACTGTGTACTTCCAGGAGTGGATGGTTTACTTTGTTGAGGAAATCCTTTGTGGAAAGGAGGATGATACCAAGGGAACCATATTCTACAGGGGAGGGATAATAAGCAATTGCTTCCATGATAAGTTCATGAATGTTAAGAACACCTCCAAGTTTTATATGACATCTTACCTTGTTTACTCATTGGCTGAATGAAGGCAATATAGTGGATTGTTCAGGGCTCCAGATGAAGAATCTGGTTGGGAATTGAAGGTTTATGATAGATACCCTCAGTTGCAGTTTAGAAATTTTAAGAGGGACTATTGCAGGGTGAATGATGCTTTCATAGGTCACATTATCACGTTGCTTGGGGGAGATTTAGAAAGGCGAGTCTCCCACAGTGCTCGGGTGTTCCTCAAAAAATATTCATTTATGTTCATTCAATACCCCAAATTCACATACATTCATGCCCAAGGCTACACATAAAGGCCAAACAAGCTACCCCAGTATCCTAATCACCATATTATATTGTTAGAACTCTCTTTGCAGCTACGACATATACACACCTTGCTAAGCAACAAGCATTTGGAAGGGATCCCTTATTCCCTTTCTTTTTGCCAAGGGATGTATAAGCTACAAACCTCTCAATGTGTTGGAAATTTAGAGAAGGGGCTGCCTAAGTATCATTTCCAGCTTCATACCACCTATCCACGAATGGACCCTTGTGGGCATATAAGGAAAGCACTTGGACCCAACTACACCCATCTACATCATGTTGAAGATTTCTGGGAAAATTCCCAAGATGATAAGGAGGTGTGCATGAGATATTACATGCAAATGACTGCCTACTTCATAAAGAGGGTGAACTTGTTCCCTGTACCTGATCAAGTTGAGGAAGATGAAAGCATAATTATGGATCCTAGGTACAATGCAGTTACTAACTTGCTGCTGCCTTCAATAGACTGGGATGTGCAAGAGGTCAATGGCCTCGATATCATAACTAAGCCAATCGAAGCTCGTACAAGAGAATGGATCAATGGGAAATTTTCTCGGTTAAAGCAACAAGGGGTCATCCTGACCTGTCAAGGGCTTGAAAGTGAGCTAGTGCAATAGATGATGCAACTACTACAACCTCTTTAGGAGAAACATCCAAATCTTCTCCACTCATTCGCTCTAGAAAAAAAAAAGAGACTAAGGAGCTGCAGCCTAACCCGAAGGTGTATGCAAGAAAGGCTGCGAAGGGTGAGTCCTTAAAGAAACATAAAAGGTCAGGTAGTACTACTATAGTACTAGTTATTTAGGAGGACCCGCTCCACGAGGGAGAAGAAATGGAAATAGATCAACACAAATATCCACTAGCTGCCTCTATCACTACTGCCCCTCCGTCGTTGTGTCAAGTTATGGTGGCTACCTCCCTGCCTGTGGTGGACATTTCAGTCCACCTTGCCTCTTCTTCACCAACTGGGCTAGTCATGGTGGTTGATTCTTCTTCCACCACCACCACCTCTCCACTCTCCTCTGCCTACATGTCTCCAACTGTATTGCTCTCATTGGCAACAAAAATGATTCCAATACAAACACTCTCGCTTCCAGAGGATTTTTCCCAACACATGCAAACTTCCCCATCAAAAATTTCTAAAGTATTACTGAATCAACCCATCCAGGCTATGCTAATGGAAGTCCTCGCCAATGTTCCAATTTCAAAGCCTCCAAATAAGCCCCCAGAGATGAAGGCCACGATGGCAATATCGGCAGAATGGGAAAGGTGAGAGATGGAAGCAACAAAAAAAAATGGAGGAAGCATATGAGTACCACAAACATCCAGAATATGAGCACCTACAAATTGATAAAGTAGTTCATCAAATAGAAGAAACTGGATCTTCTGAAAGAGAAGATGAAGAAGAAAACACCGGCGGAAAATTAATTGTGCAAAATTTTGATCCTGACTTTGAGGAAGAGTTGGACCGACAACTAAAGGATTTAGGAGAAGAAATAAAAAGACCACCGTCCAGAGAAAGAAAAAAAGAAGATGATAAGATGGAGGAAAGCATGGAACCTCCAATGGGTGAACAACAAGGAGAAGGCCCCAAACATGATTAGAATATGCCTCTCTCCAAAGGGCAGGAAGAATGGGAGAGAAAAGAACATGAAGATGTACTGCCTCTACATGAGGAGAAAGAAGATAAATAGGAAGATAAGCCCGAGGAAGAGGCTAAAACCTGCAGGAATCCGCAACATGAGGAGTGTGGACATGAAGATGAACGTGAAGAAGAAAATGAAGAGAAAGAAGAAGAGGCTGAAAGGGAAGAAAGTCCCAAAGAACACTTGCCCACCAAGTCCCCAATCAAGCACCTAAGATTCACCCGAGACTTCGACGAAGAAGAGGGAGAAGATGCCAGGGTGGGGAAGGAAACCTCCAAAGATAAGGAAATTGCAGTCATAAGGGATAAACAAAAAGGTGACAATGAATCACTCGAAGGAAAGACTCAGATGCCCAAGTGGCTGGAAAACTAGCTTGAAAAGAAGGCTCCTACCCCGAGTGATCCAAAAGTGAGACTGGAGGCTATCTCTGCCTGAGCACAAATCAGCACCAAGAAAGAGAAGATTCCCAAGGTTAGATCCAAGGTGACAATGGACGCTTCTAGATCAAGGACCATGCAATTAGCCACACCAGTAGTGGGCGAAGAGGGGGTAAGCTATAATGTTTCCACTATTGATTTAGGGACAGCTACCAAAGAGAAGAAAGTGGAGCACCTCCAAGAGTCTATTGCCACAGTAGTGCATTTGATACAACAAGACAAGATTTTGAAAGAAGAGCTTAAGTCACAGGTAGCTGATCTAATAGCTTACATCTAGCAATGGTCTGCAACAAAGGAAATTCCTACCACATCTTCGGCCCCGCCGTAGTTGCTGTCAAAAGAACAAATAGACAAGCTCGAAAAGAGGAAGAACTTGGATAAGACCACGAAGAATTGGTTCCGGCAGGTCTTGTACATAGGAAACATGGGCATCAGTCATTTTGTTAGGACAACAAACAAGTTCTTGGATCCGCAACAGTCTCTTGGGGGTGCAAGGAAACTTTGCACTGACTTCCTAGGGAGATACGACTCCACTTACCTGAAGATTGAGGCTATTCTCAAACTACCAAGCGCGACTTGGGAAAAGGAGCTTGCATTTAAGAAGGATGACCACACTAGCTGGTGGATGTATGAAAGGGTGACTTTGTGAACTGAAAGGAAAGGTGTGAGCAAGTGCTCAATAAAGTGGATCCAAACATTGAGTGGGCTAAGGAAATCAAAGCCGATTGCGTCTGATACTTGAAACTAATGATAGGATATGATATAGTTGTCGCACAGATGGATCCAGAGAAGATAAAGCCCCACTTTTAAAAGAAGATTGAGGATGGGATGTCAGATGAGATTACCACTAATTTCATGAGCTTTGCTACCTAAGCCTTCACCCAGTCAAAGTTGTTCTGAGACCACACTGCTAAGTATGATGAAGATTGGGAAAAGCTCACCGAACAATCCAAAGAATGGAGTTATCAAGTGCTGCGATCCGAAATCATAGACATTGATAAACTCTAGCCGCTAATTCTAAATTTCATGGAGTATGCTGCTTTCAAGAAACAAGTGAGAAACCCTATTATTGGTGAAGAATTCCTAACAGAGTAGCTATAGCAGAGGGAAATCAGAAAAAGAAAGAATAGGGATAGGGACAAAGTTGTGTTTTAAAATGTAATATATTGGGGGGTAGGTAGAACCCTAATTTTTAATGAATCTTGGCCACACAATGAAAATTAATCTTGGCCATTCATTCTACTTTTTGGACATTATAAATAGGGGTCTTCTCTAATTTTCAAGAGAGAGTTGAGTTGTCGTAATGACATGCTACAAATTTTTTAATAGAAATACATTGACTTTGGTGCATTTCTGAGTTTCTCTACATGTTTCATGATTCATCTCCCATAGTTAGTTGATCTAGTTAGATTTACATTGCTATTTAGCTAGTTATAGTTTTCTTTGATAGATTTGGTAATGTTGTTATGTGGTTATGAAAATTTATGATGTGTAGATGCCTTCCTGGTCCATACTTTTTGTTGTTTGTTGCTGGTAAATGGCTATGTAAAGTTAGTCTGGACTTGAATTCAAAACTGCTTCACACTTTTATCTTTGTTCATGCATGCATATGGTGAACTAATGGTAAAATATCTAATAGCCTTAGAAGATAGCACAAATTTCATGAGACTGTGAATTTTCTAGTTAAGTGAATTTTTTTTTTAAGGAAGTTGTCCATAGCATAACCTCCATGATCACTGTTCATGGCTAGTTATAGATCCAAGAAACTTTCCTGTTCCCTGCCATTTTCCCTTTTTTTTAGAATTGACCTATGCTAAGGTTCATTACACATTTTAAAGTAAAACCTTAAGAAAATATTGGAGTTTCATACTACTGTTCGAACCTGCAGCAAAGTGCACATCAACTTCCATCCTAGAAGCTTCAATTCACAAGATCCATTTCGTTTTATCTAGCTTCATAAGTTTTCCCTATGATTACCAACAAAATCACATCAGACATCACCTGAGGAATTCCATGCAAGTCATGACCTGACACCCGAGAGACCTTGGGGTGATTTTCAGCAACTTGTTGTTGGAAGTTTCCTTTCAAGAGTGGTAGTGTGCCTATGCACTACCTGTGTTGAGAAAGTGTGCAAAATACCGCATCAACAAAACTGGTGCTAGAAGGAAGGCCTTGTGAAGTTGGATCGGATTGGATCGTTCTCCCCCGAAAGATTCCAAAGAGTGTTAAGGTGTACACCAAACAAAGCAAAATTTCAAGAGTTGTAGCCCCCCATGAGGGCTAAACAAACTAAGGGAGGGGACTCCGCCTCTTCCTCTTTTTCCATTGCTTTCACTTCCCTTCCACCTTCACCTTCCTTCGCTACTCATCCAATATCCACCCAACCGCTTCAAACTGCCTTCGAGCCTCATCCTTCTAGCATCCAGGGAGTAACCTCTTCCCCTGGCCTCTGAGTCCAAGGCATATCCCAAACAACCATGACCTAGGTGCAGCCCTAGGCTACTGTTCTACAACAGGTGCAACCCTAGATTGTTGTTCTTCAACAACAAGTACCACCTCCACCTCCCCTCATGGCTTGGTTGGCACAAAACCCTTCTCCATTGCACTTCCCTGCTTATCATGATATTCCCAAGAATTCGAGGAGCTTCTACACGAAGTTCAATCCTCACAATCCACACAGGACGGCAAAAGAACACATCAAGATATTAGAAACAAAAATTAAAGATATGTAGATTGATCATGAAGATGTCACATGCCACCTCCTTCCATAATCACTAGGGGAGGAAGCTTTCTATTGGTATATCAATTTTCTAAGGGGGTCCATTACTACGTGGGACCTCATGAGGAATGCTTTCCTACAAAAATATAAGATTTCAATTAGTCCTTTAGAGCTATATCGACAGTTTCTATCTATTTGAAGAGAAATTAATGAACCAATCAGATCCTTCAATGATCGTTTCCATCACACCTTTATGAGGCTTCAAGATACATACATGCACAATGATGTTGCAGCCCTACCCATCTACTATGCAGCATTAGATAATCTTACGTCAGCATTGGTAAAAAAGATGCACCCACCACTCACCACATTGGTGACTGCTTATGTAGAAGCTTTTGTTGCCAGTGTGGACTTGGGGTAGAACATCTTCGGTCTGCTGCCCTTTTTGGGTCCAGTGGCTCATCCAATGTAGGTTCAAGGGCTTAACCAAGTATTTGCTCATTAGACACCTCTTATGAACCAGGTGCCTCAGCTGCCCATTGTCCCGCACCCTGGACAATCGATGAATCATGCACCTCTCGTGCCTTCTTACTTGCAACCCTAGCAACATTAGACCTACCCTCAAGCTTCCCAATAGCAGCAGGTGCACTCTCAATAGCCGCAAGCACCATTATACCTGTTGGGACCAAAATTCCCTCCAACACATCAAAACCAGTCGGTGGCCCTGCCTATCTTTCTCCAAAATCAAGTACTACAGCCGAGCAACATCGAGAAAGACAAACTGGAGGAGTTGACTGAGATGATAAAGAAAATTTCTATGGAGATAATGCACCTAAGAAATCAAAACAGTCAATTGCAGGTCTCCCAGTGTAACCTCCAGGCCAATCTTAATCTTAACCGAGATAGCTGAGATGGTAGGGACAACTGTGAAGCTAGCACCTCTTCTGGGCAGAATTACAATAGAGGGCATAATTCAAATCAAAAATTTGAGAGGAGACCTTCCCAAAGGAAAAAATGAATGTGGAACACTAGGCCCAACAATGGAGGCGTTCCTACTCCCCTTGATCAACCTACCAGTAATGAGAAGATGACTAGTGGAGTATACCTTGCTGAAGCAGCCTTGTCTGGATGGTGCCAGATTCACAAGACAAACAAACATTCCAAATTGGATTGTCCTGAATTTCAGACAGCTATAAAAATATTTCAAGTGGAGGTCCAAAACACTGTTGATAGTGTCAGTTACAGGGACATCATCCCATCTGAGCCTTATGATTCCTCCTACCTTGTAGTTAACCAAGCTACCTTCCCACGAAGCGACTGTAATGAGCCAAAGACCGAGGCAACCCACACCAAGAATGATGAAGTGCAAGAGGTAAGTAATGAAGAAACCTTGTCTCAACTTTTTGATTCAATAGACAATGGTCCAGTAGATGAGGATGAACCACATGTAGACGAGGTTCACATGTTCCACCAAAGAACAACCCCCTACTTCCTTAGGAAAAGGTAGGCAGTTCAACCTTTTACAACTTCTACCCCGCCAAATAATTTTAGTACCCTGCCTGACCCGAATGCCAACAATAACCTTGGGTTTCCCCATGTGCCTACTTAGTATCTCAATAAAGATAGGCCACAAAATCAGCCTCAAAATCAGTCACAAAACTAGCCTCAAGGGCAATCCCAAAACCATTCAAGTCAAACAAAAGCCCAACCTTCTAGCTCTACCATAGGCCGAGCCTTTGACTCTGAGATATAATAAATGGGTGAATATGTAGCAGAAGAATTCAAGAAAGTAAAAATTAGCCTATCTACCTTCAAACTACTCAAAGTCCCTGTTGTAAGGCATGACTTCTTTAGAGTAATTAATGGAACCCCATCCTCTAAGGTAACTCAGGAAGTACCAACCAATAGGTTCACCTTTCAAGAACCCAGGAAAGAACCCATGATCCAAGACATCATAGGGAAAAGGAAGGATGTCCCATTAAATCAGTCTACAGACAAACAACTGGCAAAAGAACAAGATCAAAATAATTGGCAAATCTCTAAGGATCAGCCATCTGGACAAACTAAGTATAGAACTAGTGATAAAAAAATCTCAAGTAGCCTAGGTGGATACGCCTATGGGCTTCTTGCAAGGGAAATTGGAAACACCACCCTTCCTCACCACCATCTGGATATTCAGAAAGAATTTGCACAATTGCCTCATTGATTCTAGAGCATCAACCAACATCATACCCTTGGCTATATGCAAGGCCCTTGGGATTACTCCCACACCTTCAAGAAGGAAAGTGACCTAGTTAGAGAAAACTAAGGTAAATATTGTGGGAAAGATGAATTGGATCCCAATGTAGATTGTTGTAGACCCGAGGGTGCAACAGGTCATTGACATCCAAGTTGCAGACATCCCCAATGCATAAAGGATCATCTTGGGACAGGACTTCACCCGCGCCTTGAATGGATATGTTGCAACAAATTTTTCTCACATGTGGCTACCATGGAAAGGACTATTGAATCAGATCTGCATCGATCGAGAGCCACACATGAAGTTCATGATCACTAAATACAACAACTTGAATAAGGTGTTATTTGCTGAAATGGAGTTGGGGAATTATTGTCCCTTTGCTTATCAAGAAGCAGTAGTGATTCAAGAAGAAGGCATGGTTGCAAAGGTCCTCCTGGTGCAGTGAAACCCCCTAGTTGATTTAGCCCATGCACCTTAGAGCACGAAAATGCTGGTAGAAGCCGATGACAAGGAATCTCTAGAAGATGGTACTTTGGGATTGCTAGATGGATTTCAGGATTTTATGGAGAAGTGCATCCAGGACTAGCTTAGATTGGGGGCGAGAATGAATTTACAAGAGCTCCTACTGCCCAATTGGTGTAGGGTACATGATGTTGCCCATTTTGAGTTTGAGTGTTGTTTATGCCAAGAAACAGTAGAGCAAGTCAAAGGATTAGCTACTTCCCAGAAGGAAATGCCTATAGGGCAGCCTGTACTCGAGCATACCAAACTAACACCTGCTTTGGCAGCCATGAATGCCAACTCACAGCCTAAAGGTAATGATCACCTTAGTGGCCCTGGCATCAAAGAGCCTTCCAAATTCTAGACATTACACTTTGATGGATCCAAATCCAAGCAAGGAGCTGGTGCCAAATTCGAGCTTATCAACCCCAGGGGTAAGACTTATTTTGCTGCCCATAGACTTCAATTTTATTGTACCAACAATGTAGCGGAATATGAGGTGTTAGTCCATGGTCTTCTAGTGGCCTTAAAGAAAAATGTTAAGATGCTACAATTTTTTGGTGACTTTGAGTTGGTAGTCAAAAAAGTAAAAAAACTGTACTTATGCCATGAAAAAAGGTTGGAAAATTATAGACATAGGGTTTGGGATCTCTTAGAGGGACTAGATGTATTTAATATATAGTTGATCCCACGATCCCAAAACCAAACAGTTGATGCTTTGGCTCAGGCAGCCATCACTTTGCAGCCCTTATCTATGTATGGCCTTAAGAAATTTATTGTTGAACTGACTTCGACACCATCCATTCTAGATAATGTCACCAACTTTCAAGTCTTCAATGATGATAATCACATCCTCAAGTTCATCACGAGCTCTGATGTCTTTGCCACCCAAATAATCGATGAAGCTGATCCAAAAGAGGCTAAATTGGACATACAAGGAGTTATCAACCTCAAGACTAACACAATTCCCAAAGGGATGGTTCAGTTGGAGCGTATATTTGATTTGGATCATATCAGAGACCAAGACCAGCAAGCCAAGAAGGAATCTATTAGCAATTAATGTGATGTCCACAACCTTGGAACTGCCGAGGAAATCAAAAATGTTTTTATTGGTAAGGTGTGTACTATAGAAGAAAAGAAAGGGATCATTTATGCTCTTCAAAAGTATCATGACATGGTCACGTGGAGCTATGAAGATTTGAAGACCTAAAATAATTCCATCATCACACACACCATCCCTCTCAAGCTTGATGTGAGACCCTTCTGGTAGAGATAGTGTCCCATAAACGCCTTGTTGGAGCCAATTATATACAAAGAAGTGTAGAAATTGCTTTCGGAAAGGATTATTTTTCTAGTTTAGAACTCTACATGGGTGGCCAACTTAGTTCTAGTCTGAAAAAATAATGGAGAAATCAGATTGTGTGTGGACTTCCACAATTTGAAAAGAGCCTCAAAAAAGGACAATTATCTGGTGCCTTCATTGGATGAGGTGTTGCAGATTTTTAACGGCTCACAAATGATGTCCTTTCTCAACAGCTATTCTAGGTACAATCAAATGATGGTGTAGTATGAGGACTGCCATAAGACAACGTTCACCACCAAGTGGGGGAGCTTTACTTACAGAAGAATTCCCTTTGGGCTCATCAATGTTGGTGCCACCTTCCAACGTGCTATAGACATTTCCTTCAAAGACTTGATTGGGAAGTGTATAATCATCTACATGGATGATTTGATAGTGTTTTCAAAGACTCAGAGGGACCATGTCTCCAATTTATGCAAAGTATTTCAAAGGTATCGGGAGTTCGGGGTTTCTCTTAATCCAAAGAAATGTATTTTTGGGATAACCGAAGGGAGATTACTTGGGTACATCATTTTAGAATGGGGGATATCTATAGATCCCGAAGCATCCAATATCTACTGAGGATTCCACTGCTAGGCATCAAAAAGGAGCTCAAATCTTTCTTTGAAAAGATTAACATTGTGCAAAAGTTCATTACAGGCTTTGCTAAAATTGTTAAGCTGCTCAACACCATGCTGAAGTAAGATGCCAAGATTGAGTGGACTCCCGAAGTGAAGCAGGCCTTTGAAGAAATTAAGCAAGCAATTGCTGAAGCACCCATCCTAGTCAGCCCACATTATCTAAAGGCATTCTACATCTATTCGTTCGCTTCAAAGCATTCCTGTTCCAACATTCTAACTCAGAAAGATGAAGAGGGAAATCAACATCCAATTTCCTTCATGAGTCCTCCTTTGAAGGATGTTGAACTGCACTACCACAATGTAGAAAAATAATCCTATGCCCTCGTAAGGGGAGTGAAATTTTTTTGACATTACATCCACAATAAAGTGTTCGGTATAATTCCTGAACCAGCTGCTAAGACATTACTTATGCAAAATGAGTTGGGCAAACGAAGGGAAAAATGGGTCATGCTACTGCAAGAGTATGATATGGAGATCTAGCCAATGAGACTGGTAAGAGGACAAGCACTTACCTAAAAAATTACTGAAACAACAACAAAATCAGGCCCCAAAATTACAGTGTAGCAGTACCACCTCGAGGATGTTTCCCTGAGGGAATGGTACGATGACATAGTATATTATTTTCTCAACCACAAGTGTCCACCCCACTTGCAAGGAGTCCAAAAGCATGCCCTCCACCTGAAAAGTAGTAGTTACATGCTGCAAGGGTCCATTTTATACAAAAGAAATCATGAAGGTGTCTACTTAAGATGCCTTGGCAAGGAAGAAGCAGACTGCGTCCTAAAGGAGTTCCATGAAAAGTTTGTCATTGGTCATAGATCCGGACCTTTGACTACTCATCAGATCTTGCGAGTATGATATTATTGGCCTACAACCTTCAAGGAAACTCATAGCCATGTTCACTCATGTCATATATTCCAAACCACCACCACCAAGGAGAAGAATGTTATTGTCCCGTTACAACCTATTTTGGAGGTGAGACTGTTTGTGCAATGGGGTCTCGATTTCATTGGTCTAGTAAGCCCTCCATCATCTATAAGAAACAAGTACATTCTTACCACCTCTGATTATTGTACTAGATGGAAATAAGTGATTGCATGTAGGCAATGCACAACTGAGGTAGTTACAAATTTTTTAGAAAGTTTTATTTTAAATCACTTCAATTGTCCTTATGCATTAGTTTGTGATAATGGGCTTGCATTTGCTTCTCTTAGGTTCGCTAGTTGGGATTTTGACTATGGATTTTCTCTCAAATTCTCATTCAACTACTACCCTCAAGGCAATGGCCTTGTTAAATCCACAAACAAGAATTTGATCACCGTGATCAAGAAACTATTAGATAGGAATCCCAAGGACAGGCATACCCAACTTTGTTTCGCCCTTTGGGAAGATCGCACTCGCCACAAAGCTGCCCTTGGCGATTCCCCATTTCATCTGGTTTATAGCTTAGAGCCTATCTTTCCAATCCACCTGAAAATCCCTACTCTCTAGTTTATCAATGAATTTTATGAAGGAGGGGATCGTAGAGAAGATCGCCTAGCCGAGCTACTGCATCTAGAAGAAGTATGTGACTGCACAATAGAAATTTTTTCCAAACATCAGGGCATGGTTTAGCAATGTTTCTATCACCAAGCCAAAATCAAGGCCTTCTGAATCGCTATTCTAGTCCTATGTTGGGACAAGGCCCACCAAAAGAAAGGTGGACATAACAAATTCAACAAGCTTTGGCTTGGCCCCTTTCAGATAGTTGAAATCCTAGGAGATAATGCTTTCCGCCTAAAGACCTTAACTGGTGAAGATGTCTCATTACCAGTCAATAAGTAGCACCTTAAGCATTACTTCCAAGCCTAAGCTATGTCAAGCTCTTCTTTTGTAAATATTTGTACATAGGTTAGATTAGGTTGCCTTTTGGTTTTCTTGTGTTTCATTGTTCTGCGTCGCTTCATTTTGCTTGTTTCACGGTCGTCCTACTTTGAAGAGGGTGTTCTCCATTTCTATTGTGGTGGCCATGCTCACCTGACAAATGGTTCACTTTGTTGCCCACTCTTTGTGTTCTTTTGCTAAACATTCACTCTCAACCATTGGTCTCCAATTGCTATTATGAAATTATTTCCTCATCTGAACTTTGTCCTAGAACTCAATCCTTGGGTGGATCCTTTTACATGTATCTCAGATCTTGCACCAAAACACACATTAGTTGTTTCCAAAGGGTTGTTAAATAGTTGCTATGATAACCTGGTGAGCGAAAAAATCTTAAGTTCTCTCTAGTGACCATTGTGGCTCTCAAACCCATCATAGGCTTCAGTACTTACACGGTTGAGCAAAAGGATAAAGTGCGAAAAGAAATATCAAAAGGAAAGAAAGAGAAGAAAATAATAAAATCAAGCAACCGTATGGGTGTGCAAATAACTCTACCAAGGCTATGGATGCTCAGCTGGTAGTAGAGAAATACTCATGAGGTCACAACGACAACTCTATCAAGGCTATGGATGCCCGTCTGGTAGTGGGGCAATGTCAAGGTTACTTTTGGTGTTGGATGATTTAAGTAGCCTGCTTCATTTGCTAGCCACTTCTTGTCACAGTTCTTGAGGGAAGGAATGAATCCACCAAAAACACACTTTTGAGATGTTTCATAGTTTGATTCAGCTAAGGATCCTATTCTTCTAGTTCACTTTTGGAAGTTAGCCCCTGGTCTGTGAAACCAGAGATTCTAAGTTCTGAATGAACACTTACCCTTAGAACGCTTGAGAGCATTCCCTAGCAGAGTCACCATTTGTTCTTCCCTCACACACATGCCCCGTTCGGGATGGGGACCCTCTCTTTTCTTTGCCCTGCTGGGTCGTTTTGTCACCACCTCATTTTGCATGCCCTAGTTTTGGTGGCCTAGATGGTTAGTGTGCCTCCAAAGTCTTGTCTCAAGTTGACCATGTTTCATCCCCCCACAAAATTTGCTAAGTCCTAGGTCCCCACGGAGTTCCTTTGGCAGTTTTCCTCTACCAACGGCCTTAAGGCCTCACGAGTCTATCATGGTGGGTTTCCCTTGCCAGATTTTTGTTGCGCATTTGTTGTTTCAAAGCAGTTGAAGGCCTTCACCTTCCTATGCCCCAGGACCCAACTCCTTGACCACCATCCTCATGACTTACACTGCAAATTGACCATCCTTCACTTACCCTGGGCCCAATCCGCTGAACCTCTCTGCACAGGACTCTATGGTGAGTTCTCCCTTCCCAAATGGCCATCCTTCGCCAGAGTTCCACCCACCATAACCCATGCTTCCTCTTTTTGGTACTTTTCCACTTTAACATTTGAAGGGACTGTTAGCTCACATCCTTCCAACCTCTAGATTCCATACCTCCCACCACCATCTCAAAATTTGAAACCACTAGCTTCTTGCCCGCCATACAGGCATTTATGAGGGTGCATTGAATGCACTTAGGGGTATAAATATTTGGTCCAACCTATCATTTTCATATGTGAGGCTAGCCAGAAGAGTTCAAAGCGAGTTCAAAGAAGTCCAATTCCTTCATCGCCCACTACCCCCATGCTTTCTACCCTCATTCACTGAACCTTCACAAATTTAGTAGCCTCCTTCACCAAGTTCTTGAGGTAGGTTCATTGTCCACCTTCTCGCTTTTCCTTTTGGTCATTTCACATTTAAATGATGGGAAAAATAAAATTAAAATGCATTCATGTGTTAGAGGAGGATTAGGCCTAAAAAAAACCATGTGATAAAACTCTAAGAAAATGCCGAATCATTATGAAACCGAATCTAAAACTTCTGTTCCCTGACGTCGTTCTTCCCACAGAGCACCCACACCCTTCGTACCCAAGCCTTCTCATTGTCGCTTAGTAAAAACCACCAAACTTAAATAACTTTGAAATGGTGGAATTTCTCCCCAGACCTGCAACCCTGGATCTCCTTTGATGGGTCACCATCAGGACTTAAAAAAAATTGAACTCTCGGCCTCCATTCATACTTCCCAGGCTTGCTCCCACAAGATTCTTTCCCCAGGATGTTGTGTAGTTTTCATCATTTCAAACGGCATAATGGTCTTGTCCACCTGAGCCTCGGGATCTGCCTTTCCATTTGCCGCCCGAGTTAAACAAAATGAAATGCCACATCCTTGGTATCCTTTGGGTTTCGGTCCTCGAAGTTCCATCCGCGGATCTCCATTCCAACTTCGCTGTTTCTCATGGCCATCAAACGACTTCCTTCTACTCTCTGGATCATCCCTTTGCTACATGAACAACAAATGATGAAACCTAAGTTCCTTCGTCTTCACTAGACCTACCTTGCCTAGTTTTTTCTGTCAAGATTTTGTCTCATCCCAGCTATTACAAAAGGAAAAGCTAACCTTTCCTTTTATTTCCTAAATCCCGCTACTTTGATCGCTAGTGAATTTTTTATGAAGGAAACAAGAAATCCAAACACAATTCCAGGTCAAGTCCGTAGGGTTGCTCCCATCAGAATTCCACTTAGTGCTCATCATTTTCAAACAACTATTCTCAAATAGCTTCCCAACCCATTTGACCCACACACTTAAATGACTAAGGAGTTACGCCATCCATCTTTTAGACTCGCAGGTCCTAGAACTCTGATTCATCATAGTGGTTTCAAATGGAAAACCTTAGACGGCTTTCCCTCCTCATAGCTTTGAGTTCCCTAGTGATGATCCAAATGACCTTCAATCTAGAGACAAGTCTCGACCCACGAGCTCAAATTGAACCCTCTCCTGCATGGACCTTTCAAATCATCCAAATCTAAAGTCGAGAGAGACTATAGGAATTTCCTTGCTTTGTTTTCCCTTTAAAGCAACATTCCTGCTAGGGAAGTCTGGCCCCTGGGGCCCAGACTGTCTAAATTCCCTTCAGTAAACTACTAATAACATCTCGAAGTAAATGTTTTATTTCATGAATGATGTGTTATCTAATTGGATTTCATTCGACAAGGATTTTTTCTAACATTTGTGTCTTCATGCTTGATTTTGCTCATCAAGCCTTTATTTGCAGGATATATGGAATCGAGTGCAGGACCCTTAGGGGCAGCCGCAGAAAAGGACAAAGGAAAGAAATCAGGAAGAGCTCCTCATGGGAAGGAGGAAAATGATCAAATGAAATACCAATTGCAAGGGGAGCCCTTGCACTCAAAAGTCATTACAGACTGGAAGGAGATTACAAATACCAATATCAGCCATATCGATATTGATGAATTTAAACAAAGAGTCTAAATCAACCCTAAGACAAAAAATGCTAGATTGATCAGAGGCAGCGGAATTGCTAAAGTTGCAGGCTTCCCTCTATCTCTTGTCACCCCTAAGCTAGTAATGGCTTGTAGGGTAGCATACCAGCTAGAAACCAGAGCTATTATAGACAAAGATGGGAACATTCTAGTTGACATGTTAGGCGAAGCAATAACAAAGACCTTTCACATCCCTACCTTTGGGGAGATGAAACTGGTATACATAGAGGAATGTAAGGCAATGTGGGATCAGGACCCAACTGGATGTAAGAAACTTATAAATTAGTATGGACTCAAAGAGAAGCAAGGCCGCACTGCTAAGGTTCCCCAGGAGCTCTTCCACAACAATTTCTATGAAGATTATCACAACTTGGTGACTCTGTTAAGTAGAGTGATGGGCCTTCCCACCGCTGGTACTTCCAAGAGTGGATGGTTTACTTTGTTGAGAAAATCCTTCATGGAAAGGAGGATGATACCAAGCAAACCACATTCTACTAGGGAGGGATAATAAGCAATTTCTTCCACGAGCAGTTCATGAATGTTAAGAAAACTTCCAAGTTTTATACGACATCTTACCTTGTTTACTTGCTGGTTGAACGAAGGAAATATAGAGGATTGTTCAGGGCTCCAGATGAAGAATCTGGTTAGGAACGGAAGGTTTATGATAGATACCCTTAGTTGTAGTTTAGAAATTTCAAGAGGGACTATTACAGGGTGAATGATGCTTTCATAGGTCACATTATCAGGTTGCCTAGAGGAGATTTCAAAAGGCGAGTCTCCCACAGTGCTTGGGCATTCCTCAAACAATAAACCTTTATGTTCATTCAATACCCCAAATTCACATGCATTCATGCCCAAGGCTACACAAAAAGGCCGAACAAGCTACCCCGGTACTTAATGGTAGGATTATATTGTTAGAACTCTCTTGGTAGTTGTGACATCAATGACAACACCAATCTTAATACTAGAAGTTGACATCAATGACAACACCAACAACATACTTTCAACATAATCATCCCCAATGGTTTCTTACTAACATTTTCAAAGCCATGAATAGAAAGATCATTAGGTTCTATAAGATTCTTATCCACACCAACTTTATCTAGAAGATCAATACTACAAACATTAAGACTCGATCCATTATCTATTAGGGTACACCTAACTCTAGTTTTATCAATGACCACCATTAACATTAAGGCTTCATGTTTATTTTGGATCTCAAGCGAGGGCAATTCATGTTGAGGGAATGTAATACCCAACTTTATCACTTGCATAGAATCAAACAAGGCGGCTACATCATTCAATTTAATAGAAGTTGAGACATCAATATTTTGCAAAGCCTCTTGGAGCATCTCGTGGTATGTAGGTGATGTTTGAATCAATTCCCAAAGGGAAATATTGTCTAGATTATTACAAATTTTCTCAACAACATCATATTCTTTACCAGTATGATGAGGAATATTAGGTGGGGGTGGAAGTTATGGTTGAGGTAATGGGATGGATATTGGTATTTTTTTTGCTTTCTTATTATTTCTATTGTTATATGTTTGAGTAATTGCATGGTAACTTGGTTGTTGTGACACATGGTTATTAGTGATGAGTTGTTTTTCAGAGTTTAAGATATGGCGATGAGGTTTAGGGGGTCCTATAATGAGAGGTGATTTAGGAGGTTGAATAATTAGAGGAATTTTAGGAGGTCCGATAATTAGAGGAGATTTGATTGTCAATTTTTGTTCATAATCTCAACCGAGTTAATTGCTTGTTGATGATCTTCTATCAATGGGGTATCTAATGTCACCTTAGCATGTTCATATATGCCATCCATCTTACTATCTTTTGAAATAAATGTATCAATTATTTCATCCTCTTGTTTAACAATATCTTCCCAAGTAGGAGATATTTTGGGAGAGAAACAAACAAGATCCTCATTATGCTTAATGATTAGATCTTCTGACACCAATATACCTTCTTCACTGCAAGTAGTCGAGGCATCAGGTGAAGAACAACTATGATTTTTAATGATTGCATCCTCTTGTACCAAAACATTCTCACTGGTGGGGGAGATATTGGGAGAAGAACTAACATGATTATTAATGATTTTATTTTGTTTCCTCAAACTATTCTCATAAGTAGAAAAATTATAGTTATTCAAGCCATGTGTTACCATATCAAAACCATATCTTTGAAAAGGAAACATGTTATTTTCCCTATGGATCAAATGAGTGATGCATAGTAAAATTAGGCAGGTTTAAAAAATAGAATTCCAAAATAGGAACGAGATCTAGAAAAAGGACCCACATAGGGATTTTCACAAAAAAATAGCCCAAATTGATTAGACAGGGGTGCCCAAGGTGCCCTACACTGGCATGTGTTTTTATAAAACTTAAATTTTGGGAATGATCTATAGTGTCTTAAGGCTCCATGTCTTAGAGGTTCAGGTTTGAAAGTCAATAGATTTCTAAAAATACACCAAAACCTAATTTTAATATATGAATCACATGCATACATGAATTTTTGGATATTTTAGAGTGATTGAATATGTTCAAATGATGATTTTTAAAAATTAAATATTGGAATTGATTTTTTTTTCCAAAAATATAGAAAATTAATTCTTTTTGATCTTTTGGAATGAAAATACCATGCAATTTTGTCACTTTTTCAATGTTTTTCACCAAAATATGCATGCATAAATGATAGATTAATTTTGTAATTAATTTTCTCAATAATTATAACTTTGATCTAAACCCTAAATGAGGAAAATCAGATCTGTAATTTTTTACAATTTATTCTAAATTATTTTTCAATTTTATGATGAAAAACTAATGAAAATGGATATTGTAAATTATCACCAAGGTTTTCAAATAACCTAGGTCTTAAATTCAGTTTTTATATTTTATGCAATGAAAAAAAAATAAAAATTCAAGTGTAAGAAATGTCAGGTTCACCAAAATGTAATGTACAAAAAGTGATCCTAGGGTTAGCTAGGATTAGCTACTTTTCATTTACAAATCATTAGAATTTAGATTGGAAAAGGTATCATATTAACTTGCAACCTGAAAGGTGAGTCAATCAAACCTAGATCTAAATTCTTTTAGGGGGTTTGAAATGTATTTTTGATGAAATGAAAATAGTTAACTATAAAAATATGGTGTTCTATCATGAATTGTGGAAAACTAGAAATTGAGAGACAAATTTGGGTTCTAGAAAAGAAAAAGGCAAACACAGAGGTACCTGACCTATGAATTTTAGACTGATATGGGTGGACAAGGCTGCCTAGGGCACCCTTGTCTGAGTTGAATTTTTTCAAATCTAAAAAAATAGTCTTGTAGTTGTTTGTTTGTGACTCCTTCCTTCTAGATCTTGTTGTCAAATCTTCATCTATTACTGAGATAATTGAGTTTCCATATCTTGTCAAGTTGTAGGGTTTAAGTGCATAAATGAACAAATATTCTTCAATCTTCCATCAATCTTCTTCAGATTTGTAATCTACACATTCAAAGAGAGAGGAAGGGTTGTGCCATATAGGGGCTTACCTCAATCAAACCCCATGTGGGTATTTCTACCTCCACAATGGAAAAATTGATGAAACCGAGCTTATCCTTTTGAGGGATAGAGGATAAGTGATAATGCAATGATGAATCAACAATGTACTGTATGTAACTCACCACTCAAATTTGATTTCCTTGAAGGACTAAATTTATGCACATCTCCTCAGGGCTTGATTGCAATTTTCTTGAAGACCTACAAGTGTTAGTCCTTACAAACAAAATGTATGCATAAATATGAACAAACTTACATAAAAATTGACATGATTCTTTGATGGTGAAATGATTCCATAATTTTGCTCTTGAATTCTCTTGACTTGATAATAATTGATCAAAAAGGTGCTTAATCATCAATTATTCCCTTGTTCCCTCTGCAAATGATGAAATAACTACGTATTTATATGTAATTAATCTAGTTTCCCACAAATTAAATCCTAATAGTCGATATTTAGGATTTGCAATTCAAATAATAAACCACCAACTCTGACACATTTAAATTTGGGGCCAAATTAAGGGGACAAGGGCGCCCTTGTCCAGACCCACTTTTTTGGGATTTGAAAAGCTATTAAATGTATACTTTGGTTTTTCACATTGAGTTTTTAAATAAATGATAAAATGGGCCATGGAATGCATAACTTAGGAAATTAGGGACATAATTATGTCCAAGAACATAGGAGGGAGAAAAATCTAATGAAATTTTCAAGGGTGACAATTTATGATGCTATAGCTTGTTAAATGTGGAATATGTAATTATGAGGTTCAATACTATGGTAATATACCTTAGAATGGCTTTAGAGATACACCTATATATGTCCTAACCCATGTAACTCTTTTCATCGAAGGGATGGCACTTAAACCTCATGTTCTACATCGAAGTGAGATAGAGGAGGAAGCTAAGAATCCTCGAGTAGATTCACTAGTTGACCCTCTTGGTCATCCTGATGTTATTGATCTCCTTCAGGAGATAATATTGAGATTGTTTCCTCATCAATAGGTCTTGTTCAATTCATTCCCATCCTTCTTGAGAGGGGCAACCTTGGTTTAGTGAGAGAGAACATTCTAGGATCCCTTATCATTCCAAAGTAGAGAGGTTGATTAGGATCCACCTTATGGAGGGGATAGGTAGATAGTGGATTTGGATGATATTCTAGAAGTGAATATGAGGCATCTTATTTTAGCCCATCCACCTACTTTTGAAGGATCTCTTGAGGGTATTGAGGTAGAGAACTAGTTATTCGCCTTAGACCCATTTTTGGTGATGCATCCCTATGGTAGCAATACCAAGGCTCAGTGTGCCATCACAGACTTGAGAGGATTTTCTTCCACTTGGTGGAACCAAGAGGATAAAAAGCATCATATAGATATTGCCAACATCTCTTGGGAGACTTTCATGGAGATATTTCATTCACGATATTTATTAGATCACTATAGGCAGAGACATATTGATGAGTTCCATGAGCTTCATTAGTTGGGTATGAAGTTGATCAGTATGAGTTCACCATTTATTTGAGCTTAAGCAGTATGCGATCATAGCTAAGGATGAGAACATGTTAGTGCAGTGATTTATGTGTGGTCTGAATGCTCATATCAGTGGTGGAGTTTGAGTGTTTTATTCCAAGTATTTGGAGGTCATTGTGGAGAAGGAAAGATTAATAGAGGAGAAACTTCTTAGAGGGTTCAAACGATAGATTAGAGATAAAGTTGGAGGTTCCTCTCCATCAAGATAAGATGTGTGAGGCTCTATGTCTCAATCCACAAGGTCCTCTAGGGATTTATGGACACTCTCTAGACCTTTTCAACAACAATAGTAGCATCAATTCTAGAGATCTCCACAAGATCCATAGAGGGGGCAAGTTTCAGGTGGTCATTACTCAAGGCACCATAGTGGAAATTAGAGGAATCCTAGTTAGAGCGAACCAGTGTAGAAAATCCCATCTAGTTCTAGTAGAGGGAGTTATCACTAGTCTCGGGCACTACCAGTAGGTCAAGCATAGGGTAGAGGATCGTGTTTCTCTTGTGGCAAGTAGGGTCATTATGCAGACTATTGTCCTCAAAGGCCAATAGTAGGGAGTAGTTAGAGGCAAAAAGCTTTAAACCCTATAGTAGAAAATCTTGGGAGATCCCATAAAGTGTTTATGGTGGTGGATAACCATCAGGCTAAGCATCATGTAACCGTTATCAATTCATCAGGTGTGTTAGATGGAGTTCATGTATTTATTTTATTTAATTTTGGTACTTTAGACTCCTTTATCTCCCCATTCCTTGTGGATCTATGTATTCTTGTGGCATCAAGATAGAGTGTTAGTTGGAAATTTGAATTAACCATCAATGCTAAGGTTGCAATTGAATCCCTTGTGTGTGGTTGTGTGGTTGTGTGTTGGTGTTAGGAACCTTCACCACAATATTTCACCTAAATATCCTACGTTTAGGTTCTTATAAAATCATCTTGGGTATGGATTAGTTAGTCTCATTAAGAATGTTGATTGTCGGCGTAAGTTAGAAAAATGTGTGGATGATCTTGGTGAGCGAGTGAAGCTTCTTGGGGTCTAGAGAGCCATTTCTCTTTGTATGATTTTGACTAAGCAACTGAAATGGAGTATGCAACAATGATGTCAAATATTTTCCATCTTAGTGAGTGATCCAGCTAAAGGTGAGTGTTGAGAGGTGACTCTTGATGATCATCCTCTTCTCAAAGAGTTTGTAGATATGTTTTTGAGTGACATTCTGAGTATGACACCTAAGTGGGATATAGACTTTCAGATAAATCTCATACATGGGGCATAACCTATCTCTCAAGCACCTTATCACATGACCACTCAGAAGCTCAATGAGCTTCATTTGCAATTGGAGGAGTTGTTATAGAAGAGGAACATTCATCCTAACCATCATAGTCTTCAATATATCTTTACTTAGTCAAACGCGAATGTTCAATAGTGCCATTAGATGGAGTTTTTGTGTGAGTATGACTTTGGTGTTCATATCAAAGGGAAGAAAAATGTTGTCACGGATGTCTTAAGTAGGAGACATGAGATCTCAGTGTTGACCCTTGGTACTAATTTTTGGGGTCATATTATTGAGGCACTCCCTAATGGCACATGGCATTAGGAAGTGAGAGTGGAGATAGTGTCTAAGAGAGCCCTTGGGGGAATGCTTTCCCATTATTATTTAGAGTTTGATGGAATATTATGACATCTTGGTCATATTTATGTTCCATTTTTTGGCGATCTTCATTTGATGATCTTGTCTGGGGCACATCATGCTCTATATTCAACACATCCTGACATCAAGAAGATGCACGCCAAACTTAGACATTTGTATTATTAGGTAGGGATGAGGCATGGTGTTTATAATTTTTTGGCAATATTTATTGAGTTTCATCGGATTAAGGCTGAGCATAAACATCATGTAGGTCATTTCTAATTGCATTCCATTCTTGAGGGGAAGTGAGATATAATTTCTCTTGATTTAATTGTTGGGTTTTCTATTTCTTCTCATTGTCATGATGCTATCATGGTGATAGTGGGAAAGTTGTTAAAGGTTGCAAATTTTTTTACCTATGAGATCTTCATATTCAACCACATGAGTAGCACATGCGTTCATGGATGAAATTATTCATTTGCATGGAATTCCTCATAGGATCATTTTGGATCAAGACCTAGTGTTCACATCTAAGCTATGGACTTACTTACAACATGCATTGGGGCCCATATTAATTTTAGTTCCACCTATAATCCTAAGATTATGGTTAGATGGAGAGAGTGAAATAGGTCCTTGAGGACATGATTCACATGTATATGATGGACCAAAATTCAAGGTGGGAGGACTATTTTTAACTTGTGGAGTGCCTATAATAATGGGTACCATAAATCTCTTAGTATGACACCTTTTTTAGGCCTTGCATGGTCAACCTTGCCATACTCCCTTAAGTTGGGATCATCTAGAGGATCGTGTTGTCTTGGGTCCCAAGATGCTTCAATATATAGATTAAGAGGTTATTCAGATTGGGGAGCACTTGGTGATAGACCAAAACGATTAGAAGAAGTATGTTGATTCCCATAGATTGGATCGACAATTCTTAGTAGGTGACCATGTTTTCTTGAGAGTGTGATCACGAAAGATTCCTATTCATTATGAGAAAGGATCTAAGATTGTACAACTCTTTGTTGGAACTTTTGAGATCCTTGAGAGAATTGGTCATGTTTCCTATTGTCTTTCCTTGTCACCTAGCATATTGTGTATCCATAATGTATTCCATATTTTAGTTCTTAGGAAGTATATCCAAGATGTGGTGCATGTTTTGAATTGGGGTGCTTTACATGTATAGGAGGGTGAGCATCTTTCTTTGGATCCCATTCGTATTCTATAGTAGTGTTACCTATTTTTAACTCCAAGCTCAAACAGGTAGAGCTGAATGAATTTCATCATTTATAGGTACAAAAAAAATTCATATTTTGCTGATTGAGTGTTCATTGATCATCATTGAGATCATCTTACATATGAGGCATAGTTTATTGTGCAAACATTTAAAATAGAAAATTGAGAAAATTTGCATAGTGATACTTTTATTCATTTTGTAAAATGTTGAATCTCGCACAAGCCGCGAGAGTAACTGAGTTTGTTTTTGACAATCAAGAGATGAATACAAAATTTAAATGGATAGACTACACTGCTGAAAATAACATAAGTGTAAAAAAGAGAAGCAATTCATCATTGCCTATAATGATGAATCACTTCATTGGTGCTTCTAGCCGTCGTGCATCCAAGCAGCTACAGCCTCGCTTCATCGCTCCGTGTACCTGCAAAATCATTAAGGAAATGGTATTAGAGTTACACTCTAAGCAATGGTGAATTACTTTCTGCCTTATGCCAATGCTACAGACATGAATGTAATTTGCATTAAACCAGGAATTCATCAAATAATTGTAGACATAATTCAATGGAAGCTTTCGGCTTCTTTTATTTTGCTAACATGTTTGTTTCAGTGTGCAGGAACAAGTTTATCGTGTTCGAGTTCTTTTCATCAGATATGTGGAGTAAAACGGGCTCCCACAAGGGTTGAGCCCGACATATCGAAAGGATACACTCTCAGGTTACATACGAGAGTTTATTAATGTTGTCAAAATCAGTCATCAAAAGAGCTAAAGAAATAGTCAAATAAGCAACTTTATTTCAAACAGATTCAAGAAAAGCAGTTTGAGCATATAGTATTACTTTGCTCTTCATTTCAAGAAAGGGTCAATCAATGTTGCATCCATCAGTTTCATTTTTTTTGTTTATGCTCTACTTTATATTTTTCACATTACATCTAAATAAAGTGTTGAGCCTCTTTGCATTAAAGAGAAACAAAATATTCAAGTGTTGGAATGCTTTCATAAATCATATCACCGTACAGAACATATTTGCAATAGTCCAAGTTTTTAGAAGTTCTTCAACAAAAAGCAGAAAATTCTGTTTTGAATTAGCATTTAATAATAATGGAAGATACAAATATGCATTATCTTTTACCAGACAGAACAATCTAATGTTACAAGCTAATGTTATACTCTGGCACATATTGCTGAGTGTGTTTCCATCATAAGATACAACCATGATTTGGGGAACAAAGGATGTTCATTATCTTGCTTCAAGTGAGCTTATCTTGCTTCAAGTGAGCTTGAGAGATAGCACAGTGACAAGCATAAGGGAAAAAATACAACAGTGAACAAGGTGTACATTGACAAAAGCAGTGAAGGATTAATGAGATGATTGGAGGAGAAAAGAAATCTTTTCAGTTCTTAAAAAATAGGAATCTTGAATCATAAGACAGTATTTGGATGTCTCAGAACAATAATTCTGCCCATCAAGAGTATAATTCATAGACAAGTCATATAAATTTGTGTGCAACAGTTTGAGGAAAAGCATGTTTACTACAGTGGAACATCATGAGTGCATACCATTTTTTGATGTTCATTATACAAGCACATACTGTCAGCAATATAAAGGTATACAATGTTACAAGTTTTACTGAGACAACAATGCAATGTGGGTTATTCAGCATTAATT
The DNA here is from genome assembly GCA_007258455.2 of Sequoia sempervirens. Classification (NCBI taxonomy): domain Eukaryota; kingdom Viridiplantae; phylum Streptophyta; class Pinopsida; order Cupressales; family Cupressaceae; genus Sequoia; species Sequoia sempervirens. The sequence goes on from VDFB02086081.1 coordinate 337,407,613, forward strand.
TTAAATGGAACATATGTCTTTCATTGGCAGTCCTTATTTGCAAAGATACAGAAAAATAGATTTTGCATAGATATAAAACCAAAGTCAATCAAGGAATAAGTGCTATTGAGACTGCATTAAATATCAAAACATAGTTTTGCCTTAAAAGACATTATGAGTTACTTTGAAATGAAGGCATGTAAAAGATAGTGGACTACGAGCTGTGACGATTTTGTGAAAATAAAAACAGTTGTAGATGCTCAAGGAAGCAAATTTTGCATGAATAAAATTCAATCACAAAAGACCAAAGGGCAGTCATGATGCAGTCATTTTATGGAATGTTGCTCTTACTTTATATTAGAGCAAAATACAAACAAAAGCTTATGTTACAATAAAGACAACAAATCCAATCATAATGGAGGATAGTATGGTTGAGTTTCATATTCAAGGCAGTTTTTTATTTGCAAATCTATAAGTAACTGTCCAGGAAATAAGCAAGAGTTCATGAAAATATCCAAAGCAGAGCGAGTTTTTTTTTTTTTTTTAAAACACAAAGAATCAAGTACCCAGAAGTCTTAAAGTTGCTGTCTTAGAAAATATGGAAAAAACAAAAGGATCAAATGCACCAGGAATGACTGCTACAGTCATGGCCAGTAATGACACAGTATTATACATAAATTTTTGAACAAGGGCAAGGTAATGATGGCAAATTTGAAAAGCTTGCTTTTAGAACAGAATCAGATTTCTATGAGAGGAAAATGCCCAGATTTGAAAAAATGTGGTTGTATTTTCATGATAAAATGAAGTATTTTATCTGTTATAGCTTCAAAATGAAATGTTTTTAGAGAAATCAAAAGGAAATCTTCATGTACCAGCTTAAGAGTGAAGATTTTTGCAGATTCAAAAGAACAAAGACACAGATTCAAATTTTTAAAGCAAAGATTGTTCTTTGTTTGTCAAAATACTTCAAAGATATTCAATGGTGCTTCAAGAAGTAAAGAAAGCTTTTAGAAATGCACAGAAAAAGAAAAAAATCAAACTATTATCTCAAAGTACCTCCTGAAATCTTCTTATTTTCGAATTTGAAGAGTGCTTGAACAAAGTTCATAGCTTCAGATCTGCATGGCAGCCAAGCTAGATGCAGATTCTTGACAAAATTCGAAGCAAAAGCTCAGATAAATGAAAGAACATCATTTAGGAACAGAAAATCGTGCTTAATGCTTCCACATTTTTTATAAAAAATGTCTTATGTTCTTAGTTCGCCCATGAAACAAGCAGATTCGTCCAAAGTTTGCAGGAAAATCACAGAGAAGTCTTCAAGCATCACTTAGAACAAAAAAACGTGCCTCAATGCTCCACGTTTTTTAGAAAAAAACATCATATGCTATTCCAGTTCGACCAAAAAATACCAAATCCGAATTCTCATTGCCAAAAATACCAGAAAAGCAAGTTCATGGCTAGGGTTTGAGCAGTGGCGGCTAACTTCCTCCAGAAGCTTCTCAAAAGTCAAAAGACAATGATTTTAGGGTTCATGTTTTACCTTATTCATTCGCCCTAAATTCTTTTTGATATTTTTGCAAATGATTTTCAATAAATCATTTTATTTTTAATTGTCTCCATGGTCACGTTTTTGAAGTCAACTCGCCTAACAAGTGGTCAGCCTTATCAATGATGGAATTTTTGTGCTGAATATTTTGGTAAAACATTTAATCATTACCAAAAATATGGTGATCTTCAATAATGTTTATAAAACAATGCATATCTTTAATATATGCTGAGTGAAGTGTATGAAGCTTTAAGAGTAAATTCAATTTTTGCAAAAGGAATTATTTTCATTTGTTTATTTGCATTATATCTTCTAGCTAATTAATTAAATGATATTTTATAAATCATTTAATTAATTTAGTATTTTAAAATGCAAACAAATAAATGTTATATAAAGTTGAGTTATAACTATTTGCTTAAACTGAAGATTGATTGTGCAAATGTGGACTTTAGAGTTGCATGGGCGGATTGGTAAAAACGAGGTAGTTTTGCATGCTTTAAGCCACTTTTTCAGGGAGTTGCAGTTCAGTTGGAATAGTGCATGTATCAGTTATGACTTGGTAGTGAGTTTGAGCTTGATTGGACTTATTTTTGCATGGTTTTGGGCCTCCTTTTCAGAGATATTTTCTTCTGCTCAGATTTGGCTTTGGAATTATCATCCTTTCTTGGAGTTGGACTTTTAGTTCTTTTTGCATGCCTTTTGGAAAGGTTTTTTGTATATATTGAAAAACTTAACTGTTTTTCAATTCAGTTCTTGTTTTCTACCTTTGCCTTCAGTGAAGAAGATCATCTTGTAACTCAGCTTTCAGATTAATATAGCAGTGTTTTTTACAGGTTCAAATTGTGGAATTGTAGAAGATTCCTTTGAGTTTCAGTACTTTAGAGTTTGCCTTCTAGATTTCAAGCATCATTTTTGTGAAGAATTTGATCAAAGAATTACTGTGTTTCAGTTCTGAAACCTCTAATTTTTTCTGTCTTTTTCACATATCTGTATGCAATTTAGTTTAAGTTCACTGGTTATGCTCTGTGCTTATTAATTGGTTAATAAATTTTGTCGTGAAAACCTCATTTTCCCTCAATATTGCATTAGATCAAAGCCTCTGTTTAAATCATTCAAGTGATTAAATTATTGAATCTGGTTGTGCAAATTAGAGTTTTGAGAAGTTTATTGTGAGTCATAATTACGAGTCATTATCATTTAGGTGCAATCACTTCTTGTAGCTTTAGGATTTCAATTCAAGCAAGCTTTCTATCTTTTTCCCAGACAAGTCAGTTAGTTTTTGGAGGTTTTCATTAGGGAACCAGCCCTCTCTGGAGATTGATTCTCAGTTTTAGGCAACTACAGGCCTGAGAATCATTCCATGTTTCAACAAATTGCTGAATTTAATTATTCAAGCGTTCGGGTGCAATCTGAATTGACAACAGTTTTTGGCACAACTGGTGGGACTCTGAATCACTTTTCAGAGCAAATTTTTACAGTTCAAGATGCTATTTGGTATATATAGCAATTTATTCCAGCCTTTCAGAGGATTATTTTCATATACCTGGCGACTCCGTTTCTCAGTTTTAGCAGATCAAGTGCACACAGCTTATGAGAAAAATTCAGACACGAAGTTCTTTTTCATTTGAGTACTTGCAGCTGTCTTCGCCAAAGAGAATAGGGAGGACAGCCAAGCGAACATCTGGTAAATCTATAAGTAAACGATCAGTTTCTTCAATTCGAAGGGAAAAACCAATAGTTTATACATTGAAAAGAAGAGGCAGATCGTTAACAAGGCAGCCAAGTTATTTCTCAGCTTCACCAAGTTACAGAGTACCGGTTTAGCCTGTATCGATTATACAAGCAACAAATTTCAGAACAACAGCAGTTCTGATGGTGGCTAGAGCACATGCTTTTGTTCCGTTTGATGTGGACAGCCCGTTAGATCTAGCTCTGCATGATGATATACCAGTAGCAGCACTCAAAAGTCTACCTTTCTTCACTGGTGAAGATCATACTACGCCAATTGAGCACATTAGAGACATAGCCTCGTTATGTGGAGTTCACCGTGTGACACAAGAGAATGTGGCCTTGAGATTGTTAGCAGCATCATTCAAGGGTAAAGCATCTCAATGGTTTCATGGCTTACCAGTTCGTAGCGTCTCGACATGGGATGACTTAGGAGACAAGATGATGAAGCGATTTTCATATAAGTCCGATCATTTATCTCTAGTTGAACAAATGATGACTATTAAGAGAGTGCCACAAGAACAAATGATGGATTTTAATTTCAGCAACGGTAAGGCCCACTCCTGACCACGCTTTTCTATATTTTCTTAGATCATTGCATAGTGATATTGCCTTAATGATACAATCAATGGGTGGGTTAACCTTACCAACAACATATGACATTGTCATTAGAGCTAAAAATAGCCTCATACAAGCTGGTAAACTTGCCCCAAGACCCCCTATGCCAATTTTCTTTGAGGTACAGCCATATATGCCCATTCATGTACCTCCAATAGCTGCTATACCTACTATTCCAGCCTTAGGTTTCCAAGCAACAGTACAAAATAGTGTTGTTCCAGCAAATTCTGATTTGCAAGGTCTAAAAGATACCCAACAGTAGCTAATGAATGACCAACAACAAATGGCCAAGTTACTTCAAATTGTGAGTAACAATTTGGTAAGTCTTAAAAACTAGCAAGGTCAAAATTTTAGGCGTAATCAGTCATCCTTTCAAGCAAATAGGCCTGCTTATCAAGCTGATTACCAGGGATAGAAGAGGAATTTTAACTTTAGGCCTAATCAACCATTTAACCCAGTTGCTGGTAACTCTTCAAAAGAGCTGATGCCAATACAAAACAACTTAGCGCAGGATTATGTTTGGTGTTATCCCTGCAATCAACCTCATAATCAGGCTACTTGCATGAACGGGGTGATTAATCAAGCACTCATGGTGCAAAATAGTTATGCTGCTCCTGAGCAAACAAATAAGGAGAATAGTAATCAGCAGGGTGAACAAACACAGCAAACTGACCTTGACGTTGCCATGATAAACTGGCAAGGAAGTGAGTTTTGTGGAGTTAATCACGTGCAAGGTCAAAATCAGTCAGCCACTTCTATTGCAGCTAATACGAGGGCCAAAAAGAGAGCATTTGACCTTAGACAGCGAGCTATCCCTGATAAACAACAAACAGAAACAGACAACCAGCTTGCTATTCACCAGAAAAATCAAGATTTTATAGCCCAATAGGGGCAGGTTCAGCCTTCAACAGCTCAGAATGTTCATGTTTTAACAAGACAGCAAGCTGAACCATCAAAGGAGCAGCTCAAAGTTCAATTTCAGCCTCAAGCAGCTCAAGTAGACGCTGCTATTCAAAAGGTACAGTCAAAGGTTGGTACTTCTTCTTTCAATATCATTGAGCATATGAAAAAGACAACTGTTGGCATCACCATGATAGATGCATTATGCTTTCCTAGACAAAAGCAAAACTTGTAGGAGGCATTGGCTAAAATATCAATTTTTGACAAAGCGAATACAGAACAGCCAAGTGTTCTTGCGAACAGTCCAGATCAAAAGCAAGGACAACCAACTAAAGAGGTAAAACCACTCCCTTTTTATGTCAGTTTGATAATTGGTGAGAATATAGTGCATAACTGCATGATCGAAAATGGAGCAAGCAGCTCAATCATGCCCAAGCAGCTAGTAGATAAGTTAGGTCTCGAATATGAACCTTTGTCAAAAGGGGTAGTTCAATTAGACGGTACAGTTATTAAATTTGTAGGAGTTATCAAAAATCTGCCCCTTACATTGCATGCCTATCCAAATTTTCAAATACCACAGGACATTTATGTTATTGATCTCCCTCCTTACTTTGCCATTTGCTTATCTAGAGATTTCACTACAAATTTAGGTGGTTATTTGTCATCAGACTGGTCTCACATGTTTTTCAGAACCAGATACGGTACCAAAGTTACCATTAAATCATAACCATTAGCTAAAGACCATATTGAACCTTATGTTCCAAACCCCATAAATGCAAACCTAGCTTTCCATGATCAGGAGGATCAATCTGTGACTCTCGACCCCACTGTACCTATAGAAGGCATACCAGACATAAATCTAGATGAGTGGGCAACCGAGAATCACGAGGTTGATCCATTCAATCTCATAGATGAAGTAAGTTTGGGCATTTATATGATTTGAGAACCTGATGCAATTATTCCAAATCTGGTCAAGGAAGAAAAACAACAAGTACATCAGTTTGAACAGCTTTGGAAGCTTTATTTTGACAGTTCTAGGAGTAAAATTGGTGCTGGTGGGGGAGCTGTTCTGATTTCACCTAAAGGAGACAGGTATTATTCAGCATTTAGATTTGCTTTCAGCTATTCTAACAATGTTGCTGAATATGAAGCACTAATACATGGCTTAGAATGGGCCAAAAAAAGGAAGATTAAGTGCTTGCAGGTGTTTGGCGATTCATAATTAATAGCAAATCAAGTCAGAAATCTGAATTTAACAAAGAATGATTTGTTGAAATTGTACAAACATCATGTTTGGGACCTAATTGAGGAGTTTGATGCATTTAATCTGCAATCAGTGCCCAGACTTCAAAATAAGCAAGCTGATAAACTTGCTGCTCTAAGGTCACAGTTCGACATTCCAGCTGAAATTCACAATGTAGAGGTACAACAGTACGTGAAGGTAGTTGTTAGACCTTCAGTACCTGATAATAACATAAGTTGGAAGATTTTTGATAGTGATGAACAAATATGCCATTTTCTGATGGAGGAGGCAGAGTTTTCTACTAGAAACCAGCACAAGTTTGATCAGCAATATGGTGATCAAATCATGTAGTTAAAATCTAATAAACTGCCAAAAGGTTTGGTGACTCTTGAGTCAATTTTCAACACTGATGACTAGGTTAGAAAAGACAAATCCGGTATCACAGTGAAGCAAGAACATTACGAACAAATAGAAATATTCAAAGACAAGCTCCTTAAGCTTGGGAAGATTTGCACAAAGGAGCAGCAAGCATTCATCTTGCTTTGTCAAGAATTCAGTGATATATTCGCTTGGCAGTATGGAGATTTGAAGGGTTTCAATCCCGAATTAGCTCAACATACAATTGAGCTCGAACCCAATGCAAAACTGGTAAGACAAAAGCAAAGGCCTCTGAACCCGAAGTTAGAACAACTAATGAAAACAGAATTAAACAAGTTGATCGAAGGTAGCATAATATTTCCAATCAAGCACACTTCTTGGGTGTCAAATTTGGTGCCTATCAGGAAAAAGAGTGGAGAGATAAGGTTGTGTGTTTATTTCCATGATCTAAACAGAGCTTCACTCAAATATCACTACCCGTTGCCTTCAATGGAACAAATATTGCAAGTTGTTTCAGGATCAGAAAGGTTTTCATTGCTGGATGGGTATTCAGGTTACAATCAAATTTTGGTTAAGGAAGAAGACCAGTATAAAACAATTTTTACCACCAAGTGGGGTACTATGGCTTACAGAAAGATGTTGTTTGGACTGTCAAACGTAGGAGCCACCTTTCAAAGAGCAATGGATATGGCTCTCCAAGGTTTGATTAAAAAATTTGTTCTTGTTTACCTAGATGATGTTACTGTTTTCTCACGTAATGTTGATGATCATTTCAATCATCTTAGACAGATTTTTGAGAGGTGTGGAGAATATGGAATCTCCTTGAATCTGAAGAGTATTTTTTTTGTACATGAAGGTAAGCTTTTAGGTTATATCATTTCAAAAGATGGCATTTCTATTGACCCAGAACGTATTGCAACCATACTGGCCTTACCGCTTCCTGCTCACAAAAAGGGTTTGCAAAGCTTCCTAGGCAGAATTAACTTTGTAAGGAGGGTCATTCCTAATGTTGCAGCGTTGTTATAGCCATTGACAGCCATGCTAAAGAAAAATATTCAATTCAGCTGGTCAAAAGAGGGAAAGAGTAGTTTTGAACAGATTAAGGAGGCACTTGCAGCAGCCCCTACTCTTATAAATCCTAATTTTGAAAAGGATTTCATACTGTATGCATTCAGAGGAGTGGATACCATCTCCGTAATGCTCTGTCAGCAAAATAATGAAGGTATGGAACAACCCATAGCTTTTTTCAGTCAAGTCTTGCATGACTATGAAACGAGATATTCATTCATTGAGAAACATGTACTTTCTGTAGTGAGAAGTCTGAAGAAATTCAGACATATGCTGTCTAATAATAAGATAAATCTGTTGGTAGCTCACCCAACAGTCAAAGAGTTTCTGCTGAATAAAGATATTAATGACAAGCAAGTAGGCTGGATAACCAAAGTCATAGAGTATGACATCAACATAAAAGTTACCAAGCTTGTTCGAGGTAAAGGACTATGCGAACAACTTGCAGAAAATGAAGAAAACAGCAGTAAAGAAGTTGCAGTTCTGAAAAATGAAGATGAACCTATTGTTTCAACTATTTCAGCTAATTGGATTCATCAAATGGTCTATTATTTGTATACTGGAGATTGCCCAGAAGGTATGGATAAATCTAAACGAAGGTATTATAGATTGCAGGCAATTCCTTATGCAGTGATAAATGATGTTTTGTATAAAAAGGACTTCAATGGAGTATTCCTCATATGTATTTACCTAGATCAAATTGAAAGAATTCTGGAGGAATTCCATGATGGACCTGTTGGAGGTCACTTTGCACCTCGTACTACAGCTTTGAAGATTATGAGGGCAGGCTATTATTGGCCAGATCTTTTCAAAGATGCACATATTTATGTCAGAAAATGTGCTAAATGTTCACTTTTTGCAGGAAAATAGAAGTTAGCAGCCCTGCCCCTGAATCCAATTCAGGTTGAGCAGCCATTCAGGAAGTGAGGACTTGACTTTATCGGTCCTATTAACCCACCATCAAGTGCAGGTCACAAGTGGATCTTGACAGCAACAAATTACTTCACGAAATGGACGGAAGCAGTTGCTCTAAAAAATTCAAATGAAACTTCAGTCCTAAATTTTTATCAAGATATTGTTTCCAGGTTTGGTACACCTGAATCCATTATTTCAGATAATGCTTTAGCTTTTGTTGGCTTGAAAGTTTCAGATTGGTCAGTAAATAATAATATTTATTTGAACACTTCGTCCAATTATTACCCTCAAGGTAATGGACAAGCTGAATCAACAAATAAGAATCTGATTAAGATCATCAAGAAGACAATTGAAGATAATTAGAGGTCATGGCATGACAAGCTTAAATTATCTCTTTGGGCTGATAGAGTTACACCGAAATGGTCAACAAGTTTTTCACCGTATGTTTTGGTTTATGGTAAGAAGGCCAAGCTGCCTATATCAATAGAATTCCCAACTCTGAGCTACATAAAGGAATTGGAGTTACTTGAAGAGGAGCCAATGCAAGTTAGGCTTGCTGAGTTAATAGAGTTGGATGAGACCAGGAAAGAAGCTTTCAGAAGGCTTTAGATTCATCACTCTCAGATGAAAAAGACATTCGACAGAAAAGTAGTTGCACGAATCTTCAATGAAGGTGACTTAGTTTTCAAATGGGATGAGTTGAAGAGTAGGCATGGCAAACATTCTAAGTTTGACGCCATGTGGGATGGCCCATACATTATAACAACAAGAAAAGAACATAATGCTTTCCAACTCTCAAAGCTAGATGGTGAGGTATTACCAATCTATGTCAATGGGATTCATTTGAAGCAGTGTTATTAAGCTTCAGGCTTATTGTTGTACATAGTAGAATAGTTTTCAAGTTTTAGTATGCTTTCAATAAGTGCCTGCTAGCACATTTCATTTTAGCTTTGTCTGGTTTTCAATAAGTGCAGTTGCTGCACTTGGTTTTCAGATTCTATCATAAACAGAATTTCTGTAGTTTCTTTCAAGTTTGCATTTTTGAATGATGAGTTACAATTTTTTGAATTAAAACAAAACAAGAGAAGGACTCCATGCCCAACGAATATGCTAGGCAACTGGTCTATTGTGTTTAGCAGGCAAACACTCCACAGAGGTCGCCAATTTGTTACCTATTTTTCACTCCAAGCTCAAACAAGTAGAGCTGAATGAAGTTCATCATTTATAGGTACAGAAAATTTTCATATTTTGTTGATTGAGTGTTCATTGATCATCATTGAGATCATCTTACATATGAGGCATAGTTTATTTTGCAAACGTTTAAAATAGAAAATTGAGAAAATTTGCATAGTGATACTTTTATTCATTTTGTAAAATGCTGAATCTCGCACAAGCCGCGAGAGTAACTGAGTTTGTTTTTGACAATCAAGAGATGAATACAAAATTTAAATGGATAGACTACACTACTGAAAATAACATAAGCGTAAAAAAAAGAATCAATTCATCATTTCCTGTAATGATGAATCACTTCGTTGGTGCTTCTAGCCGTCGTGCATCCAAGCAGCTGCAGCCTCGCTTCATCGCTCCGTGTACCTACAAAATAGTTAAGGAAATGGTATTAGAGTTACACTCTAAGCAATGGTGAATTACTTTCTGCCTTACGCCTATGCTACAGACAGGAATGTAATTTGCATTAAACCAGGCATTCATCAAATAATTGCAGACATAATTCAATGAAAGCTTCCAGCTTCTTTTATTTTGCTAACATGTTTGTTTTAGTGTGCAGGAACAGGTTTATCATGTTCGAGTTCTTTTCATCAGATATGTGGAGTAAAACGGGCTCCCACAAGGGTTGAGCCCGACATATCAAAAGGATACACTCTCAGGTTACATACGAGAGTTTATTAATGTTGTCAAAATCAGTCATCAAAAGAGCTAAAGAAATAGTCAAACAAGCAGCTTTATTTCAAACAGATTCAAGAAAAGCAATTTGAGCATATAGTATTACTTTGCTCTTCATTTCAAGAAAGGGTCAATCAATGTTGCATCCATCAGTTTCATTTTTTTTGTTTATGCTCTACTTTATATTTTTCACATTACATCTAAATAAAGTGTTGAGCCTCTTTGCATTGAAGAGAAACAAAATATTTGAGAGTTGGAATGCTTTCATAAATCATATCATCGTACAAAACAGATTTGCAATAGTCCAAGTTTTTACAAGTTCTTCAACAGAAAGCAACAAATTATGTTTTGAATCAGCATTTAATAATAATGGAAGATACATATATGCATTATCTTTTACCAGACAGAACAATCTAATGTTACAAGCTAATGTTATACTCTGGCACATATTGTTGAGTGTGTTTCCATCATAAGATACAACCATGATTTGGGGAACAAAGGATGTTAATTATCATGCTTCAAGTGAGCTTGAGAGATAGCACAGTGACAAGCATAAGGGCAAAAATACAACAGTGAACAAGGTGTACATTGACAAAAGCAGTGAAGGATTAATGAGATGATTGGAGGAGAAAATAAATCTTTTGAGTTCTTAAAAAATAGGAATCTTGAATCATAAGAGAGTATTTGGATGTCTCAGAACAGTAATTCTGCCCATCAAGAGTATAATTCACAGACAAGTCACATAAATCTGTGTGCAACAGTTTGAGGAAAAGCATGTTTACTATAGTGGAACATCATGAGTGCATACCATTTTCTGATGTTCATTATACAAGCACATATTGTCAGCAGTATAAAGGTATACAATGTTACAAGTTTTACTGAGACAACAATGCAATGTGGGTTATTCAACATTAATTTTAAATGGAACATATGTCTTTCATTGACAGTCCTTATTTGCAAAGATATAGAAAAACAGATTTTGCATAGATATAAAAACAAAGTCAATCAAGGAATAAGTGCTATTGAGACTGCATTAAATATCAAAACATAGTTTTTCCTTAAAAGACATTATGAGTTACTTTGAAATGAAGGCATGTAAAAGACAGTGGGCTACGAGCTGTGACGATTTTGTGAAAATAGAAATAGTTGTAGATGCTCAAGGAAGCAAATTTTGCATGAATAAAATTCAATCACAAAAGACCAAAGGGCAGTCATGATGCAGTCATTTTATGGAATGTTGCTCTTACTTTATATTATAGAAAAATACAAACAAAAGCTTATGTTACAATAAAGACAGCAAATCCAATCATAATGGAAGACAGTATGGTTGAGTTTCATATTCAAGGCAGTTTTTGATTAGCAAATCTATTAGTAACTATCCAGGCAATAAGCAAGAGTTCATGAAAATATCCAAAGTAGAGCGAGTTTAAAAAAAATAAAAACACAAAGAATCAAGTACCGAGAAGTCTGAAAGTTGCTGTCTCAGAAAATATGGAAAAGAAAAAAGGATAAAATGCACCAGGAATGAATGCTACAGTCGTGGCCAGTAATGACACAGTATGATACATAAATTTTTGAACAAGGGCAAGGTAATGATGGCAAATTTGAAAAGCTTGCTTTTAGAACAGAATCAGATTTCTATGAGAGGAAAATGCCCAGATTTGAAAAAATGTGGCTGTATTTTCATGATAAAATGAAGTATTTTATCTGTTATAGCTTCAAAATGAAATGTTTTTGCATAAATCAAAAGGAAATCTTCATGTACCAGCTTAAGAGTGAAGATTTTTGCAGATTCAAAAGAACAAAGACACAGATTCAAATTTTTAAAGCAAAGATTGTTCTTTGTTTGTCAAAATACTTCAAAGATATTCAATGGTGCTTCAAGAAGTAAAGAAAGCTTTTAGAAATGCACAGAAAAAGCAAAAAATTAGACTATTATCTCAAAGTACCTCCTAAAATCTTCTTATTTTTGAATTTGAAGAGTGCTTGAACAAATTTTGTAGCTTCAGATCTTCATGGCGGCCAAGCTAGATGTAGATTCTTGACAAAATTCGAAGCAAAAGCTCAAATAAATGAAAGAACATCATTTAGGAACAGAAAATCATGCTTAATGCTTCCACGTTTTTAAAAAAAAACGTCTTATGTTCTTAGTTCGCCCATGAAACAAGCAGATTCGTCCAAAGTTTGTAGGAAAATCATAGAGAAGTCTTCAAGCATCACTCAGAACAAAAAAACGCGCCTCAATGCTCCACGTTTTTTAGAAAAAAATGTCATATGTTGTTCCAGTTCGACCAAAAAATACCAGAAAAGCAAGTTCGTGGCTAGGGTTTGAGCAGTGGCGGCCGACTTCCTCCAGAAGCTTCTCAAAAGTCAAAAGACATAATGATTTTAGGGTTCATGTTTTACCTTATTCATTCACCCTAAATTCTTTTTGATATTTTTGCAAATGATTTTCAATAAATCATTTTATTTTTAATTGTCTCCATGGTCACGTTTTTGAAGTCAACTCGCCTAACAAGTGGTCGGCCTTATCAATGATGGAATTTTTGTGCTGAATATTTTGGTAAAACATTTAATCATTACCAAAAATATGGTGATCTTCAATAATGTTTATAAAACAATGCATATCTTTAATATATGCTGAGTGAAGTGTATGAAGCTTTAAGAGGAAATTCAATTTTTGCAAAAGGAATTATTTTCATTTGTTTATTTGCATTATATCTTGAAGCTAATTAATTAAATGATATTTTATAAATCATTTAATTAATTTAGTATTTTAAAATGCAAATAAATAAATGTTATATAAAGTTGAGTTATAACTATTTGCTTAAACTGAAGATTGATTGTGCAGAGGTGAACTTTAGAGTTGCATGGGTGGATTGGTAAAAATGAGGCAGTTTTGCATGCTTTAAGCCACTTTTTCAGGGAGTTGTAGTTCAGTTGGAATAGTGCATGTATCAGTTATGACTTGGCAGTGAGTTTGAGCTTGATTGGACTTATTTTTGCATGGTTTTGGGCCTCCTTTTTAGAGATATTTTCTTTTGCTCGGATTTGGCTTTGGAATTATCACCCTTTCTTGGAGTTGGACTTTCAGTTCTTTTTGCATGCCTTTTGGAAAGGTTTTTTGTATATATTGAAAAACTTAACTATTTTTCAATTCAGTTCTTGTTTTCTACCTTTTCCTTCAGCAAAGAAGATCATCTTGTAACTCAGCTTTCAGATTAATATAGCAGTGTTTTTTACAGGTTCAAAGTGTGTAATTGCAGAAGATTCCTTTGAGTTTCAGTACTTTAGAGTTTTCCTTCTAGATTTCGAGCATCATTTTTGTGAAGAATTTGATCGAAGAATTACTGTGTTTCAGTTCTGAAACCTCTGATTTTTTCTGTCTTTTTCAATTATCTGTATGCAATTTAGTTAAAGTTCACTGGTTATGCACTGTGCTTATTAATTGGTTAATAAATTTTGTCGTGAAAACCTCGTTTTCCCTCAATATTGCATTAGATCAAAGCCTCTGTTTAAATCATTCAAGTGATTAAATTATTATTGAATCTGGTTGTGCAGATTAGAGTTTTGAGAAGTTTATTGTGAGTCATAATTACGAGTCATTATCATTTAGGTGCAATCACCTCTCGTAGCTTTAGGATTTCAATTCAAGCAAGCTTTCTATCTTTTTCCCAGCCAAGTCAGTTAGTTTTAGGAGGTTTTCATCAGGGAACCATCCCTCTCTAGAGATTGATTCTTAGTTTTAGGCAGCTCACAGGCCTGAGAATCATTCCATGTTTCAACAGATTGCTGAATTTAATTATTCAAGTGTTCGGGTGCAATCTGAATTGACAACAAGTAGTGGATCTTGGCCCTCAGAGGTTGGGATGTAGAGAAAGTAAGGGTCCAATGAGACCCAAATGATTAGTCTTCTATGACTTGGGAGGATGCGGTGTAGTTAAGAGTTCTTTAACCTCATATTTTTGCAAGCTTCTAGGATTAATCCTATTTCTAGTTGTGGAGGATATAGTGCCTCTCATGTTTTGTATTACCTATATTTTGTTTCAAGATTATTCGTAGCATTATAATTATTTTGTATTGGCATTAGTTGGATACACCTTTCAATACAGTTATATTATAACTATGTTATGATGGACTATGTGGCTTTATTTTATGATTATGCACATGTATATCTCAATGAGTATTTTATGATTATGCACATCTATATACCTAGATTAGTAATTGTTGATTATGTTGTATACCATGTTCGAGAAATTTATGTGCTTCAGCTATTATATATCTATAGGTACCCTTGACATTTGTTGAGTGGATACAAGAGTACAATGAATTTTTCCACCTAGTTTCACATGTCTAAGTTATTCCTTGATAGTGGTTATATGGGAGATGTCACATTTTCCAATTTGTTACTTGATTCAAGTGTGAATACCTAGTGCTTTACCCATGTTGGTCAAATTTGGTATGATTTTGAATATCGTAACCCTATTATGAAATTTCAGTGAAGTTGTCTTCAAATACTATTGGGTGAATATTTTTTAATCAATTAACTAGTTACAAAATGGTGATATGTGTTGGTTGTTTTTTAAGAACCAATCAGATCTCACCAAATATCTATGAGTATTCCAGACTCAATTCTCGAATATCTGATAGATAGTTGGCCAACGAACGAGATGAAGCAATAATGCTTCCTCTCCTACATTTTGGGCTCTACAAAAATTGGGAGGGTAGTCCCACAATGTATATCTTATGACTCTCCTAAACAATTAACTGATACATTGTATAACAAAGTAGATGTACTCCCATTAGAAGCTAAATGAATGAAATCCTTCAAGAAATTGGCACTTCCTTGAGAGAATTACACACATAAATCCAAGAATATGGTACAACACCAACCACAAAAAGTGATAGATCAATTTAAAGATTATTTATAAGTGATTTTCTCAAATTGGATAACTGGAACCATCATAAATGCTT
Organism: Sequoia sempervirens; assembly: GCA_007258455.2. NCBI lineage: Eukaryota > Viridiplantae > Streptophyta > Pinopsida > Cupressales > Cupressaceae > Sequoia > Sequoia sempervirens. Next base: position 337,422,864 of record VDFB02086081.1, read on the forward strand.
ACAATACTTGAGATTAGTGTCATATCTTTGGGCTAGGAGTCAAAGTAAATTGAACTGCAAGGTAAATTTAATCCTAAACATCCATGATGTACGTGAGATTTCTTTGCAATTCACAAATTAATGATCATATTCTAAGACTACTTATCTGATCCAATTAACCTGCATATGAATTCATGATTTGATCAAAGCATTTTAACTGGCCCCCTTGAACCAGAGATAAAATCAAAACATACATCAAAGCATAATGACAATGAAGATTAATTAAATGATTCTTGATCAGATTTTTCATTAATAGTTCAAATAAAAAGTCAAATTGGAGAGATGATAGACTCCAAAGACTTGCATTATCGTTTAGATATGCTCAAGAACCATACAATTGAAAAAATTTACTAACTAGACTCAAAGCTTAAGATATAGACTTCAAAAATATTCACTCTATGTTTATAATTTGCATAATTTAGATCTAGAATTCAATAAGAGACCCCTACTAATGGCCCTGAATTCCCTTTTATGAAAACAAGGGAGAAAAATAAGCTTCCAACCAAGAGTACACATGTCACATCCTAATTGGACCGCTACAAGAAATATTCCCTTTGTAGTTATATTTACACTTTCAATTGGAGGGAATACACATGAGACAAAGATTATTTCTATTTTCTATGAGGAGCAAACCCACCTTCCAAAAGGCACATGTTGAAAAGAATAATCTTCAAACCGTTGTAGCACATTCATTCCATCGGGAAAAATGAAAAAAAATATAAAGATAGAAAAGGAAAATCAATTTCCAAGTCAACATCCACATCATCAATGATCAACATTTACTTGTGGTACCCTTAGTCAAAAGACACATATCTTAAACATGATAATCTCAAAGGCCAAACTTGTACAATACTTGACCAAGTATATGTGTTCCACTTCTATACTCACAGATCCAATTCATCAATAAATATCCTCTTCCACTATTCATACTCTGCCTTAGATTGCCAATTGAAATCAATGATTTCATCCATTTTCTTTCTATATGGAGAATGCTTTCTCATTACTGAATTGGCCTCCTTGTTGAAGTCTTCAAGAAAACTGATGATGAAAGACAATTTCTCTAAAGCATCTTTCAATATGTCAATATCAACCTTCTTACAAATAAATTTTTCTTGAGAAATAATTGTAGTGTCCACCTGATGCTTCCACATCTATAGGGTCTTTACCTCATCATGGGTATGTTGAATGTCTGGCAATAATGTCAAATCTGCTTAATCATACTTAGCCTTTAATTCTTTTATTCTCTATTCTAAAGGGGTAGCATACCCTTGGAACTTTTGTTCTTTAACCTCACTGACAAACTTGTAAGTCGGGACCACCCTTGGATATCTATCCTCTTACTGCTTGGCCCCGACTTCCATGAGTCTCAAATTATCAGCCCTAGGAATCCATTTATCTAGGATTGTAGTTCCCAATTCCCTATCTCTTTGACATAGCCTTATTGCTCGTAGCATCAGATAATAATTAGCATGAACACTATTCAATTTATCTTGAATTTTATTATTTAGGTGCTTCAAAATAGTATTAACAATCTTGGAATTGTTCTCATACATCGTGTCCTACATTTTTTCATTCAATTTCTTGTATACCTCAACTTGTTGAAGTAGTTGTTCCTTTGTAGGCCCATTAGATGGAGCCACACTTGATGTGCTCGACCCCTCTACTGCAATTGGCTCTTGACCCATGTTGTAAGGCACAATTGACAATGATGGTTTAGGTTTAGACTAAGGATGAGTCATAGGAGGAATAGGAGCAGTATGGCTCAATCTAGCTGGCCCTTGAGACCTTGAAATTTCCACTTGTTGTTTCCACAATGCTAGCTTTGTTTCAAGCTCAACAACCTTCTACAGACTCTCATTGTATTCAATAAAAATCTCATTGTACTTACTTCTGTAGACACCGAAATCTGGTTTAGGCCTGCGACTTCCATATTTTTCATAATTTGTATTCTTCATGGTCATGATTAAATAATGTCAATTATTTAATTATTCTCTATAGTCTTCATTCCTTCTATTGATTAAATAATCTTAATTATTTAATTAATTCATCTTCTTTTATTTCTTCTATTAATTAAATAATCTTAATTATTTAATTAATTCACACTTTTCTTTATTCTATCTGATTGATTAAATAAACACTTTTTATTTAATTATGTTACTAATTAACCTTATTCTTCTTGTCAAATTAAATAAATTCTTATTTAATTTATTCTTTATCATATTTCAACTATAATTAAATAAATTCTTTATTTATTTAATTATTCATTTAAATCCTTCATCATTTAATTAAATAAATCTTATTTATTTAATTATTCTTCAAATATCGAGTCTTGAATTAAATGAATTATTTAATTCATTAATTCTATTTTAACGCATTCCTCTATATTTTAGATAATTATGTGAGTTATCTAAGTATTCACTTTTTCAATTTACATCTATTTTAATCGCTTAACTCTTCATTTGATGTCGGTGGTTGTCTCGTAATCTCTTCGTCGATCATTCAATCATCTAGTTCTAACTCATTTAGTGCACATGCATATTAATTAAATATTATTATTTAATTAATTAAGTGTTGTACGCATTCAAACAGAAGTCGTTATAATCAATTTTTATCTTTGTCATGCAAAGATATTTCTTAAGTTTTCGAATGCCGAACTGAAGATTAAATCATTTATTTAATCTTTAATTCTATTTCTAATTTGGATCACTCATGTCATTACTGTCAGTTATCAAAATGCATGTCTAATATGTCGATCTCAACCGTCCGTTCATCTTTCAATCTTGGCCTGTCATTCGAATAATCAATTTTCTATAAATTGATTTGTCATTCTTCATTCCAATCTCTCTCGTGAATTTTATAACTTTTGAGAGCACTTTGTCTTGAATCTTCAATATTTTGCTAATCACTATCTTAGGCTATACTTGCACGAACTCTTGAAAATCTGAGGGCAATTATACTACACAAGCAAAATGGAGAAGGGCAATCGAGATGAATCATGGAAATACGTTTAAAAATTGGTGAGATTGTTCTAGTTTTAATTACGTTTTTACTTTCCCATGTTCTTTGTTGCTTAATGAATGAATTTGCATTTTAGATTTAGTATTGTATGCATGTGTGCTTCTAATCTTCTTTGTTGTCTATTGTGCAAATCTTTTATCTGGCGTTACATTTGGTGAACCCGACGTGAAGACACCATTTTTACGAATCTGTAGATCTTTTAATTTTGGTTTTTGCAGATTTTTCGTACGAAACGACACATCTGACAATTCCTGAACCGCAATTGACTTTTTGAACTGCATCTGACAGAGGAAACCACGCATCTGACAATTCCTGAACCGCAATTGACTTTATGAACCGCAACTGACAGAGGAAATGACACATCTGACAATTCCTAAACCGCAATTGATTTCCCGAGCTGCAACTGAAAAAGAAACGACGCATTTGACTAGTAACGAAGCTACGCAATTGACTGATAAAATTTTATTTCTACTTTCGGCAATCTGGAATTTTCAATTGATTTGTGTGTTACTAATATCTTATTTTCAGCATGTGGCCTTTTGGAGTTAACAAGCTTTTGCAGGACGATTGACGAAGACAATATTGAAAATTACTAATGAGATCTTCTACAGGACGTTTGTCGAAGACCCTACCTAAATTTTGAAACAAATTGTTTGGTAGCGTAGCAAATCTTTCGTTTGGTTAAAATTAACAAGTGTCTACTGTGTTTGGTGCGAAAGCACAAGTTTGGTTACCCTTACGACTTGGTATATCAAAGTATCCTCTCCCCTTGCACATCTGTGCGATCCTGGGTGTAAGAGAAACGATTACCAACTCTAGAACTTGGGCCTGTTCTGGTGGGAAAAAGTACTCACCCCAGGACGACTCAAACCGGTAGCACCCTGAACTCGAGGGACTTCCAGCCGGTATATAAAAGTGGGTTCTTGGGGAAACCCCAAGAATCACGAGTGTGGTTCCGACGAGATGGATCCAAAGGGGACTCGCGCCGTATGGATCACACCCCACGAACGGAATGCCCGAATTAAATACCTTTTGTTTTAGAGACCAACCTATTTGTGGCCGTTGCTTGGTATTAGTGCAGGGTACAGTATCATGCCCAAAGATACTCACTATTGATCCCCTTGAGTAGAGATAGCAGTTCTTGGGAGGTCATTGCCCAAAGAATTCAGAATTGGTGTGCTCAAAAGACATTAATGAGCCGTGGAGGGGAGCCAATGCCACCAAATTCCTAAGCTATCCGCTCTCGAGAAGGAAAGGTGTTCATCACCAATCTGGGGTATAATAGGTGGGCTATACCAAGTATACAAACCCTAGGCCTTTGGCCTATTAGGATGTGCTTGTCTGTTATCACTTTAAACGTTCTTGAGTCCAAAATCGAAACTGAAAACACTTTGTCTTACGATTGTCTTTGATTGTCAGAATTTGATCACAGAAAAATGGAGTCAGTTTAAATTTCATGTCACTAAAAATTCACAGAGAGTCGCAATTCACCAGAAACTTGCATCTAATTTTTAGAGTCGCATCTATTAATTTTTGAGTCACATCTGTCATTATTAGTCGCATCTGCCAGATTAGGTCACATCTGTCAGTTTGCCTCACATTTGCTTTGGAAAAACCACATGCTATATTTTGAGTCGCATCTGTCAATTAGAGTCGCATCTGTAAAATTTGAGTCGCATCTATCAATTTAGACCACAACTGTAAACTTGAACCGCATCGCATTAAATCCTGGACGCCGCTGTCCACTATCGTAAAACCAGAATTCGCAGTCACTGTCCAGTCAACACGGTTATACCAGTTTTAGTTGTCTTCACACAAACAGTCTTTGAAACAAAACCTGAAACGATTTGCTCAATTTTTCATTCTTTAGGTTCATTTAGTCGTTACCATAGTTGTCTTCAGTTAGAGTTTAGCTTCATCTTAGGGTACCTATCACCTTGCATTAGACTTCTAGAAAGGTCACTTTTACAGACTTTAGGATTGATTTACCATCTACACTCTAGAAAGGTCATAGTGTCAACAAAATTTGTCATTGAACCTAGTCCTATCATCTTATACTTTGTCCTATAGAGAGTCATCCTAGCTCATCAGTCTAGTTAGGAAACTCAACTTGTCTTTGATCCTCGTCCTACATTGGTTCCTTGACTTCACTAAATTGACACCTTGGTTTGACTTTAGGTAGTTGATCCCTTCATCTTAAGGTTTATAGAATTGATCACTTTAGGGTCTTGCTTAGACTTTGCATCTTTAGAGTCTAGACTAGTGTCATCCTAGGACATTCATTATTTGCATATGAAAATCCCAAAAACATAGACTAGAGTCATACAGTTTGTAGATATAGTCTTGCATATCTCGCATATTGAGCTTGTCTTACATGGTTGAAACTAGGTCTAAGAGAAGAGAGAGAGAAAACATGTCAAACCCAAACGAGTTCATCAATCCATTTTCTTCAAGACCTCATAAGACTCTATTAGACAAATTTATCACTAGAAACACTCAAGGACATATTAAAGTAGAAGACATAGAGGCTGCCGCACAGGACCCTGAAGTTTGCCTCTTTTGTAGATGAGTACCTAGCAAATGATCATCAACGGTTTTTAGGAAAATTGCTAGCTGAAGGTGCTACCTTACCTCCAGGATTTGACATTAGCACCTTACAAACTCAACCTACACAAGGGACAAATACCACGACTGCTAGTACTACTATACCTCAGGTCGCACAACTATGCCATCTAGCACGTCTACACAGAGTACAACAGTCCATACGTCCCCATTTGGTACATCTAGCATGACATCGGGATTTAATTTCACTACAGGGGCATCATCATCCACTCCCACTGGTCCTCTTATTGGGAGTAAAAGACCTAAAACCTCAGCCCATACCTCATATGTCGGTGTCACAAGTGCACAATCAACAACCATACCTACTGCTAGTATCATGGGTACCTTACCATAGTCGATGGCCATACCTAGTGCTCAAATCACTAGTACTATACCAAGGATTACACAAACAGGGGGCATTCCCTCCTTCCAATATGGCAATCAAAATCCACTCTTCCAGACTAGCAGTCAGAGTCCACTTACATCGATTCCGAATCAGAACCCTTTTTCACAGATTGGTAGTCAGAATCCGTCCACGCAGATTCCAAGTCAAAACCAATTTATGTCGATTCCGAATCAGAACCCTTTTTCACAAATTGGTAGTTAGAATCTGTCCACACAGATTCCAAGTCAAAACCAATTCACATCGATTCCAAATCAGAATCCCTTTTCACAGAGTGGTGCTCGGAATCCATTTACACAGAACCCAGGTCAACACCAATTTATGCAGATACCAGACTAGAATACATTTACCAACATTTTGAATCCAAATCCACCTCAGATGCCAACGTTCAATCAAAACCCATCACGAGACTTTGGATTTCAGAATACATACATGGATCCACATAATCCTCCTAGCACATCTTTGACCCAAGTTGACGTCCTACAAACACAAATGCACGCATTGCAAACACAAATGGATCACATGTCAGTGTCAACTAAGAAATCATTTCAACAAAGGACATATGCCCATTCCCCTTCATAGATCATTGTACATGACACCTTTCCCTCACAGATATGTCATAACCGGTCTTCCTAAGTACAATGGCAAACACAATCCAATAGAACATATCAAAGGGAATTTTCTACCATATGCATAGATGTTGCTTATGACCCCACGTATCTTATGAGGCTATTTCCAAGAAGTCTTGTAGGAATTGCACTAGAGTGGTTTTCAGGTCTAGATTCTAGCATTAGATCTTGGGGTGAACTAGTTGAGAAATTTGTGGAGCAATTCTCCTTCCAACATTGACCATGAGATAAATATAGCAACCTTGTGCCACACAACGCAAGACGAAGGTGAAACATTCATTGCTTTCTTCCAAGATGGAGAACTATTGCTAGTAGGTGTCCTGTTGAAATACCTGAAAAACAAAGGTTACAATGTTTCAAGAAAACCTTCATCCAAAACTCAGGAGTAACTTAAGGGTACATTGTTGCATATCTTTTTCAGAACTCGTGGAAAAAGGGGTGATAATAGAGAAGGATCTCATTGAAAAGGGTGAAATCAAAATGACAACATCCAATAGAAACCCAATCGTACAAAACACCCCCACTGACAAAAACAGTTCTTGTCTTGCAACAAAAATGTCACCAATGATGGGGTGGTTGATGCTAAAACATTACAAGCAAGACCCCTCCTCACATTACAAGGACCTCATACTTTTCCAACACGCTTAATGCTGTCAATCAACCTCCTAACATGGTCTCAAATACTCAACGTCCACAACCAAGGAGATTTCAAAAACGTGAGTTCACTCCCTTAGGGGAACCCATTGAGTCGGTGTTCAAACAATTGTTACAACACAACCTCATACAGCTGTAGGAACCAAGACAATACGATCCAGGACAGTTTAAACCAGCTTGGTGGGATGACAATGCCTTTTGTGATTATCATAGGACTAAGGGACATAACCTACAAAACTGTCGACAACTGAAGAATATCATACAGGATCTTGTTGATAGGAGAATTATTGAGGTTAGTGGACAAAAACAAAAGACATCCAACACTGATCATCAAGTCTTTTCAGACCCACTACATGACCATGGGAAAGGAACTGTCCCCAGTTTGAGTACTAAGACCAATATGTCAGCCAATTATGCGAGTATCAAACATGATTATGATAGCGGCAAAATCATTCATTGCCTTCGCACCGCTGATCAAAACATCAATACCATTACTATCAATGCTAATCCTGAGTGTGCAGTCAATACTCGTCGTACTAAGTTTACTATCCCAGGCCCTCTGTCACAGCAAACACCCCAACCTTCCAAGTTACAATATAACCTACTTGACCAATTGGGGAAGACCTCAGCCCAAATCTCAATCTTGGAATTGTTGCGCATTTCCCCTGAGCATCGGTCTATCCTTGATAAGGCTTTATAGAACACCACGGTCCCTAATGACCTTGATTTCAATCATTTCTAGGAAATGGTGGGCTACTTGACCAATAATCATCATGCCACATTTTCTGACCAAGACTATGCCACGACAAGACGAACCACAATGACCCTTTACATCTAGAAGTCCTTGTTGATGACACCAAAGTTAGACGAGTTTTGGTAGACGGAGGAGCAGGGTTAAATCTATGCACTTTAAAACTAATTAAGGCATTAGGTATCTTAGAAGCATGCATAGACACCACTAAGAGTATTGTCATTAAGGCTTATGATGATGAAGAATGAAAATCAAAGGGGGTGGTAACACTTCCTATCAGAATTGGTCTTGCGATAATGGAGACAAAGTTCCAGGTCTTGGATCTCACCCTCCCTTATAACCTTCTGCTAGGTAGACCATGGATTCATGCCATGAAGGTGGTCCCTTCCACGTATCATCAGTGTCTTAAATTCCCTTACAATGGCATCGAAATAACTATAGATGGTGATCCAGATCCTTTCCAGTATTGCACCAATCTAAAGGAGATCCCCCAACGCAAAGTTCCAGTGAACCAAGCGGCCTCATCGTCCAATTCATCTTACTATGTTGATCCATCCACACTCACTCGAGCAACTACTTCACCCTCACTCCCTGCCACTCCTAGGGTTGAGATCCAAGACAAGGGTTGTGGAGAATATAACATGAAGACTTCTTATTGTGTTAGCCATTTGGTTCCTCCTAAGTCATATGGTTTACCTCTTATGGGTAGGGTACAGTCTATGATCACTATACATTTTCCTCCTACAACAATTTTCACTAAATGGGGTGAATTAAGCAAAGAAGTTGTAGATGCAGAAGATGTCACTTCCTGGCTATATAAGGAAGATAATCAGGAACCCCTTTTACTTGCTCATATTCCTACAAGTCTATATGGAAAGGGTTTCAAAATCATGCAAAGCAAAGGATATGATGGACAAAGTGGTTTAGGTTTAAACCAAGATGGCAGAATTGAACCAATATTTGTTTCTCAGTCACCAAAAGGAGTAGGGCTAGGGTTTCAACCGATTCAGATTGGCATTCCTCATACTCCATTACCCTTACTTGAGGAGGTACGTGCTTTAGAAGATATTAAGACATCTCACAAACTAGTGGACCAATATCATTGTAACTCCCCCGACTCTAACGATTATGAGTGGGATTCCCTATCCTCTACTTCCTCCATGGATCTTGACAAGTTATTTGGAGAACTTGACCTGATGTTAAGTTCCTCACCAAATCCCTTAAATTCCTATCCACCAAAGAAAATGACAAAAGAGGAATGGTTTAAACATTACTATTGGGAATCACTTGATCCTACCTCTTGGCAACCTGAGCCACCTATTTCCGATAGTCAAACCTTGGCATTAGGCCCACCTATTCATCTACCTCGACCCAGACCCAAGAGCAAAACGAACCTGGTACAAGATTTATGTAATCACATGAATAATTCAATCTTTACCTTGACCCCATTAGACTTTGATAACTCCGATGATGACATGCCCTTAGTTTATCCCCAACTCATTGATTGGGATCAACAAGACACATCTGTCTTAGACATTTTTTAGAACGACAAAGCAATTGTTGAGTTCCTGGGATTACGAGAAGGCATACCTAATGGAGATCATAAAGCTGGTTTTACCATTGACTTGGACAATAAATCATATTTTTGGGAATTTGTTCAACCCTCCAGTCGCAAAAATGAGAAAAAGGATAAACAAAATAAAAAAGATGAGTCTCTAGGTGAAAACTGAAAGGCACCTCTAGACAATGAAAAAGTAAAAAGAAAGGATGCATCCGAAGGTGATAACCTTTCTGAGGCACCTAAGGATGGAGGTTTGAACATTCTTCCCATTGCACAAGAAAAGTCACCCATGCTCGTTGAAGAATCAGTAGAAGTCAACATAGGCACAAAAGAGAATCCTCGACTGATTTATTTGGCAGCGTCATTGACAACACAAGAGAAATCATAGTTCCACGACTTCTTTGAACAAAGACAGATAAATTTTCCTTGTTCATATGCTGACATGCCCGGGTTAGATCCTGAACTTGTTCTACATCACTTGCCTTTACAACCAGGTGCCAAACTAGTGAAACAAAAGCTGAGAAAAATGCGCCCACGGATTGCTTTGTTAGTCAAGGCAGAACTCAAGAAACTCTTAGATGTTGGTTTCATCAGATCTATCAACTATGCAGATTGGATTTCCAATCTTGTACCAGTCACTAAACCAACTGGGGGCATCCGCATCTACACTGATTTTAGAGATATCAACAAAGCTTGTCCTAAGGATGATTTCCCTTTGCCTAATTGATCTGTATAGGATCTAGACTAAATTGCAGAAATGAATGCTTAATTTTTACAATGATTATTCCAAGTTAATTAAATCAAAATTAACTTAAGGAAATAACAAAATGAAGGAATTAACAAACTGAGAGAAGGTGAGAGAGAAGAAGAGAAGTGCAAACAGTGTTTGATTACGGAGTTCGTCACAAACATGACTACGTCTTCGGGTCCACTCCAATAGAGAGACCGATCCGATTAACTCCAAAAATCAATTACAAAAGCACCACAACCATTCTTCAAGCACTTCGGTAGCATAACGATGCTCTAACGTACAAGAATGACTCAAAATAATCTCTACAAGACCTCTCTTTCGTCACCTCAGCTTCAAGATTTCATCACCTGAAAAAAACTTAATTCCCACTCTCACCTTACACCCCTTTTTATACAAAAAAATGAATCAAATTGGTTACTAACCAATTGATTTTACAATATTCTCCAAATCCCCCTAAAAACAACTAAATCTCCCAATTTAACATTTAGATTTTAATAATCTCCCTTATAAAATATTCAGAATAATAATAACCTTTCAATTTGTTTAAGCCTTGTCGGCTATTTGGTTTTTGGGAGGTTATTGTTTGTTTTTATTTTAAAATTAGGAGGGTTGGTTTAAATTTTTATAAGGCATTCGGTTTCCATCAATTATCAACTAAAACCGATGCCAATAATAGTTAAAAGCCACCTAATGGCTTAGCGGTGGCTAAGCCTTTTAGTAGGCCGGCGGTCGGGGTTCAACCCCGGCCGCTGGCTTTTTATAGCCAATTCCCGCAATATTTACAACAAAAGAAAATGACCGCTATCAATGGTAAAAGCCACAGATTTGGTGGAACGGTCGGGCGCTTAGTCTGGAGGTGATAAGTTGGGGGTTCGAATCCCCCAACAACTTTTAAACAAACAAACAAACCAGCATCCGCCGCGGAGAGGGAGGAAACGCAGTTGCCACGTGTCACACCAGGAGGGTGCCACGTGGCAAGCTCCAATACACCGAGACCACTGACGTGTATGCCAACCGTGATGCTAACTGTGCCGACGGGTGCTAACGTGGCCTGCTGACTAGATGCTGATGTGTACGATGACTCACTGCCACCTGTTGCTGACTGTACCGCCACTTGGATGCCACATCAACTATGTACGGACTGCCACATGTCAACTCCCGATTGGTTCCGTACGGATGATGTGGATGCCAAATTCCAAATAGTCCAGTCACTGCCCATACCATATGGAATGCTGACGTCAGCATCCGTACGGTCAAGTCAACCTACCTTGCAAAATGTTTGACTGTCCATAACTCGAGCATACGATGTTGGATTTCGACGAAATGAACGCTGTTAGAATCGTCTCGACGAGCTCTTCGTGATGATGCCAACTTCAAGAACTTTTGATGACATCTTTTTTTTTCTCCCTGGATGCCCCCTGATTCCAGTTTGACCCAAGGTTTGACTGGCCATAACTTGCACAAACGGACTCCTTTTCGCTCCGTTCGAGTTGCGTTGGAATCAGGACGCCAAGATCTTTCTGATGGTGCAGATTCTAGAGAGAAATGAGACACTTCAATTTTCATTGAAAATATCCACCAGATCACTAATATAGACATGATAGTTGACATGACAGCAAGATATGAGATGTTGTCCCTTATGGATGGATTTTCTGGGTATAACCAGATCAGAATTGCTACTAAAGATCAACCTAAGACAACTTTCATTTGTCCTTGGGGAACGTATTGCTAGAATGTTATGCCCTTCGGACTCAAGAATGCAAGAGCAACCTATCAGCGTGCCATGACTACTATCTTTCATGATCTAGTACACACTTGTATGGAGGATTATGTCGATGACCTTATTGTAAAATCCAAGACAAGGGCAGAACATTTACAGGTTTTAGACAAGATATTTCAGAGGCTGGAGAAGTATAATGTGAGACTCAATCCAAAGAAATGTGTGTTTGGAGTCAAGTCAGGAAAGTTGTTAGGTTATATCATTTCTAGACGAGGCATTGAAGTAGATCCTGCTAAGGTGAAAGCAATCATGGACATGCCACCACCCAAAATCTTAGTCAACTAAGGACATTACAGGGAAGGTTGCAATCTATCGAAGATTTATGGTGCATAGCGACAAGACACATCCTTTTCAACATCTACTTAAGAAAGGAGTACCCTTTGCATGGACAGCTAGGTGTGAAGAGGCTTTTCAACTAATTAAAGAATATTTACTCACACCACCTGTCTTAATGCCACCTGTTGAAGGAAGACCATTGATTCTTTATATTACAGCAACCCATTCATCACTCGGAGCATTGCTTGCATAGAATGACGATGAAGGTCATGAAAGGGTAGTCTATTATATCAGTAGGACTTTGGTTGGTTATGAGCTCAACTATAGTAACATTGAACGTGCCTGTCTTGTAGTAGTATTTGCTACCCAAAAACTGAGGCACTACATGCTAAACCATCAAACAATGTTGATTGCTAAAATAGACCCTCTGAAATATCTTCTTAGCAAGGCAGCATTAACGGGGCGACTGGCCAAATGGGTTATGATACTTAGTGAGTATGATATCTAGTATGTAGAAAGAAAAGATATTAAAGGAAAGGTCATTGCTGATCAGTTAGCTGATGCACCCATATAGGTAGATCACCCATTAGTTGCAGACTTTCCTGATGAGTTCATATTCACATTTGATACAAACATAACATGGAAACTGTACTTTGATGGCTCACATACAAATCATGGTTCAGGGGCTGGTATATTGTTTATCACACCACAGGGTGATTCCATCCCTAAGTCATTCAGGATTGCATTTCCATGCACTAACAACATGGTAGAATGACAGGACTTACGCATGGCAGTCAAGTGGAAAATCAAGAACCTACAGGTATATGGCGATTCTCAACTAGTAATCAGACAGGTAAATGATGATTATGAGACTAAGGATGAGAAGCTTACTCCATACAAGCGCATGGCTGATAGCTTTAAAGAGTACTTTGAAAAAGTCAAATTTCATCAAATACCTCAGGTTTTAAACAGGTCAGCAGACGCTATGGCTACAATTGCATCACTTCTTGACATTCCTAACAACATGCCTAAGTTTGAGTTCTTGGTGGAATAGCTTTTGGTCCCAGCCTACGATATCCCAGATTTTGAAATGGTGTGTGACATCGTTGGTCTCGATTCCCCATGGTACAAAGAAATCTATGATTACCTTCATGTCAAAGTCATACCCACAGGCCTATCAAATAACCAACGTATTACATTCCTCCGCAAGTAAGCCAAATACACCATCATCGGAGACACCCTATATAGATGCGCCTTAGATAATACCCTACTGAGATGTCTTGATTCTACTGAAGCACAAGCAACCTTGTGTGGGGTGCATGAGGGTATATGTGGTTCCCATTCTAGCTGTCCTACCTTAGCCAAAAAGATTATGAGACTGGGTTATTACTGGCCTACTATGGAAAAAGACTCATATGTCTTTGTAACGAAATGCCGCCAATGCCAAGTTCATGGAGATTTGATACATGCCCCAGCACAGGAGCTCTGTCCTATCACATCGCCATGGCCCTTTTCCCAATGGGGACTCGACCTCATAGGTAAGATCCACCCCACATCATCTAATGGACACAAGTTCATTATCACTGCCACTGAGTACTTTACGAAGTGGATTGAAGCCATTCCCATGACATATATTACCGGAACACAGATTTCTAGATTTATCCTGAACTATATCATCTGTCGATATGGTGTCCCTCAGTCCATAATCACTGATAATGGCCACCCATTTAAGAACCAAGAAGTCTTCCATCTGTGTGATGAGTTTCATATCCAACATCACTTTTCCACTCCATACTACCCACAAGGTAACGGCCAAGCGGAGGCATCTAACAAGACCATCATTAGAATCCTCAAGAAGACTATCAATGATGTTGGTCGTGGACTGCATTTACAGCTTAACCCCGCCTTATGGGCTTATCGTACAAGTATCTGTACTCCCACTCGTGCTACCCCATATTCACTTGTCTTTGGGTCTGAAGCCATTTTTCCTATTGAGGTCGAGATTCCTTCCCTAAGGGTATCCCTGAAAGGCCACATTGATGATGAAGAGTACCGAGTGTCGAGACTCCATGAGCTAGAATTCCTAGATGAGCGAAGATAGAAGGCACTAGACCATCTCCAAGCATATCAAAATCGCCTTCGTCGTAGCTATAATAGGAAGGTTTTGAATAGAAACTTTGACATTGGTGACCTGGTTTTAATGGAGAATCCAAAGAATCAAGCAGAAAGAGACAAACCAGGAAAGTTTGAACCTAACTGGTTAGGACCTTATATTGTTATAGAAGCTTTTGGATCAGGAGCGTACCAACTCTCTACTCCTAAAGGGGAACCATTGTCCTCACCAATCAATAGTATGCATCTGAAGAGGTTCTATGCATAGCTTTTGCGAGCCTTTGTCTTGATTAGCAAAAATATTAAAAAAAAAATTAAAAAAAATCACAAAATCACAAAAATCGTTATCAAGGTGAAAACCTGGCAAATAGGCATCTTGGTAACAACAAAAAAATTAGATAATCTGGAAAATAGTAAAGAAAAATCATTCATCCAATAGTGAACACCACTTCGGTGGCACTTTGGATAGGTACCATGGTGAAAACCTGGCAAACAGGCGCCATGTGTACTCAACTCTACTCCTTTGTCTACTATTATTCTAATCTACCTTGTACATAGTCCCTATCATTGTATATAGTCCACGATCCTGTACATAGTATCCACCCCTGTACATAGTCCACTCTCTTGTACATAGTCCTTAATCCTGTAAATACTACCTATTCCTGTACATATCCCTTATCTTTTGTGTCCATCGCTTGTATATACCATTCATAATAAGTGGTAGTCTTGTCCATAACTTGGAACGATTGACATCAAGAGCATTTCATATCCCTTGTTTTACCCTATTCATAATCAATTGGTCTTATATACTCGACTGGGGGCAAACACTTGCCATGTGTCATATTGGTTCTTACATTGGCTATGTTGAAGACGTAAAACCATGGACACATCCATAAACATCGCAAAATGACCTGAGAAAACACAAAAACATTGGAAAACTTAAAAAAAACAAAAAAAAAAAATCAAAACCATTTTGAAAATCCAAAAACAGAGTTAGAGTCAGTCGCACTTGTCAGTCTTTGTCGTTTGTTGAACTACGTTGCCTCTGCGATTGGACGTAGGCAAGGCCATCTGGATGTGCCCCTGAGGCATTAGGTCCGTTTAGATTTGTTTGTATAAATTCATGAGTCAATCCATATGTCTATATGACAAGGTCATTGGTTGTGTCGAACTACGAGGTCTCTACGTATATAACGTAGGCAAGGCCATCAATCGATGAGCCCCCGAGGCCGCACTAGGTCAGTCCATTAGGGTTCGTCGCATTCACTTTCACACATGTCTTCTATTTGTAGTTAGTCTTGTCAGTCAAGTCAAGTCGAACTATGAGGTCTTTGCGTGTACAACGTAGGCAAGGCCATCAATCGATGAGCCCCCAAGGCCGCACTAGGTCAGTCCTTTAGGGTTTGTCGTCACATGCAGTTAATTTCCAACGCATTGTCTCAAGTCATGCATTAATCTGGTGAACAAGTCAGCAATGTCTCTAGGTCAAATCATACAACTTTCCAAACAAAACAATCAAAACAGATCAGCTAATGTCTGCTACAGGATGTGTCCTTGGAAACAGACATTATCAAAACAATCAACCTATGTCTTATTCAGGATGAGTCCTTCCTGCATAATTGACAAGGTCAAACCAATCAAACATAGCCTTATATAGGTTATCAAATCAACGACATCTGACTTCACATCTTATACAATACATGTCTTTCTGAAACCAGGCTTTGTCATGCCTTATACAGATAGTCATAACATCGAAACTAGACTGACAGTCTTATCCGGTAGGTGTGTCTCCTGACATCAGGCTCTATCAATCAATCCTTTTATCAATCAAACAAACAACTCATGTTTTGGAAAATATTTTTACTGGCTTTTTGACTTTCTGACTTATTTATCTTATCATTTATCTTGAATTGATGACTGGGATTCGTGTTACTAGCTTTCTCAAGGATGTCCCATGAAGGATTTAGAGAAGCAACGATGTATCAGAATTCTATTTTCTTTGACTATTGTCTGTTGACTGTCTTTTAAATTTGATTTTGAGTCATGTTACTAGTTTCCTCAAGGATGTCCCATGAAGGATTTAGAGGAGCAATGACGTCTCATGACCCGACTTTTACTTTGTTTGTTGTCTATGGTTTGTCTTGACAAAAATACTGGGGCAACTTGTGTCCTTAGTATGAGTTAATGACAATCCTTGTCTACGACTGTCTGTTATTAGCAAGTGGATGACTTTGCACACCTTGATCTATGTCATATCATGGAGTTTTTCTCCATTTGTATTAGTCCTGCCCAATGATGATAAAGTGCAATACCTTTTGTGATATGGAAAAATATTGAAGATTCCTAATACTAACATCTATCTTCTAGTTTCATTTTTTTGTCGATCTTTCTTTCCACACTAACATTTCTTCTTTCTTGCATTATGATGGAATCCTGTGACACAAAACATTATACATCATCCTGCATCAACTTACATGTTAGAAACATTCATACATATAGGCATAGTTCACATCTAGCTCATCATGGCATAATAGATAATCATCAAATAATACACATCATAAGAATTCCATGTACAAAGCAACTGTAAATACATGCATCACATTACATTTGTATAGCATCACATGTCGTCTGCATTATACATATAATATCATATTTCCTCTCATCAATATCATATAGAATCATATATCACATAGAATCAACATTATCTCATTAGCTGCATAAGCATCGTAAAATACATATACTCATCCATCACATAGGCATATCATATAAACATCACATGTATACATAAAGACTGCATAATCAATACATAGAAATGCATATCATGAGAATCACCGCCAAAATCATATATATATATCGCTCAAATGTGTCACATCACAATGTCATAATGTATCAATAATACATGGAAGCCCACAGGCTATAAGATCAAAATACAATGTCTCAAATGAATCTCAAGCAATATCTCTATCCTGAACTGCCACTACCATCATGTTGGGAGTGTGTGGGAGAATGATGCTGGGAACCTGCTAATCTCTGAGCTGTGGGAGGTCTGTCATATGGCCCTGCTCTACATGGATGATCCACCCCCTCTGTGCTAACCGTCTGTGTGTGGGTCTTGGTCTGGGACCTGCTACTGTGTGCCACTGAAAAATTGGGAGCCCATCTCTCTAGGGGAACCTCTGCCTCATATAGGTCCCGGTAGTATCTCTCCCTCTCTCTGGCTCTGACCAACTCTCTGGCAAACACAGCTGATGGTCCTATGCATAATGCTCTGAGCTCTGTGAACCTCTGCTCAGTCTCCTGTCGTCGAGCTATGGCCTAATCCCTATCCATCAAGGCTCTATCCCTCTCCATCTGATAGGCATCCCTCTCGGCCATCAATACTCTCATCTGCTCCTCCAAGGAGGCAACCTGGGCTCGCAATATATCTGTGTCGGGCTCCTCTGCCTCTGTTTCATCCTGTCGGGCCTTGTCTCTACCATCCTCCTCCTCGTCCAACTCCTCCAGGATCTGATCTCGAATCTCCCTCTCGTGATCATCCTCCTCCTCATCGTCCTCCTGGTAGGCACCTAACAGCCCCAGAGCGTCAATCTCTGCCTCCTCTCTGCCTGCCTCCTCGGCACCTACCTCCCCCTCTGCCGGGATCTCTGGGATATCTGGTATGACTACCTCTGCCGGCTGATCCTCCTCTCCACCTCTGGCTACATCCTCCTCTCCACCTCTGGCCACATCTAGCATAGCCACATCCTCCTCTCCTCCTCTCTCCTCCCGGATCGGTGACAAGGCTGGTCCTCATCCCCTCTGACCACACCTCCCTCTCCTGCCTCCACGCCGTCCACCTCTGCCATAATCCCCTCCATCACCACGGCCTCCTCTACCTCCTCGGCCTCTCCCTCTGCCTCGCCTATCTCTAGGACCTCTCCCATGTCGTTCTACCGGCGCTGGCTGCTCTGGAACTGTCAAGGGGATCGGCCTATGTACTGCCCACCATTGATCATAAGCTGGAGTGGTCCCTAGATCTACCGGTCCATCCCTCCATCTCCATGGAAGTGCCCATAGCCCATCAATATCTGCCTCTGCAGTTGCGACTGGAATCTTTGGCCCCCATAGTAGGACCTCTCGTGATGACCAAGAAAAATCTACTCTCCCTCGAGGTACATCTTGTACCTCTCCAAACTATCTTCATACCTGGTCCAGCAACTGTCACTTTATAATGTGCACATGAGACACTATCCATCCCACCAAATACTGTGCCTGTCTACAAAATGGCAGGTGCTCATCCTCATCGGACCACTACTCGCAGCCTAGGTACAGTCTCCATGTAAACTCCTATATGGTGTCTATAGCATGTCTAAAATAGCCTGTGTCCCCAATATGATGTTGTGTGGTTGCCCCCGCATAACGGAAGGCATATGGAGCTCTGTGAGGTAAGTCTACTATAACAAGTGGTCTGAAAATAGCGATATGCTCCCACACCCATCAAAAGTGTGGTACCACAGCTCGTCGACTGTGCCTCTCTATAGTCAATATCATGTAAGTGGAAGTACAACATCCCTAGCACACAGGAACCCCAGGCATATACAACTCGGCGCTCGATCATGCCCACTAACATATCCCCCCATCCCATGAGAAATCCATGACCTCAGCGGTCAGGCAGTACTATACCGCCTATCAATGTCGCTACTAGATAGTCTAACTGTCTATACCTCTGAGCCAACACTCACCATCTGATCTCATAATCATCAACCCCTAGCTGTCTAATATCAGCATGGGGGTAATATCTACACATCTCAGCAATCCCCCTCTAAGTATAATAGACCACCCGTGTCCCTCTAATAGGCAGTCTCAATATCCTATATACATCCTCTAAAGTCACCGTGGCCTCTCCAGTCGGTAGGTGGAAGGATGATGTCTCAGAGTGCCACCTCTCACATAACACTGTCAGTAATCCCTGATTTTCCTGAATCTGGGGCATATCGGTTACATGCAACAAACCCAAATGACATAGAGTCCATCGCTCGGCCGGCCGCAAGCTGTCTCTGAATCGAAATGTCGTGGGTCTCGACTCCCATGTATAAATAGGGTCTAATACAACTTGCAACAACATTATACATGCCTCATGTTAGCCTGAATCATCTATTCTAGTGCAAACTGACTATACTACATGAAATGCAAATGCGTCGTTATTTTGCACATGCGTTATTCTTTTACATATGTGTCACTTTTTCACAAATGTGGTTCACAAATTCTATATGCGTCAGTATTAAGCAAATGCAGCTAATAATAATCAAATGTGTCACAAAACTATCATTTGCATTGTAAAATGCCAAATGCGTTTATAAATATACATATGCAGCTATAAATATGCAAATGTGTTTCATAAATTCAAATGCGTCTCACAAATAAACACATGCGTTTAACCGCTAAACCTATTCTAAAAGACCGGCATAAATTTTCAAATGCGGTTTTCTGCATACACATGCGTCGTTCGCGCAAGCATATGCGGTTCAACATAAAAAAATGACGCATAACTAAAAATGCATTAAATGTCTTAAAATGCGCGCAAATGAAAATTTTTCAAAAGGCAAGTTTTAGGTCTGTACCGGGGGGTCCGTGTCGGCTAGTCTCTGGTATGACCGGATCCTGTATGTGCGGTGATGGGTGGCTAGAACTGGAGACATCGTCGCTATCAATCCAAAGAAAATTTTCAAATCTCTAAGCTAGGTGGGTGCAAATGAATAGTTTTTCACGCCAATTCAAATATATACCTAGGGCTTAGGTGGCATTTCTTTCCTACTAGCTATGTAAACTTCCATTTTCTATCATCCCATACCCGTCCCTCCCATTTTCGAACCCAATTCCGTCAACTGCATTGCATTTCTACCTATCTATTGGACTAATCGGGAGCATTTCCAAATTTTTCTGAACGTTTCAGAAATTTGTCAATTTTCCTGAGGGGGCATACCTTCACCTGTTTTAATCTCGAGCATGACTGGGGCATATTTTTATCGACTTTCTTTGACACAACGCCTAAACGACATTGTATCAAAGAGGGGCAAATGTAGACACCGAAATCTGGTTTAGGCCTGCGACTTCCATATTCTTCATAATTCGTATTCTTCATGGTCATGATTAAATAATGTCAATTATTTAATTATTCTCTATAGTCTTCATTCCTTCTATTGATTAAATAATCTTAATTATTTAATTAATTCATCTTCTTTTATTTCTTCTATTAATTAAATAATCTTAATTATTTAATTAATTCACACTTTTCTTTATTCTATCGATTAATTAAATAAATGCTTTTTATTTAATTATGTTACTAATTAACCTTATTCTTCTTGTCAAATTAAATAAATTCTTATTTAATTTATTCTTTATCATATTTCAACTATAATTAAATAAATTCTTTATTTATTTAATTATTCATTTAAATCCTTCATCATTTAATTAAATAAATCTTATTTATTTAATTATTCTTCAAATATCGAGTCTTGAATTAAATGAATTATTTAATTCATTAATTCTATTTTAACGCATTCCTCTATATTTTAGATAATTATGTGAGGGCAATTATACTACACAAGCAAAATGGAGAAGGGCAATCGAGATGAATCATGGAAATACGTTTGAAAATTGGTGAGATTGTTCTAGTTTTAATTATGTTTTTACTTTCCCATGTTCTTTGTTGCTTAACGAATGAATTTGCATTTTAGATTTAGTATTGTATGCATATGTGCTTCTAATCTTCTTTGTTGTTTATTGTGCAAAGCTTTTATCTGGCGTTACAACTTCTATGCATATCTATATCTTTAGTGAGATTTACAAATGTTGCTTTTCTAAGCTTAGCAACATTTATGGACATGTCAATTGCTTCTAATGCTAGAGTATCTACAACTCTTTTTATAATCAGTCACCCACTGAATTTAGTCGGTTCTGCAACTTTGGTCTTCCTAGAACCAAGAGACAATGACCATATTTCTAGAGCATCCCATTCTTGACTAAATACAGATCGCTGAAGTTCCATCTTGGCTTCTTCTTTAGTTTGGAATACAGGATTATCAACCCTTCTTATAGTATCAAGTACAACTGCATCAACAATGTCCCATTCAGGAAATAACAAAACACCACTCTTATGCACAAGTTCCCTTCATTCCTCAGCTAAGATATTTTGAAACTGTTTCCTCATTTCTTTCCTCACATTGGCCTAGATAGAGCTTTCAAGAAATTCAGGATGTAATCTTCTCTTAATGGCAACCTTCTCTGCATACTCTAAAGCTTTTTCTCTCCATACAAAATCCCTAAATGTTGTTCTTTCAATGAATGAATCATCCTCCATAAATTATTTGCAAGCCTCCTCTCTCATGTCATAAATATTACTCACACCACTTAATTCGGCCTTTCCTAACCTTAGAATACTTGTCCCAGAGATTGATGTGACTTCCCTTGGGGGAGAAGGCATTCCCTACTGTATATCTTCAGGAGCTATCATAATGTCATCTTCATCAGTATCAAGGTAGTCGACTACTCTACTCTTCTCAACCCTTTGTATCTTAATTGGTGGTTGCTCCAAGGGAGGAGAACTTCTTGGAGGAGAACCAACATCAATTATAACAGGTGGGGGTTGCCTAAGAGGAAATGAGACTTATCCAGATGGAGAAGCTACCCTTGAATCATCTGATGCAATAGGGGTTGGATTTGTCTGCTCCTTAATTGTTTCCTTTTTCCTAGAATATACTTAGATCTTTTTGGGTGGCGATAGGAAGGCCTTTCCTCGTCTTGTATAGACAATACTTATTTAGTTTCCAAAGCCTTCCCCTTGTCTTTAATTATTTCTTCCTTTCTCAACACACCAACAAAACTTTCAAAATTCCCCAAAACATATCTTACCCTGTTCCATTCCCCTTGAATGTTGGGTAGAGGATCATAGGCTAGATCTGACTTCCTGATATTTGCTACCGTCTTGTTGAAAGAAAGATACATAGCTTTCCTTTCATCTTGTACCTATAAATCAAGAATGTTTCTAATAACATTCTCAGGGTAGTAGAAATTATGGACAAACACACCCAGTGACCTTTTTTCTTTTACTTCAGTAATGAATCCCTCAAGGTCATGGTTTCTAGGGCGTGTTGTCATCAATCTGTAAGGTTTCAGGATCTCATCAAAAGCCTTCCAGCCTCCCTTTACCATCACAAAATTTGCAAATGTTGTGTACTCATGTAAGAATGAACCCTTCTTTTTATTCTATGGCAAGTGACACATTTGAGATCCTCCCAATTGTCTCATGATTTCTATAAATCCAATCTTGAGAGACACATCTCTTGGTAGCACAAAAGGATAAACACTTGTCCCATATACCCTGAATATAGTTCTGCTTGGATATGCAATGATATCTCCCCAATTATGTGTTATATTCAACTCAGGCCTCCTCTCCATCGGCCCTAAGAAGTCATGAATTTATTTTGGGATCCTTGGCAGATCAACAACCAAGAGTCTCCTTAGCTTGGATGTAAAAATGTTATGGAAGACCACATAATCAAATTTGAGGTCATCCTTGTCCAAAATTTGGGTCCAACATTGGACCGGTAGCTCAAGATCACCCCCCACCTTCTTCAATGAAATTCAATCACCAAAATTATTTTCCTATTTATATAAGATCATATGCATAAGAAGGGAGTACCACCAAAATTTTACCCAATGCTTCCCTTCCTTAAGATCAATTGGGCGCTTGTGCATATTTTTTGCCAAATAGGTAGCAAAATCATAGACTATATTAAAGGATGCATGTTGAATGTTGGCTGCCATGTACATTTATTCTTTTAGTATAGTATCAAGTGCATCAAAGCCAATAATCTGATATAAGGAGCAGAAAATATTCCTAAAATAGTGGGAAAAATAATTTATAGGAAAATGATCCTTCTCATCTCTACCAATCTTGATCTGCTTTTTATTCTTTCCATGTCCCGTTGAAGCAGTGTGCATTGGCAACATTGTGGTTATGAACAAGGCCTTGGTATTATCATATTCTTTCCTAAAGGTATCAAGGTCAATTGGGACCATAACTTCACTCCACTCATGCAGTTTAAATATTTCTGCAATCTCTTCCCTAGTGATCCTGACCATCTCAACACCATTACATTCCCTAACTATTCTGGACATAGGGTCATATCTTGCTGTAATATCCTTGAGCAAGTCTACATCCATATACACATTTGGGACCACAAGTTTCCCCATATATAGTCTCCAAGTATTACAAGTGGGAACTCCATAATTCTTATTCCCAAACAAGTTTCTAAACATTTTCCAGCCAATGTAAGGTAATTCAACATCCTTGATCCAAGTGTGTTTATCCAGTAATCCTTCACAAACCTTAGGGCCATAGTATATTATCACTCCTTGACTCCTCTTGTTGGTTGAGGGTTTGAGTTGGTCAACAATGTATTCAAAAGGTAGTCTAGTTGGGGTTTCAGAATGAGACCTTTGTGTTTTGGGATCCATGGATAACTGGGCAGGTTTACAATGAACTAGGGATCTAACACAGATAAGCTAAAAACCTAATTCTTTCAATTAGAAGCCTAGGGCACAATTAGAAGACGTAAATTTGAACAAATTTGGAAAAATACAATGATTTTATGTGAAATTTTAACACAATAAAGTAATTAAAGCATGCAAGCCAATTCAATTGGAAGAAAAAAAATCACAAGTTTCCTTAATTCAAGATGGTTTGAATAAAGCATAAGATACATTTTTAATTGAATTTACGAGTTTTTGCATTCACAGGAACCCTAATTTGTTTGTGTCACAACTTGAAAAACTTTGATCAATCACGCAATTTCTCTACATTCGATTACAATCTTCAATTATGTAAGAAAATAAATTTTATACACCTTTATGACCCAATTATGATAACTGCTAATGTCCTTTCTTCCAGTACTACTCGCTCGTGTGAGGCAAAATGGCTCTAATATCCATGTGTGTGATTTTAAATAGCATTCGTTGATCTCCCTCTAAGATAGAATGATGAATGACTCAGATTGAGTCAACATGGTTTCAATTTACGTCACCATAGTTCGCCAATGAGAGCATGTTGACCGGAAGCCACATCACTCCTTCCCATGGGCTCCACTTCCTTTCCAGGCAAATGAAACAACACACGCATCACTCAATCACAGACCTCACACATCTTCTGACGAGCATTATTTTAATGTTGTGAGGTGTGCGATGGGTAGTTGAGATTTAATCTTATGATTGCATGTGGACCGCTAATCTTAGAATCATTGAGCGTCAAGCATCTTGAAAGCAAACTGGGTCCCACCATGGTAACGACACACATCAAAAAATCACATACCTCGCATCATCTTCTTGCGACCATTCCTTAACTCCTATGAGGTGTGTGATTAATGAACATGATTTGATCCTTAGATCCAACGAGCGAGATTTCTGCACATGTTGATAAGGTTAGTTTTAAAGTAGGGCCATGACTAGGCCAACGGGATTTTGACCCTCAAGGTGGACACTTAAGGCATTTTTTCATGAAAATATTTTAGACCGACTTAGGAAAAATTAAAAGTGATGATACAAGATTAGACAAATGATAGACCCAAGCAAAAGAGTCAGTAAAAGTCATCTTTGATGGCCTAATTTATGACTTAAATGACCAAAAACTGGGTAAAATAGGTCAATAAAGAGTTAAAATTCCAAAGGTTTAAGACATAAGAAAATTGAGAGCAAGGTTACAAAGCTTAAATCCTAAACCCTACCCTTGGACACATATGCAAAAGACCACTACAGGGTGCAGACCAAGCTTAAAATTTCAAAAAAATTAGGAGCTCTATCAGTGGCTCATGCTCGGGGATGCATACCTTTGGTGGGTGGCGAGAAACAAATCTCTTGGTGAAGTAGACCAACATAGAGGAACCCAAAGAAAACCCAAGAACTTTCTTGAATAAGGCAAGCAAACACAATAGAAAGAAAACACACCAAACCTATGTACAACATTTACAAAGATATACAATGTACATGGAAAGACAACCTATTTCACAAGAAATAGGACTTCAAGAACTTTCCATGTACTTTCAGTTCTAGAAGCTCACTTGTCAAGGACTGCAAGAAGTATGAATCCTCCCCATGTGTGTCTACACTAGTAGAATTTGGCAAATAAATGACTACGTGAATAAAAATTTTGGTCACGTGACTAACACTAGTAGTATTTGGAAAATAAATGGCTAATTTGGTCATTGGGTAAAATCACAACTAATGACTAAATAAATGACTAATATCAGACAAATAAAAATGACTAAATAAATAACTAAATAAATGTGGTCATTATTAAAATCTTGGCCATGATTTTCATTTTAATAAACATACTCTAAAACCTTCGTCAAGACCTTATTTTCAATCGTAGCTCGCCATAATTAATAATAAAATATTACAAATAAAATTACTAATAAATATTTTTTGTGGAATAAATATTTTGTTTTGTGGTGTCATCATACGAACACCAAAGTTTCTTCTAAATTGACGAAAAACCACCAAATTATAAAAATTAACGAAAACCATAAGAGAAGCTAAAAAACTAAAACCAAAAACCTTGAAAAACAAAAAAATAAGCAAAAGGAAGAGAAAAAACAAAAGATAAGAATAAACAACCAAATAATCTAAGAGGAAAAAGGACCAAATTTTTTTTATAAGCATAATTTTCATTTTAATAAACATACTCTAAAACCTTCGTGAAGACCTTATTTTCAATGTAGCCCGCCAAAATGGAGCAGTGAGTCAAGACCTTATTTTCAAGGTAGCCCACCAAAATGGAGAAGTAAAGCATGACGCCTGATTTTGGATTGCAACCTCTGCACATTTTTTCTACATCAGACACAATTTGTGTAGAATCTTGTGGTAAGCCACTTGCCATGGTTTCGGTTAATTTTACTTTCCAAATTTGTATGCGGTCAGGCCATATGATCCATATGATCCATTCTTTTTAATAATTTTACTAGTTTCTTTTTGACTAATAGTGATTATGTTCTTTTTTAGGCTAATTATGGAAAAGAAAATCCATCTTGTGTTGCAAAAGTTATGGATTTATATAGAGAAATTGAAATCAAGGTATGTTTATTATTTTCTTTTCCATCATGAGATGTTAAAAGTGATCTTTTCTTTTCAAAGTTTCCACTATCAAATTGCATAGTTCACAAGAGAACTTACTTTTATCTATAAAAATGATATTAAGGGACATGCAAATTCAGTTGTCTATACAAATTTCAGAATTTGAACTCTTAAAATTAGCTTCCACTTTTTGAGGGGGCATGCAAATTACTTTTGAAGTTGAGTGTAAAAAATAGAGTAGCATGTAAAGAAAAAGGATGAACAATAATAAAGTGAAAAGTGGCTCTTCTACCAACCATGTAGAGTACAATGAAAGGAGTGTAGGGATGGTAGGGGCTTAACATTTACAGTGCAATGGAACAGTAGTTCAGTTGTACAATAGATTTCATCCTACTTTGTTTGAGAACTCTTACTGAATTCCCAAAAATAGGAGTTCCCAAATGACGCCAATAGATATTATAAATAGAAAAAAACAACAATATTATCATATAAAAACAACAAGAGTTGATTCATAGGCCCTATGAAAATCTCTAACTTTTTGGCTCCCCTTTGATACTTTTTTGCATACTTACAGATTACATCTCCATGCTTAATATGGATTGGAAGGGTTGAAAGGGCACATGTTAGTCTTTTCCATTTATTGGGAAATAAAGAGTTTGAAGTGAATGAAAGAATCAAATGTAGCTCTTTGCTCTAGATGCTTTATTCCCATTCGGTTATTAATATATCTAGATATAAACCATGATGACTTAAATCAGAACTAGAAGAAATATCTTGAAAACTACAAGAAGAGATTAGTGATTAGATGAATCATGGAAATAAAACCAACTCCATAAGCCACAACAAACAAAATATGCAATACGAATGAGAACACAGGCCTTCAAAGGAGTTGTCATGGATAAAGAATCATCCTCCCTTAGATCTCTTGTGAGAATTCCTAAAAGCTCTTCAGTTATCCACAATATCCACATGCTATGATCTCTTATACAAAGATTGTGCATAGTTCTTCTCAGTTTATTCAATTTGGTGCTATTATTTTTATCTTGTGATTTAGGCTTCAAACCAACCCCTCTCATTAGTATTTGTCTTCCAGAACTGTCTAGAAGAGGGTAATCAAAATTAGTACTAGAATATTTGAAAGTTGAAGATCCTTTCCCTCAAACTGAAGCTTTGTTCTCGACAAACCAGAGCTGAGATGAGCCAAGAACTAGTGGAAGGGAAGTTGAATGAAAACTAAGAGCAACTAAAAGCCTTCCTAAGAAAAGTTCCCTTTCCACTATAACTGTCGGTTCTAGTGACTCCTTGTTCATTTTTTTTGGCATCTCCTCATTTTTCATTTCTTGATAGAGAGCTTTTGAAAGATGTGTAAGATGTTCTTCAATATCAACAATCAATGTTGAGATAAAATGGAAGCATTGCTCTTGCAAATAAGGTGCTAAATCGTTTATCCTTGAAGGAGATTTATGTGCATGAAGAAAACTTAGGTCTTCCAGAATATTCTTGGACCCCTCATCTATGGTATCTTTTATTTGACTAACCTCAGTTCCAAAATAAGCATTAAGGCGACCAAACCAGTCTTCATCATTTGTCATCATAAATCTAAAACTCAACCCAAGTAAATTGACACTTTTTAGGTTCCCTCTCTTGACAAGCCAACCCTCACTAGTAGTTAATTTGTGCAAATGGGTTTCAACATCTTTGTAACTTTCCAGACATGTAACTATGGCTTCAAGGAATTTACCTACCTTAACTCTCTCACGCAGATCTACAAATCCATGAGCTATTATTTGTTTCATCCTACTAACAAATAGGCTTTCAAAAAGTTCATCCCACAGACTCTTTGAGTGCTTCAAAACAATCTCACACACACATTGCTAGGGAAACTCAACATTTGAACCAAAAAGCATTTTTAGCCACTCCAAGCTCCCTTCAAATGCATCCAAACTATCTAATGTTTCTTTGATCAATGTCTCATTCTCTACAAGTTCCTTGCCACTTTTCACAAGATCAAGCAAATACTTTCCCACGAGCCTATCTATAGAGAGAAGCACATGTCTTAAGCCACGCTAAGCAAGACTCTAATATAAATTTTCTCAGAAAAATCATCATGGTAGCTTGTAGCTTCTCGCTATGAGATTTCCACAACTGCACCTCATTGTCTAGGTTTGGAATCCCACCAAACAACTATGATTTAGGTGGCACTGCTAACACAGTCTTATAAAAAAGAGCCAAATCATTTAGAACCTGAAAGAAGAGTTCCCCAGCATAACATAGCATTACCTGTATGACTCTTACCACATTATAGAAAATGGAACTGACTGCCCCCACCTTATCATTCTATCGGCTGGACATGTCTTCTAGTTCTAGCCAGTTCTTTTTTTCATCGGTGTGAGGATATTCTATGGGCTGGACGAGGTCTCCTATTCCTGCGATGGTCCGATGGGGATGTCGTCAATGGAGTTCCATCGACGACATCCACATCGGACCATCACAGGAATAGGAGACCTCGTCCCTCTAATAGAATATCCTCATGCCGATGAAAAAATAGGTTCCAACGATGGGCACCAAATCCACTAACAACATCCCCATTGATCCATCGCGAGAATAGGAGACCTCATCCTGCCGATAGAAGATCCTCATGCCAATGAAAAAAAAGAACCGTTGACGCATCGCTTGAACCTAAAGACACGTCTGGACGATAGAACCCTTGGTTTGTGAAGTCTTCTATCCATTTCTGTTAGAATGAAGTAGATGGAGTTCAAGGGTTTTGTTTCAGATCATATGGAAAATTTTGTTTGGAATAAAAAAGAGATGAATGGGTGTTTCAAACTCAATCAAATCTTGTTTAAAAACACCCAACATGAAGAAAAGTTTACTTAGAAGATTGGGATTTCTTTTCTGATCATCATGATTTGGTTTAGAGCTAGGTGTGATATCAAAATGTTTAACCCTTTCTAAGCAACTAAAATGCAATGGAAAAACATAAGGAAACACCTCAAGATTAGCCTAAGAAATTTGTAAATGCAAAAAGGAAAGTGTTAAATGAAGAGAAATACATATACCTCCCTTTTCGTAGCTGAAACTCCTTGGTTGGCCCTTGATTTGGATTTGATTTGTATGCTCCTTGATGGCTCTTGATGTGGCTAAATGCAAGTCTTGACTATAGGCTTGAATGTAGATGCAAATGGATGAATGTTGATGGCTAGATGAGTGCACAAAATGGCAGCATTTAGTTGCAAAATGGCTGTGTTGGAAATGCCTTAGAGGATGGGGTATTTATAGAGGAATTTGAATTCTCTAGAGAATTCAATGGTTGGGATTTATCCAACAAGGTAAAGATGAAGGGCTAAGGTGGGTTGAGGACTCACAAGCCCTCACATTTTGACATGTGGAATGTGAAGAGGATAAAGGTAGGATGATGTGTAGGTGATGTGGAAGGGAGGTACATGATGTGGAGGAAGGACAAGTACCTTCCAAGTACCTTGGGGAGTGAGAAGATTTCTTTAAAAATGAACTTCTTATCCCCAAGTGGGAGTGAAAATGACACTTGAAGAATTTTGAAATTTCTCAAAAATCTCCATGGGAAAAGAGAAAGAGGTTGGAGAAATAAATGTGAATTAAAAATTCACATTCATAGGAGAATCTAATGGATAAGAGAGGGTCTCCAAAAAGGTGGGAATTGGTCACATGTGCATGAGGTGACATGTCAAACATTCTAGAAGCCTTGAAAATATAAAATGTGAATTAAAAATTCACATGGGGAGGAGAGAGACATAGGACGAATAAATGAGAATTAAAAATTCTCATGGGAAAGAGGGTCAATGCCTAGAAAAGAAAAATGGAAAGATTGACCAAAAAGTGGTGCTAAAAGTGGTTAATGACTTTGATTAAAGTTGTGCAAATACTTGATTATGATAATCAATGGAAGATTAGTGACAAGTGGAAAATGTAGGAGGATGTGACATTAATCCTTGATTAAGAGGATGCACACCCTAATTATGAATTAATTGAATTAATCCAAATTAGAGATGGATTATGGAGGATGTGACAAAAAGAAGAATTTTAAATTGATTTTAATTCAAAATGATTAAAATGACTAAATTAAATAAATTGGTGTATTTATTTAATTTAGAGAGGAGAAAGGTACCAGATAAAGTGTTTAATTGTTAAATTAAATACTTTAAGAATCTTATGTGGGAGTGTAATATTAATTAAATAAATTAATATTAACCAAATTGATGAATAAAGAGGTAAATTTGATCATATGGGCGTGATCAAATTTGGGTGTCTACACCAGGAAATTGAAGCAAAATGGTGATAAAGATCAGCAGGGCATGGGTAGAAAATGTTTCAAGTTGTTTTGGGAAAAATGTTCCTTAAACATTAGAGATCTTCAAATTTGGGAAAATATTTTGAGAGGTTCCTTGCAAATCCATTTTGTGCACATTCTACAATCAATCATTTCATTCCATGAGATGACATCTCTTTGAGGCATTCTATCAAACAATTCAGGTGTTTTGTCTATGATTCCACATCTTGCATTTATTGTCTACCAGAGCATATCCAACTATAACATCCAGGTATCTTTTTAATTCCTCTATCTTTCATCAATATCTTTACTATTTGAACCTCAAAAATTTTTTAGAGAAGAACATAAGTTGCAGCATTTTTAGGATCCACTAAAAATATGAATGGTTGATCAACCATGCACACCTAATGATCAACTATATATGTAAATTGTAATGCAATAAGGGTTACTGACATGTGAAGTATGTGCAGCCCTCATCCAGTAAACCTACATGACTGCATGCACCTAGAACCCAAGCAAAGCTTACAATGTTAGGATGTGTTCCAGAGTGCTTCATTAATTCAAATATTTTGAGAGGTTCCTTGCAAAATCCATTTTGTGCACATTCTGCAATCAATCATTTCATTCCATGAGATGACATCTCTTTGAGGCATTCTATCAAAAAATTCAGGTGTTTTTTCTACGATTCCACATCTTGCATATATGTCTACCAGACCATATCCAACTATAACATCCAGGTATCTTTTTAATTCCTATATCTTTCATCAATCTCTTTACTATTTGAACCTCATATAGATGTTTTAGAGAAGAACATAAGTTGCATCATTTTTAGGATCCAACTAAAAATTTGAATGGTTGATCAACAATGCACACCTAATAATCAACTATATATGTAAATTGTAATGCAATAAGGGTTACTGATGTGTGAAGTATCTGTAGCCCTCATCCAGTAAACCTACATGACTGCATGCACCTAGAACCCAAGCAAAGCTTACAATTATAGGATGTGTTCCAGAGTGCTTCATTAATTCAAATATTTTGAGAGGTTCCTTGAAAAATCCATTTTGTGCACATTCTGCAATCAATCATTTCATTCCATGAGATGACATCTCTTTGAGGCACTCTATCAAACAATTCAGGTGTTTTGTCTATGATTCCACATCTTGCATATATTTTCTACTTAAGCTAGTTTTTCCTATAGTGGTTGTTATTTGTCATTTTCAATGTTGTAGAGTCAAATTTTCATGTATTCCTAAATGTCTTTTTCATAAAATCAAGTTTATACTATGCTCCCCCAAGTTTCAGGGATGGGGATGATAGGGGATGGTCGGATGTGTTTTTGGTACAGGGATACTTTTGGGTCATTTTTTAGGGGACAGTAGGGGACAACTATAAAAATTAGGGAAATTTTTAAAAATATAGAGAAATTTCAAATATTCATATTAGAACATTGATAAAGCATTCATCATAGGCATTGTAGAAGATTAATACATAACATTAGACTTGAATTGAGATTTCACATAAGAATTGACAAACAAATTAACAAATTCAAATTCTTTTATTGTCAATGTGCATACATATTAAATAAGAATTATAAAAAAATTACCAAAGGCTTCAAGTTTCAACTATAAAATGACAAAAAATAGAAAATATATGGTTTTCCCTAATCAGCAGATGCAATTGGTAGATTTGTATCAAAATTGGAGCTCAAGTTTGTGTCACTGTTAGATGCAAAGGCAGGGGGAAGTTTCTGAGTCCCCCAAGTCCCTGAAATGTTTCCAGGATAGGGGTACCAAGGTAGGGGATGGGTCCCCATGGAGCACTGAGTTTATATGGTTTGGGGTTTCAAGGTGAGGTTTTACCTAACCACATAAAACCTCTATGGTTGGGACAGAGGTATACACCCCTCTTGCTAATTACACCTTATCATCTGCTAGAGACCTCTGGGTGACTCTTGGCAATGGTACTAAGATGGATTGAGGGGGAAAACAATAACAAAGGTGGTTGTGACAGTAAAGTGGAGGTTGGTATGTACACTATTTAAGTCTTGTAAGATTCTAACTTGGAATCTAGAGGCACCAATTAGGCAAACCCTAGTCCGAGCCTTCATAAAAGAGTTTGCAATACCAATACATAAATGTAATTTTTTTTATTATTTTGACTTGTATATCTAAATAGCTCTATTTCTTCTTGAACTAAACATTTGAAAATTGGTGTAGGAGAACCAAGGTATTTGTGAAATGTTGATTCATGGAGGTCTTAGGTCAGTTTGATTTTTGAGTCTAGAAGTCATTAATAAGGTCATGATTGACCAATTCATATTGTAAGCATGTGCAGGAATAATGAAGAGTGTTGGAGGCGGTGGTAGAGCTATGAGAGGTTGGTAATGTGATTTATCAATAAACCGTATCCCAAGCTAGTGTAAAGTGAGGGTTTTTAGTTACAGAGGTTAGATGAGAGTTTTACCATCTAAAAATTGTTGATTAGGGCCCTATGTTGACTGGTAAGAAGATCTGAGTGGTTTTTTGGAGTTGGAGGAAATAATTTGAGGTACCTCCTTTGAAACAGAGACCTAATTGGTCTATTAGGACAACATTATTTCTAGGTTTTGCGTGAGATGGTCCAAAGTGACCCATGATGGTTTTGAAGGTAAGTTATAGTTTTCCTTAAAGGGTGTCTAAAAGAGTAGATAGATTGATTGTTGAGTGGTTCATTGTGAGATAAAGTAAAAAATTTGGGTATGCAGACCTACTAGATGAGTTGAAGAGTTTTTGCAAAGGAGTGATTTGGAAGAGTTTTGTGAATCAATTGGTTGTTTGAATCAACTTGTTTTGTGATGATTTGTTCAAAGCCAAATTTATTTGCATCAGAAACTTTCCATCATATTGAAGCTTGATGGGAAGAAGGGTCCATTGAGAGAACACAAGGGGTGTTACTTGCTAGGAGGAGAGAGGTTGTGGAGTACTTGTTGGCCTGAACAAGTGATTGAGCTCACCTTCCTTGTATTGAAGAGGATGTACTGGGTATGTATTTCCTCAGTCAAGATTAAATTATAATTGATGGTTTTTTGATGAGATGGTGTTGATGAAAAATCATATAACTATGATAGTTGAAATTATTTTGGTGGTCATATGACATTGCTTTTAGAACATTTATAAAGAAAGTACAAATTAAAGTTTGTTGTGCAGAAGCAGTGAGTAGGCTACATTCCTCCGCTTGCCCCAAATCTTGATTTGGGTGATCACGACAGAGGTATAATGCATTATGTTACATCACACTTGTTCCTTTTATTACCTCACACTTGTTATAGTCATGTAATCACCTTGATGACTATTACCTCACCCATGTTTTAGTAATGTATTTACCTTTATGACTGATTGACTTGTTTTTAGGGCTTACATCTTACAAGAAAAATGAAGGCCCTTTGACCTTTTAGATCATATGTGATAATTTAATTACATCAACAAAAAACCATGGAAGGATTTAAGTACTTAGGGTTTTGTTGAAGATATCACTGTACTATTTGAAGATTTTAGTCTGTACCTATTTTAAGCCAGATGTTATGCTTTTGGCCTTGAGATTGAGTGGGACTCTCAAAACTTACATTTTTTGGTCCTGACAACAAAATTTTAGTATGATATGGTTAAGATGGTTTGATTGTGAATTTGAGAACAATAAAGGATAAGCCTCAATATTTCATGTCATTTAAATATTAGAATAAAGATTATTGGGCAGGACAACTTAAGACCTTAGATTTGCACCAGTTATATATTAGCTAGAGACCTGACCTATACCTCATGTAACTCTCCATGACTATAAATATGATCTTCAAATTAGAAATATATACATTCGATGCAAGATTTATTTGTTTAGTAGATACTTAGGGAATATGTAAACATGATAGTGAATACCTTGAACTAGTTAGCTTTATCTACTAGTTACTTATGATCAACTAAGGACATTTATATTTCAGTTTTAAATAAAATTTCAATATTGAACTTCAAAATCTAGACAATTTCCACCTCCACTGCATGTAAATGGAGGTTCCCTTTTAACACATTTCTTTGATTATGCTTTCATCTCCTTTCACATTTGAGTATACTAACTTATTTTGAAAAAAAAATTGATTTCAGTGTTCTATCCCATGGCTCAATTCTTGTTTTTGTGTTGAACAAAAAATAAACACTAAGCTTCAGTGTCATGTTGGATTGTCAAAAAGCTACAATGTGAAAATAGCTTCTTTAGAGTCTTCATTCTTTTCTATCTTTGCAACTTTGTTCTTTCCAAAAAAAAATTGCATATTAACAGTGACCATGAAAAAATAATTGCAGGAGTGAGAGGTTATTCTTACCTATATGAACCACTTTGGTGGGTAGGAATGATTACCAATAAGTGCTTATTACTTATTAAATCAGGTTTAGGTGACAACTAGAGAATATTAATGTTTGACAATTGACATAGATTACTTGCATTCAAACTATTAATTTCCTTATTTACAATCTTTTTTGAGATTATAGTTGTATGGATGGAGAGTTTATATATTCATTGTTTTCAAATTTTATAGTTTATCTGCAGTGACTTCACTACCAGTCCTTAACAACTATTTCAGAATAAAAAATTTCACTCAAAATTACATTCACCGTCTTTTACAAATAACTAGTAACTACCCTGCAAACCAAAAAATGAGGGAAAGGGTAATTTTAGGGGGGGGGAATAGGGCGCACCACCATACAGAGGGGTGGATGTGCCCCTGGCTGTAGCGGACATGCCTCGGAAGGGGGTGGATCCACCCCGAGTTGGGGCGAACACGCCCCGAAAGGGGGCATAGCCACCCCAAGCTGGGGCGGACACGCCCTGGGTAGGGCTGGAGTCACCTCGGGAGCTGGGGCGAACATTCCCCAGAAGGGGGCGGAGCCGCGCCGAGCTAGGGCAGAGTCACCCTGGCAGCAGGGTGGACACGCCCCGGTTGGGGGCGGATCTACCCCGAGCTAGGGCGGACATGCCTCGGGTAGTGGCGCAGTCGCCCTGAGCTGGGCCTGAGCCACCCCGAGCTGGGGTGGACATGCCCCGGGGAGGGGTAGAGTCGCCCCAAGCTGGGGCGGGGCCACCTCGAGCTGGGGAAAACATGCCCCGGGGAGGGGCGAAGCCACCTCAAGCTGGGGCATACACGCCCCGGGGAGGGGCAGAGTCGCCCTGGGAGTGGGGGAAGATCCGCCCAGAGCTGGGGCGTAGTCATCCCAAAAAGGGGGGAGAGAGGTTTGACGATGGAGGCTAGAAAGATGAGACCATGAAAACATTGAGAGAAAAGAAAAGTGAAGAGGTAAGAAAAAGATGTCCCAAAATCGAGAAGATTGTGTACTGACAAACGGTTGGTGTGGATGCAGGGTTTGGGGTGGATACAGACACATGAGCGAAGATCGAAGGTACTAACAACGACCGTAGCAGTGATGACGGGCGTGGATCATGCGGGTTTATTGCACTTTTTAGAGGTGCCAGTGATGAGGGCGCATCGAGCAATGTTGATGGCCTTGATAGACAGATGGAGCTCAGAGACATCGACATTTCGTCTGCCGATGGGGGATATGACGGTGACACTGGAGGATGTATGGCGCATCTTGAAGCTGCCGATAGCAAGGATATTGCTGAGTGATGTGGTGTCGAGAGGGGCCAAGTTAGAGTAGACTATGACAGTGTTATTTGGACATGTTGTCCTGCCTCTTTAGGGTCCACAGTTAGATCTAGATAGATGCTTGACAATGGGGGTACCACCTTTGCCTTTATTCCTAGCTGGGTTGATCAGTGGGATATTGTTGCCAGATCGTAGCAGGCAGTATTGTAGTCTGAGGTTTATGGAGGCGATTTGACACATTGTTGAGTGGCGTGAGGGACAGATTGCATGGGGTACTTGCGTCCTAGCCTAGTTGTATAGGGATATGCATCTGATTTGCTATCGGGAGTTGGTGAGTTTGACACACATGACCCTTCTACAGGTGTGGGCATGGGAGCATATTATGGTGACGAGACCGATTGTTGTTAGGGAGGGAGATGTGGATGATAGAAAACCAGTGGCATGGGGGTATTGAGAGGTGAGGGACTGGGTTTTGTGTCATGGGGGATCAGGAGATATGGAGGGATGGAGGAGGACGGTGGATGATTTGGAGGAGGGAGACATAGTGTGGCGACCGTATATGCATCGATGCTTCAAGGGATGGAGGGAGCAGACAGAGAGATAGAGAGGGTACTTTATGACTTAGTGTGTCCTGATTGGGAGTCTTCTGTGGATAGTGGAGATTCATCGACTAGATAGGGTGGTGAGACAGTTTGGGCTGACACAGGATATTCTTGGTGCGCCAATGATGTTTCGGCGGCTCACCAGAGAGCGACCATGGGGGCGCGCGTTTAGCCCGGGGGAGGCCAGAGTAGCTTGGGTGGCAATAGTGCAAGTAGCCTATCCTGGGAGATGTGTGGGAGCAGAGGATGTAGGGGTAACAGTACGATATGACCAGTGGTTGCGCAACCACCGATGAGAGAGGATTACACCATTGGTGTCGATTGTAGGAGCCGTAGGATTTGGATCAGAGGATGAGTGTCGTGGGGCGCGAGAGAGAGTACGACATGAGGGTGGGAGAGGTCCCGAGCCAGATGTGGGAGGAGAGAGGATGGAGGCAGTGGGATAGGCAGTGAGGAGGAGGAGGAGGGGGCAGTGGTGGAGGGTTAGAGAGGCGGCACAAAAGGAGGGTGGGAGAGATCCTGAGCCAGATGTGGGAGGATAGGAAGAGTCAGAGGTGGAGATGATACACTTAGTGGAGGGTAGAGCTGGCCAGCAGACTGGTATAGGGGTTAGGGTATGACAAAGGAGAGTGTTGGTATGGGCCGAATAGGGAGGGGAGAGACAACAGGATGGAGGTCATGAGGAGATGGAGGCCGGAGTCAGCCAGAGATGATAGTAGGCAGGAGGCGACTGATGAGGGTACAGACCGTGACAGAGCAGGAGGGGGTGGGAGGGGGAGGACAGTAGGAGGGAGCCCGAGAGGATACTGAGGCTAGGAGTCAGCCAGAGAGGATAGTGGGCAAGAGGCGACTGATGAGGATACCGACTATGACAAAGTAGGAGGGGATGGGTGGGGGTGGTCAGCAGGATGGGGCCCGAGAGGAGACTGAGGCTAAGAGTCGGTTAGGGAGGATGGGGAGTAGGGGACGGCAGAGGGGGGGCATATGGCATTAGGGTAGGAGCCTCCTATTGTAGAGATAGGGGAGAGTGAGGATGAGGAGCAGCTGGAGATAGGAGAGCCGAGGAGATTGATGAGGGTGGGGAGGCATGGTCATTCGTAGAGAGTGCGAGTCCGTCCTTCTGTGGAGGACTTGGAGGATCAGCAGGAGCAGGAGGGCAGGGGGCGATGATGCTATGGAGATAGACGGAGATGTGCCAAATATGGATATTTGGGATACGAAGCCATTGGCGGTGGTTCCTGTCATTACCTTAGGAGATCCAATTGTTCAACTGAGATATAGTGTGGGGAGGCTTCAGAGTACAGATCAAAAGTTGAGGGTATCAGAGGCAAAGGTGACCAGACGCCAAGTCAAGCTATCTAGAGTACTGGTAGTAGATCAAAGGGATTATGGATTTATGGTGGACCTCTTATCTGCATAGGTGGAGGTGATGGGGAGGGAGAGAGAGAGATTGCAGGCTGTCATATAGGGGATACGAGATGAGTTGGTTGCTGTCAGTTGGGGTCATGATAGACTACAGATAGAGACTGTTATATTGCAGGCTAGGGAGGTAGAGAGGATGATCGATCATGTGTCAGCAGATAGTGGGCAGCAAGGAGGTGATCTCCGGCAGGAGCTAGATGAGCTACGGGACAAAGTGTATTGCTTAGAGTAGATGGTGGGAGAGATGGGGGTGATGTAGGAGAGAGAGACAGGCGAGGGAGCAGGTTCGTATTATGCAGGAGGATAGAGATGTAGCGCAGGCGTAGGTACAGGTGGTGGAGGCAGAGAGGGACACGACATAGGTGTGAGTTCAGGTGCTGCAGGATGAGAGAGAGGTGGCAGAGGCACAGATTTGTTCTCTTCAAAGGAGGAGAGAGGAGGCAGTTTCAGAGGTATTAGT
Source organism: Sequoia sempervirens (assembly GCA_007258455.2). Taxonomy (NCBI): domain Eukaryota; kingdom Viridiplantae; phylum Streptophyta; class Pinopsida; order Cupressales; family Cupressaceae; genus Sequoia; species Sequoia sempervirens. Next base: position 337,461,966 of record VDFB02086081.1, read on the forward strand.
ACTGCAGGGAGAGTGAGATGCAGTAGTGTTGAGAGTCCAAGAGTTGCAGGGGGAGAGGGATGGAGCAGTGGTTCGGTCATAGGCTGCATAGAGAGAGAGATGTTGTAGAGATACGAATGCAGACGATGTAGAGAGGGGGATGTAGGAGTGGTTCAGTGGCAGGCCGCTCAAAGGGAGAGAGATGCTACGGAGATACGGATGCAGATACTATAGGGAGAGGGGGATGCAACAGTGGCACAGTGGCAGTCGATGTAGGTTAGTGATGTGGTAGGGAGAGATACGCATGGATTACAGGGGGAGAGGGATGTAGCAGTAGCCAAGGCAGTGGCTGCCGAGGAGATGAGAGATCAGATTCAGGCAGAGATGGCGCAGTTACGCCTATCCCAGGAGGTCTGGGAGCAGGAGAGGAGAGTGATTATGAGGGATCGGGATAGGTATCATCAAAAGCACAATTCTGCTTGGGTTCAAGTTGCGGGGCGAGAGGAGAATGCAAGAGAGGCAGGATTTTGGATGGCCACATACTACCATGTAGTTCCAGACCCGACCCAGTGGATATTTTAGTATACCCAACAGGCACCCCAGATGCCAGTGCCATCTCAGTCGCTGGGGACATAGACTCAAGGTTACAGTGATTCACTGGGTGTTACACCAGGCAGAAGATCAGATGTGGGTAGCTCATTTGGGAGGTGATAGGTTACTGAGTTTTTGACAGATGCAGGGTGGAGCATGTAGGATTTATCAACAGAGATTAGAGAGGTTCCATATCTCTGGATTTTTTAGTTTATTATGTGATGGATAAATGATAGATTTTGATGTATGATGGACATGTGACACACATTATATTACTTTGATTATGACATGGGACAGTTCTTATTGGCACTATGTAGTATGTTTCCTTTTGTGATGGGTGATTGTATGCACGTGTATATAATATTTCCTGCTTATGTGGATGGATATTTTGGGTTATTTATGCACATGTTTATGATATTAGATGCTTATGTGGATGATTGGGTGTATGTATTTGTGGAATATGGATGATTTTATTAATGCAAATATACACATGGTGATATGATGTGTGCCCATGTTGCATCTATGTATATGTATATGATGGATTTTGTATGAACATTTTATATATGCAAGATGTGATGTATTATGAGTCTGACATTTTGTGATGCAGGTGGCGATGTATGTGTGGTTCTAACACATTGTGATACAGGTGGCGATGTATGTGTGGTTAATAGAATGACTCTAATATGCAATAATGCTCTTGTAATTTTAGAGGAAATAACACATGGCCATAAGTGCCAATAAGAACTGACATAATAATGGAAGGTGGGTATGTAGTGATTATGAAAATGGGTGTCATTTGGCATCTATCAAAAATTATTAGTATCCTGAGAAGAATGGGAAAGAGTGGGATAAAGTATTTGCACAACCAAAATCATAGGGTGAATGCAATGCAACAAATGATGAAATGCAATCCTAATATGAGTTGCCATCTTTGGAGCATTGATATTTGCTATAGCATAAGATACTGGATACCTTGATATATAAGACCAGGGCCAGTAGGCATCCAATGCATGAAACAAACATAACAAGCAAAAGGGGGCTACCCCAACACCCCAAGGTCATGATGACCTTGGTCGGGTCAGGCATTGGGATAACCACGAACACACAAGGATGCCCCAGCATAACACAAGACCTCAGGGATCTTGGTGGGTACTACGTGGGACAATTGAAGAGGAAACAACAAAGAAAAGACCAAGATGAACCCATATGTCGACTAGTCAAAGCACACCATGATATGATGGATCAAGGTGACCATGACAAGTGTTGATGGTGAGCTCAAATGACAAATAAATTCCAAAACATCAAAAGATCATAGTTAAAATAAAAACGTCCTTTGCCATAGGATCAGGGTGATGGATAGGATCGAAGAGGTCTGCCAGGAAGGATGCATCCTGTTGGGACCGATGATGGATACTAAACTAGAATGACCCAGTTTGACTCCAGATGCTTTTCATTAACCAAATCTTTTGATAATATTAGGATTTTATTTGAGAATAACGAGCTAGATGGGGACACAGACTGACACATCCTACAGACCTAAGGGCTCGGGGGCTAATCAGAGATTAGCCTTGCCTACGTGAAAGCGTAGAGCCCTCGTAGTTTATGAAAAGACCATGGATAAAGCAGAAAGAGGATGATGAAGGCGAATGATGGATGATCAAGACGTGATGGTTAGAATACCCTGGGGGCAGATCAAATGATCAGCCTTGCCTACATGACAACATAGGGGAAACGTAGTTCAACTGGAGACGCGACAAGACGAGATCTAGATGGAGACTGATACAATGGATGATCCTATGTGATGACATAGACTGAACGACGAGGAGATGAATGACATAAGCTCAGAGTGGGATACTAAAAATCTTAGGATGGGGGGAATAGGCTAAACAATTCATCCAATGCTCAATCAAACTATAGCAAACGGCCAAGAATGGGATGGGCGAGGACAATAACGTGAATGAAAGCATAAAATAACGAGGATACTAGGTAGATAACGATTAGGTCCTCTACGGATGATGCCTACTACTAGGTTTTCACCATCCATACTTATCCGAGGTGCCACCAAAGAGTGGTTTTCACCATAGGACAAATGTTTTTTTTTTTTTATTTTTTTTATTTTAATTTTTTGATTTTTTGATTTTTTGATTTTTTGATTTTTTTTTGATTTTTTGATTTTTTGATTGGTGGGGTTACCAAGCAGACTTAGGCGTAGAACTTCTTGAGATGTATTATATTGATGGGTTCGTCAAGGGGCTCTCCTTCAAGGGTAGTCAACCTATATGCCCCAGATCCATATTTGGCGGCTATGATATAAGGCCCCAACCAATTTGGCTCAAATTTTCCTTTCTTGTTTCGGTCTTGCTGGGTACACTGATTCTCTTTGAGGACAAGATCACCTACCTGAAATTGTTGAGGGAAAACTTCTTGTTGTAGTGGCACTTGAGGTGGTTCTGATATGCTTGGAGGTGATCATAGGCTTTGATCCTTTTTTCATCAAGCAGCTCCAGTTGTGCATGTTGTGCAACACGAGCATCCTCCTCACTGATAAGATTTTTTAAGGAAATTCTTAGTGATGGGATCTCAACTTCAATTGGTAAGATGGCTTCGGTACCATAGACTAGAGAGTAGGGAGTGGCCCCTGTAGGGTTATGGATGGAGGTGCGTTATGCCCAGAGGGCAGGATGGATGTGGAGATGCCAATCTCGACCAGTGTTATTGACAACCTTTTTGAGGATGCGGATAAGGGTCTTGTTGGTTGCTTCTGCCTGACCATTACCCTGGGGGTAATAAGGCGTTGACCAACGATGCTGGATATGAAATGTGTCGCAAAGGTGTTTCATGGCTTGGTTTTTGAAGGGTTTTCCGTTATCAGAGAGGATGGTGGATGGGATACCATATCTATAGAGAATATGGTAAAGGATAAATTTTGAGATTTGGATACCGGTGATTTGTGAGAGTGGTATTGCTTCCACCCACTTAGTGAAGTATTCAGTGGCGGTAACTATGAATGTATGACCGTCGGATGATGGTGGGTAAATATTGCCAATCAAGTCAAAACCCCATTGAGAAAAGGGCCACAGTGCTAGGAGGGGCTGAAGATCTTGTGCTAGGGCGTGAATCAAATCTGCATGTTGTTGGCATGGAAGGAACTTTTTCACAAATTCACAAGCATCATGTTCCAATGTAGGCCAATAATATCTAGCTTGTAGGATCCTTTTGGCCAGAGCCATACCATTTGAGTGAGCTCCACAAACACCACCATGTACTTCCGTTAGTGTCGTGTAGGCTTCGGTCTCATTCAGACATCTAAGGAGGATTCCATCATACCCGTGACAATAAAGCGTACCACCGACAATGATGTATCGAGAAGAGCGATGAATAAAGGATTTGCGTTGGTTACGTGTAAGTTCTGGGGGTATGATATTATCACAGAGATAGGTGTATATGTCCTGGTACCATGGGGAGGTAGGACCTATGATATCACACACCATATCAGTCTTAGGAATATCATATGCAGGGATTAAAGTTGTTCAACAAGAAACTCACATTCTGTTTGGTCTTTAGGCATGTCAATCAGGGAACCAATAGTGACCATTGCATCTGTCGCTTTATTCTGTACCCGAGGAATTTGGTCAAACTGTATGAAGGTGAAATATTTCTTGAAATCATCCACCATGCGCTTATAGGGTAACATTTTATCATCTTTTGTGAGGAATCCATCATTAACTTGTTTGATGACTAATAATGAATCACCAAATATTTTTAGGTGAGTTATATGCCACTGTTTTGTAATTCGGAGGCCGGTGAGGAGGGCTTCATACTTTACGATGTTGTTGGTACATGGGAATGCTATCCTGAATGATTTTGGGATGTAGTCACCTTGAGGGGTAATTAATAAAATTCCTGCTCCTGATCCATTATGAGTGTATGAGCCATCAAAATATAGCGTCCAAGCTGGTGCTTCTGTAACTGTGTAGAATTCTTCATCTAGGAATTCAGTGTCTAGCGGGTAGGCATCTACTAATGGCACCTCAGCCAACTGATCAGCTATGACCTATCCTTTTATGGCTTTTCGCTCTACATATTCTATGTCAAATTTGCTTAGGATCATGACCCATTTGGCCATGCGGCCAGTCAAAGTGGTTCTAGATAACAAATACTTCAGGGGATCAATTTTAGCGATTAATTTGAATGGATGGCTAAGCATGTAATGACAGAGTTTCTGTGTGCTGAAGACTAGTGCAAGGTAGGCCTTTTCCATGGGGGAGTAGTTTAACTCATAGCCGACCAATGTTCGACTGATGTAGTAGATTGCCCTCTCTTTGAACAACTCATCATGTTGTGCCAACAATGCCCCTAGCGTGACTGAAGTGGCAGAGATGTAAAGCAGGAGGGGTTTTCCTGGAATAGGTGGCATCAAGATCGATGGATGAGCTAAATATTCCTTAATTTTATCAAAACCCATCTGACACTACTTGTTCCATTGGAAGGTGGAATCTTTCTTCAGAAGATGAGTGAATGGCTGACACTTATTTGCTAGCTGAGCTATGAATCGATGGATGGACTGCATCTTCCCCTAGAGGCTTCTTAACTACTTCAGATTGCATGGAGGTGGCATGTCCAGAATAGCCTTTACCTTGGTGGGATCAACTTCTATACCCCTTTGGGAGACTATAAAATCTAACAATTTTCTTGACGTAACCCCGAAGACGCACTTTTTTGGATTTAACCACAACTTGTAATGTTCTAATCATTCAAAGATCTTCTTTAGGACGGTAGGATGTTCCGCTCTTGTTGTAGATTTTCCTAACAATTCATCAACATAATCCTCCATGATGATATGGATAAGGTCATGGAAGATGACTGTCATTTCCCTTTGATATGTTGCCCTGGCATTTTTGAGACCAAAGGGCATAACATTGTAACAGAAAGTACCCCAAGGTGTTGTGAAAGCGGTCTTGTGTTGGTCCTCCGATGCAATTCAAATCTGGTTATAACTAGAGAAGCCATCCATAAGGGATAGCATCTCATGTCCTGTTGTGAGGTCAACCAACATGTCAATGTTAGGCAGAGGGAAGTCGTCTTTTGGGCAGGCCTTGTTGAGATCCCTGAAGTTTGTACAAATCCGAATGTCACCATTTGGTTTGGCAACTGGTACTATATTGGAGATCCACTCAGAGTAGTCAATTGGTCTGATAAAACCTGCAGTTAGTAACTTCTCCAATTCCTTCTTGACTAATAATGCAACTTGTGGATGCATCTTGTGGAGCTTCTGTTTGACAGGTTTGGCATAGGGGTGAACGTCTAGATGATGAACCACTAAGGTGGGGTCTAAGCCCAGCATGTCTGAATATGACCAAGCAAAGTTAATGATTCCCTCTTGGAGTAGTTGCACAATGACTGGATACTCTTGCTCTGAGAGTGACTTAGCTACATAGGTGATCTTAGGATTTTCAGTAGTACCTAGATTAACTGCTTGGGTCTCTTTGATTAGAATAGATGATCGAGCAGATAACTAAGTTCCTACAAGGGGAAGATGAACATCTCCATCTTCTAGTGCCTCCTCGATGTTTTCGCCATCAGATGCATCCTTTATTTTTACTTTTTCAAGGTCAGGAAGTGCCTTAGGGAGGTTTTCACTAGATGACGATTTTTTATTTTTCTTATTCTTATTTTTGCGACTAGAGTGTTCATTCTCCCCCAATCCCATGAGATTGACATATGTATCCATAGACATATTGACAGGTGCGCTATTACTTAGGTCCCAATCAATGAGCTCAGGGTGGCGAAGGGATAGGCTAATGGTGCAAATAGATAGGCATTCAAACATAGATGATAGGTCAGTGTGATCGATGTCATCGTATGCACTTATGATGGATTCTTCCTCGGGTATATCTTCCAATGAGCCATTGTCCACGGTGACACTATTGGAGGCATTAGATGCTGTTGCAGGGCCTTTTTGTTTTTTATCGTATCTGATGCCTATGTTCTTCGGCAGCTTTGATGTATCAATAGGTTGTAACTGACCCTGTTCTTCTTTACCTAGGCCCCTTCCTTGGTAGTTGTACTTTTCTACAAACTTAGCCGACCATAGATATGCTTCTTGAAAATATTCCTTTAGAGGAGGATCCAGTTGAGGTTCTTCTCGGTAGACCCATTGGCTTATATCCTCTTCTGGTGCATCTATTTTGACACTGGGGGATCTAAAAGTGGTGGTAGGGATGTCCTTACCACTGAAGGTGACAGTCTTGTCTTCCTTTGGAGTAGCGTGTGAAGGTTGACCATACTCGTGTGGTGATAGTGGCATGGTTACTACATTGAGAGCAGTATGCATTTTGTATTCGCCACACCCTTTGTCGATGATATGGACTTTCGTGACCATAGGATTAGTGGTGGGAGATGGAGTGGTCATCGTGATGGAGGGAGGATTAGCGGATGTTGACTGAGATGCCCCCATTTCAACCCTAGGACAATAATGTAAATGGGGGAAGGACGCTTCTAAAGAGCGGCAATATTCAAATGGTTGGGGGTTAGCATAGATGGTGACTTCTTGTCTGTTGATAGGGAATTTTAGGTGCTAATGGTACGTGGAGGGGACGGCTTGCATAGCATGGAGCCACGGGTGGCCAAGGAGGAGATTATATGGCAAGTCCAGATCAAGGACATGACAGGTAGTGTATTGAAGCACAAGTCCCACTTGGATAGGAAGACTAATAATTCCCTCTAAATTCCTTTCTGCATTATCATAGGCTTTGATTGTGATGATTTGATTACTTAAATCCGCTTGAGTATACCCCACCCTTTTTATGAATTTCAGAGTACACAAATTGAGGGCAGAGCCATTATCTACCAAGACCCTTTTTATTTTATGGCGGGCAACCACGAATTGGATATGCAAGGGGCGACTATGATTGACATTGATGTTTGGCATGTCATTTTTACTGAAGTGCAGTTGATGAGATAAAGCTAGGTGTCCTACCAAAGCTTGGAATTGTGTAGGATCAATGTCATTAGGTACATGGGTCTCCTGTAGGGCTCTGTTGAGGATTTCTTGATGTACAGGGGAAGATTTAAGTAAATCCAAAATGGAGATATGAGCAGGGGTCTTTCCTAAGTGATCAAGGATGTTGTACTGAGAGCTTACAAGTGTTGATTGGACGGATACAGAGGCCACAAGGACAGTGATGAGGGCTCGTCGTGTAGTAATAGCACACAAAGGGTCTTTGGATTTAACGTGTATCATGGATACACGGGGTTCTACCTGCTCAATGTAATGAATGACACCCTCGTAATTGAGGGGTACATTCTTATAGATCACATTATTTGTGCTATTTTCTTGGGGATTACTGTTAGATGTGCTTGGGCCTTGATTATGGTTCGGAAAGGCATTTTGATATATCTACAATTGAGCATTGGATGACGAAGCTTGACTGGGGTCAACCTTGATATCACCTCGATCAATGAGATCTTGGACATAGTTTTTCAAACCCTGACACTTATTCAAAGAGTGTCCTTTGATTTTATGGAACTCACAATACTCATTTTCCTTAAACCATGCGGGCTTGGGTTTGGACTCGTCAAATGGCTTGGTGACAGGGTACGTGATGGGATAGTTGATTTGCAACAACTTATTAAAGACAACACTTAGAAGTTCTCCTAATTGAGCATACTGACGTTTGGTGTTCTCTTGATTGTTCTGGTTCAACTGTTGAGGAGGGCGAGGTGTCCCCTGTGGTACAGAGATGGCATTAGGTACAGACGGTTGTTGTTTTTGGGATGTATTAGCCACTTGGATGTGTTTAGTGTCCGTCACGCTGTCATTCACTGCATTCATGTTCTTGTTCCAGAATCAAGGTTTATCCCCAAATGACCTCTCTTTGTCATGACTATGTATTTTGACATGTCCCTTGGCAACAAGGGCACGTTCAAGGATGGGTCGCTTTTCCACTATCTCCGTGAAAGTGGTGACACAATGGAACCTAAAATTATGAGCCATGTCGAGATGAGAGTTTTCCACGAAAAGAGTGACCATGTCCTTTTCTTTCAGAGGGGTCTTCATTCGGCTTGCTAATGCATGCCACCTTTGGAGGTAGCTAGTAAAGGTTTCCCCCTCACGTTGTTTCTCTTTGAGGAGATCTAAGGTGTCCTTGTCCTTCTCCAAATTGAAAGAGAAATAGGAGACAATTTTTTCTGATAGGTCTGCAAAAGTTTTTATGGACCCTTTTTCGAGGGTCATGAACCAATCCAGGGCGTGGCTTGTCAGGCTTCGTGGGAATAGGCGCAAGAGATAGTTGTCATTGTGCATGACCTCTTGACACTGGGAGTAAAATTCCTGCAAGTGAGCCTTAGGGTCTTTGTTTCCCTTGTATTTGTCAAACTTTGGTATTTCAAAATGTTTAGGAAACATGATTAATGAGATGGAGGGATCGAATGGATATGGGCATATGTCTTCAAATTTGAATGATTGTTTGCCAGCCCCAGCTTGAAGATCCTTTAGAGTGGCTTTGATTTCCAATAGATCTGAGTGGACTGGTGGTGGGTTGGGGGGATATTGATGATAGGATGATAAAGGATCTTGCTGAGAGAGCGCCAGATTGTTGAAGTATGAATTTTGATAGTTGGATGATGACATGCCTTGTTGATAAGCCAGGGGATTTTGTTGGTATGGGGGCTGCTGTTGTGAGGTATAGTAAGGATTTTTTTGATAGAAGCGTGAGGTAGGCTGCTGAGGAGCTTGGATGGGATGTTGCAGATTGATTTGTGGGTGTCGAAAGTACTGTTGTGATTGTTGGGAGGCCACATAAGGTAGTTGTTGATGAAATTGCTGCTAATTATGATATTAATAGTGCTAAGGGGGTTGTTGTGATGTCAACTATTGTGTGGGCCGAGAAGGGGTGTTGTGTTGTGGTTGAGTTTGCAGACGTAATATGGATGTGAGGAATGGGGATATAGTCTTAGTGACAGGTCAGGATGGATTTCCTTGCGATTGGTATGGTGGTTGTTGAGAAGAAACCAAAGCATTATCGAGGGGTTGTTGCTGATGAGGTGGCTGAGATGACATCAAGGTGTTCTGTAAACGAGGTTGTTGGGTACCAACTAGAACATTCGGTTGGGACGTGGCTTGCGGAGGTAATTGAGGTGGAATGTTGGATTGATGAAGTTGTTGAGATGTATATGAAAGTGATGGTGGATTTACAACCCTAGGAGGGGGAAGCAATGTGGTAAAGGCCCCCCCCAATGTTGATAGTAGGTTGATTCGAAAGAGGTGGTGCTGTTAGCGTTAATGGCACAGGTTGTGGAACATTTTGTGGCATACCATAGATAAGAGGACTATTGGGATCAGGCACCTGAGGATTCCTCATAACTGAGATTGGAGCATGTGCGGGGTGGTTAACATGATAAAGAACATCATTGCCAAATTCAGGTTGATGCCACCCCTCAACTAGAGGAACATTGGGGATGTATGAACTCTCTAGTGCATTTTGTGAATGTTGGGGTACGTTAGATGTGGAGCCCCTATATTTGGATAAGTCAACACCTGAGGGAGTTTTGACACCCTTCTCAATTAGGTGGGCCAAAATTTCCTCCCCATGCTTTTCAAATAGACGGTCAGTCATTTGTGCATTGGCGGGATTACTAAAATGTTCCTCAAGCGTGAGTTCAGGTTGATTAGCCATACTCTCTTCACCATGTTGTGAGTTGTTCTAATTTTTGGTGTTGGAGTGCGATGAAGTACCATTATGAGGATCTTGGGGGATGTTATTAGGATCTTGAGGAATATTTGTACCATTGGTGGGATTTGTATTGTTGTTAAGGTCCTGAGACATGTTTGCTTGGGAATTTTGACCTTGTTGTTGTGCCATTTGTTTCTTAACTTGTGACCTAGTTTGAACAAGCATGCAAGTGTGCTATGGGTGGATTATAAAGATGCCTTTGACGAATGATTTGATTGTGATTGGATGAGATCCAATTTTGATGAGATGAGAGGGGGGTTTAGATTTAGATCAGATCTTGTGTGGATAGATTGGATTGGATTGGAATTTGATTGGATTGGATTTTGATTGGATAGATCGGATTGGATTTTGATTGGATAGATTGAATTGGATAGGATTGTGGTGATTGAATGAATGTGATTTGATTGATTAGGTAATTGGATGATTTGACTAAATGATTAGGTTTGATAGATTTGGATGATTAGATGGGTATGATTGGATGATGAAAGATTTGAGAGCCCTTGAGTTTAATCAAAGAAAGTTACCTTTAGTAACTTAGCGTATTGATTGATTAAGTGGATGATCATGACACTGAATCCACCTCAAGATAGAAATGGATTGATTTGGGCTGAGGATGATAACTTTCGATACCGAATTTACCTCAATATGGACGTAAATTGATTTGGGGATGAAGTTAACGACTAATAATCAAATTCAAGCGCTAAGGTCAATTTCGGTAACCACTTTGTAACACAAGGTTAAGGTGGTTTGATTATGGGTGGTGTTTATGAGATACGGGTTTGGTGACGTAAATGGTAAAACTTTGATGTTCACTAGGTGATGACATAGGCTTTTGAATGGATTGGGGATGTTTGTGGAGAATGAATGGGGATTTAGAACGGTTAAATAGAGGTTTGGAATGATAAGATGGAGGTTTAAAATGATCAAATGGAGGTTTTTGGAGTTTTAGGAGGACAAAACGGAGGCTTGGGATGATGAGATAGCGGTTGGCGATGATTGAATGATGGTTTAGAGTCTAAATGGGTGCAAACGGGGTGATTTCGGGTGTTCAGAGGGAAAATTTGCCTTTCTGCAGTAAATCAGGGGGCATAATCGCCCTTCTACAGAAAAACAGGGGCGCAGTCGCCCTTCTACAAAAAATTAGGGGCATAATCACCCTTCTATGGAAAATCAAGGGGCGTAATTGCCCTTTTGCGGAAAATTAGGGACTTGGTTTGATGAAAATGACTATGGCAAGGACTTTAAAATGACAATAACAAGGCCAATTCATCAAAAAGTTTTCTGGTTTTTCACAAGACACTTTCAAGCAAATACAATCCTATGATTAGTGTTAAGGGTATGGCCAACGTGGTCTTAATCTAGGATGCATAAGGTGTCTAGGGAGTCCTCGATATACTCTCGGTATGTGAGGAACAACCGTGAACACCAGCCCATCACAAGCGTGAGTCGGGAACCCCAGCGAGATACTGAAGGGCTCGGACCAACTCTTCACGTCTATCTAGGTATCACCCTAGCTTCGACACTCTGCCAATTATGATGTGATTGGATTAGGGTACAACTTTCACTCTCCCCCCTTTATATACCCCGCCGGTACGTGTGGTTGGAATCGTCCCTTGGGGTGATGAAATCCCCAAGTAGGTCCCACTAGAAAGAAAGCACTAATCATTTCCAACTACTCCCCAGGCTCACACGAAGTGCAAGGGGAAAGTGAAAACAAACCAATGCCCTCTTTGGGTAACACAAAAAGATAAACAAGGCAAGCAATGAATATTACTCCCCCTAATTAAACTATGTTCTTAGATTAACACAAACAACAAGGATAGTTTAAAAAGTCTGAGTGAATGGATAGCCCTGCAAGCAAATGTTAAATGTTTTATCCCGCTTTCTTCATCAACTTCACAAGAATATGCTGCAAAAGGTTAGCAAAAACACCAATATCCTTGCAAGAACAGCGTTAGGGGGTTAATACTTGAAAATAGCAAAAACTGAAGCCAAAATGATAGTTTTACCTTTCAAAATATGTTGCTTCACAATGACAAGGGGGCACAGTCACCCCTCTACAATAAATCAGGGCGTAGTCGCCCTTCGAGCGCCCTTCTGAGAAAATCAGAAAATCAGGGGCGTAGTCGCCCTTCTGCGTAATGCAGAAAATGTTTTTTGCAAAAAAAGGGGCGTAATCGCCCTTCTACGGAAAATTCTGTAGAAAAGTGTTAGCACAAAAATTTTGGAGCCAGGGGGCGTAGTCACCCTTTTGCAAGAAAAGTGTTAGCCAAAAATTTTAGTCAAGGAGGGGGCGTAGTCGCCCTTCTACAGAAAAAATAAAGGGGCGTAGTCGCCCTTCTGCAGAAAAATAGGGGCACAGTCGTCCTTCTGTGGAAAATCAGGGGCGCAGTCGCCCCTCTGCAAAAAATCAGGGGCATAGTCGCCCTTCCATGATGTATTCCTTCAAAAACTCAACAACAACGAATGTTAAATTGAGGAACTCGCTTGTGGGTCCCACTGGGCGTGCCAAAAATGTGATATCAAAATGTTTAACCCTTTCTAAGCAACTAAAATGCAATGGAAAAACATAAGGAAACACTTCAAAATTAGCCTGAGAAATTTGTAAATGCAAAGAGGAAAGTGTTAAATGAAGACAAATAGATATACCTCCCTTTTTGCAGCTGAAACTCCTTGGTTGGCCCTTGATTTGGATTTGATTTGTATGCTCCTTGATGGCTCTTGATGTTGCTAAATGCAAGTCTTGACTATATGCTTGAATGTAGATGCAAATGGATGAATGTTGATGGCTAGATGAGTGCACAAAATGGCTAAGTGTTGGAAATGCCTTAGAGGATGGGGTATTTATAGAGGAATTTGAATTCTCTAGAGAATTCAATGGTTGAGATTTATCCAACAAGGTCAAGATGAAGGGCTAAGGTGAGTTGAGGACTCACAAGCCCTCACATTTTGACATGTGGAATGTGAAGAGGATAAAGGTAGGATGATGTGTAGGTGATGTGGAAGGGAGGTACATAATGTGGAGGAAGGACAAGTACCTTCCAAGTACCTTGGGGAGTGAGAACATTTCTTTAAAAATGAACTTCTTATCCCCAAGTGGGAGTGAAAATGACACTTGAAAAATTTTGGAATTTCTCAAAAATCTTCATGGGAAAAGAGAAAGAGGTTGGAGAAATAAATGTGAATTAAAAATTCACATTCATAGGAGAATCTAATGGATAAGAGAGGGTCTCCAAAAAGGTGGGAATTGGTCACATGTGCATGAGGTGACATGTCAAACATTCTAGAAGCCTTGAAAAGATAAAATGTGAATTAAAAATTCACATGGGGAGGAGAGAGACATAGGACGAATAAATGAGAATTAAAAATTCTCATGGGAAAGAGGGTCAATGCCCAGAAAGGAAAAATGGAAAGATTGACTAAAAAGTGGTGCTAAAAGTGGTTAATGACTTTGATTAAAGTCGTGTAAATACTTGATTATTATAATCAATAGAAGATTAGTGACAAGTGGTAAATGTAGGAGGATGTGACATTAATCCTTGATTAAGAGGATGCACACCCTAATTATGAATTAATTGAATTAATCCAAATTAGAGATGGATTATGGAGGATGTAACAAAAAGAAGAATTTTAAATTGATTTTAATTCAAAATGATTAAAATGACTAAATTAAATAAATTGGTGTATTTATTTAATTTAAAGAGGAGAAAGGTACTAGATAAAGTGTTTAATTGTTAAATTAAATACTTTAAGAATCTTATGTGGGAGTGTAATATTAATTAAATAAATTAATATTAACTGAATTGATGAATAAAGAGGTAAATTTGATCATATGGGCGTGATCAAATTTGGGTTTCTACACCAGGAAATTGAAGCAAAATGGTGATAAAGATCAGTAGGGCATGGGCAGAAAATGTTCCAAGCTATTTTGGGAAAAGCGTTCCTTAAACATTAGAGATATTCAAATTTGGGAAAATATTTTGAGAGATTCCTTGCAAAATCCATTTTGTGCACATTCTACAATCAATCATTTCATTCCATGAGATGACATCTCTTTGAGGAATTATGTCAAACAATTCAGGTGTTTTGTCTATGATTCCACATCTTGCATTTATTGTCTACCAGAGCATATCCAACTATAACATCCAGGTATCCTTTTAATTCCTCTATCTTTCATCAATATCTTTACTATTTGAACCTCATACAAATTTTTTAGAGAAGAACATAAGTTGCAGCATTTTTAGGATCCACTAAAAATATGAATGGTTGATCAACCATGCACACCTAATGATCAACTATATATGTAAATTGTAATGCAATAAGGGTTACTGACGTGTGAAGTATGTGCAGCCCTCATCCAGTAAACCTACATGACCACATGCACCTAGAACCCAAGCAAAGCTTACAATGTTAGGATGTGTTCGAGAGTGCTTCATTAATTCAAAGATTTTGAGAGGTTCCTTGCAAAATCCATTTTGTGCACATTCTGCAATCAATCATTTCATTCCATGAGATGACATCTCTTTGAGGCATTCTATCAAAAAATTCAGGTGTTTTTTCTACGATTCCACATCTTGCATATATGTCTACCAGACCATATCCAACTATAACATCCAGGTATCTTTTTAATTCCTCTATCTTTCATCAATCTCTTTACTATTTGAACCTCATATAGATGTTTTAGAGAAGAACATAAGTTGCATCATTTTTAGGATCCAACTAAAAATATGAATGGTTGATCAACCATGCACACCTAATAATCAACTATATATGTAAATTGTAATGTAATAAGGGTTACTGATGTGTGAAGTATCTGTAGCCCTCATCCAGTAAACCTGCATGATTGCATGCACCTAGAACCCAAGCAAAGCTTACAATTATAGGATGTGTTCCAGAGTGCTTCATTAATTCAAATATTTTAAGAGGTTCCTTGAAAAATCCATTTTGTGCACATTCTGCAATCAATCATTTCATTCCATGAGATGACATCTCTTTGAGGCATTCTGTCAAACAATTCAAGTATTTTGTCTATGATTCCACATCTTGCATATATTTTCTACTTAAGCTAGTTTTTCCTATAGCGGTTGTTATTTGTCATTTTCAATGTTTTAGAGTCAAATTTTCATGTATGCCTAAATGTCTTTTTCATAAAATCAAGTTTATACTATGCTCCCCCAAGTTTCGGGGACGGGGATGATAGGGATGGTGGGAAGTGTTTTTGGTACGAGGGTACTTTTTGGTCATTTTTTAGGGGACAGTAGAGGACAACTATAAAAATTAGGGAATTTTTTTCAAATATAGAGAAATTTCAAATATTCATATTAGAACATTGATAAAGCATTCATCATAGGCATTGTAGAAGATTAATACATAATATTAGACTTGAATTGAGATTTCACATAAGAATTGACAAACAAAGTAACAAATTCAAATTCTTTTATTGTCAATTTGCATACATATTAAATAAGAATTATAAAAAAATTCCCAAAGGCTTCAAGTTTCAACTATAAAATGACAAAAAAATAGAAAATATATGGTTGTCCCTTATCAGCAGATGCAATTGGTAGGTTTGTATCAAAATTTGGAGCTCAAGTTTGTGTCACTGTTAGATGCAAAGGCAGGGGGAAGTTTTTGAGTCCCCCAAGTCCCTGAAATGTTTCCAAGATAGGGGTACCAAGGTAGGGGATGGGTCCCCATGGAGCACTGAGTTTATATGGTTTGGGGTTTCAAGGTGGGGTTTTACCTGACCATAGAAAACCTCTATGGTTGGGATAGAGGTATACACCCCTCTTGCTAATTACACCTTATCATCTGCTAGAGACCTCTGGGCGACTCCTGGAAATGGTACTGAGATGTATTGAGGGGGAAAACAATAACAGAGGTGGTTGTTACAGTAAAGTGGAGGTTGGTATGTACACTATTTAAGTCTTGTAAGATTCTAACTTGGAATCTAGAGGCACAAATTAGGCAAACCCTAGTCCGAGCCTTCATAAAAGAGTTTGCAATACCAATATATAAATGTAAATTTTTTTTTGATTTTGACTTGTATATCTAAATAGCTCTATTTCTTCTTAAATTAAACATTTAAAAATTGGTGTAGGAGAACCAACATATTTGTGAAATGTTGATTCATGGAGGTCTTAGGTCAGTTTGAGTTTTGAGTCTAGAAGTCATTAATAAGGTCATGATTGACCAATTCATATTGTAAGCATGTGCAGGAATAATGAAGAGTGTTGGAGGCGGTGGTAGGGCTATGAGAGGTTGGTAATGTCATTTTTCAATAAACCCTACCCCAAGCTAGTGTAAAGTGAGGGTTTTTAGTTACAGAGGTTAGATGAGAGTTTTACCATCTGAAAATTGTTGATTAGGGCCCTATGTTGACTAGTAAGAAGATCTAAGTGGTTTTTTGGAGTTGGAGGAAATAATTTGAGGTACCTCCTTTGAAATAGAGACCTAATTGGTCTATTAGGACAACATTGTTTCTAGGTTTTGCGTGAGATGGTCCAAAGTGACCCATGATGGTTTTGAAGGTAAGTTATAGTTTTCCTTAAAGGGTGTCTAAAAGAGTAGATAGATTTATTTTTGAGTGGTTCATTGTGAGATAAAGTTAAAAATTTGGGTATGCAGACCTACTAGATGAGTTGAAGAGTTTTTGTAAAGGAGTGATTTGGAAGAGTTTTGTGAATCAATTGGTTGTTTGAATCAACTTGTTTTCTGATGATTTGTTCAAAGCCAAATTTATTTGCATCAGAAACTTTCCATCATATTGAAGCTTGATGGGAAGAAGGGTCCATTGAGAGAACTCAAGGGGTGTTATTTTCTAGGAGGAGAGAGGTTGTGGAGTACTTGTTGGCTTGAACAAGTGATTGAGCTCACCTTCCTTGTATTGAAGAGGATGTACTGGGTATGTATTTCCTCAGTCAAGATTAAATTATAACTGATGATTTTGTGATGAGATGGTGTTGATGAAAAATCATATAACTATGATAGTTGAAATTATTTTGGTGGTCATATGACATTCTTTTTTAGAACATTTATAAAGAAAGTACAAATTAAAGTTTGTTGTGCAGAAGCAGTGAGTAGGCTACATTCCTCCGCTTGCCCCAAATCTTGATTTGGGTGATCAGGACAGAGGTATAATGCCTTATGTTACCTCACACTTGTTCCTTTTATTACCTCACACTTGTTATAGTCATGTAATCACCTTGATGACTATTACCTCACCCATGTTTTAGTCATGTATTTACCTTTATTACTGATTGACTTGTTTTTAGGGCTTACATCTTACAAGAAAAATGAAGGCCCTTTGACCTTTTAGATCATATGTGATAATTTAATTACATCAACAAAAAACCATGGAAGGATTTAAGTGCTTAGGGTTTTGTTGAAGATATCACTGTACTATTTGAAGATTTTAGTCTATACCTATTTTAAGCCAGATGTTATGCTTTTGGCCTTGAGATTGAGTGGGACTCTCAAAACTTACATTTTTTGGTCCTAACAACAAACTTTTAGTATGATATGGTTAAGATGGTTTGATTTTGAATTTGAGAACAATAAAGGATAAGCCTCAATATTTTGTCATTTAAAGATTAGAATAAAGATTATTGGATAGGACAACTTAAGACCTTAGATTTGCACCAGTTATATATTAGCTAGAGACCTGACCTATACCTCATGTAACTCTCCATGACTGTAAATATGATCTTCAAATTAGAAATATATACATTCTACGCAAGATTTATTTGTTTAGTAGATACTTAGGGAATATGTAAACATGATAGTGAATACCTTGAACTAGTTAGCTTTATCTACTAGTTACTTCTGATCAACTAAGGACATTTATATTTCAGTTTTAAATAAAATTTCAATATTGAACTTCAGTAATTTAGACAATTTCCACCTGCACTGCACGTAAATGAAGGTGCCCTTTTAACACATTTCTTTGATTATGCTTTCATCTCCTTTCACATTTGAGTATACTAACTTATTTTGAAAAAAAAATTGATTTCAGTGTTCTATCCCATGGCTCAATTCTTGTTTTTGTGTTGAACAAAAATCAAACACTAAGCTTCAGTGTCATGTTGGATTGTCAGAAAGCTACAATGTGAAAATAGCTTCTTTAGAGTCTTCATTCTTTTCTATCTTTGCAACTCTGTTCTTTCCAAAAAAAATTGCATATTAACAGTGACCATGAAAAAATTATTGCAGGAGTGGGAGGTTATTCTTACCTATATGAACCACTTTGGCGGGCAGGAATGATTACCAATAAGTGCTTATTACTTATTAAATCAGGTTTAGGTGACAACTGGAGAATATTAATGTTTGACAATTGACATAGATTACTTGCATTCAAACTATTAATTTCCTTATTTACAATCTTTTTTGAGATTATAGTTGTATGGATGGAGAGTTTATATATTCATTGTTTTCAAATTTTATAGTTTATCTACAATGACTTCACTGCCAGTCCTTAACAACTATTTCAGAATAAAAAATTTCACTCAAAATTACATTCACCATCTTTTACAAATAACTAGTAACTACCCTGCAAACCAAAGACTCCTTTTTGTTGCCCACAGTTTTGTAAAACCCCCAAAAACTAACTACAAATAGCCAAAAAATTCAAATTCATGGTAGAGGATTATGTTAACTATAGAGTTGCAGACGAGCTACTCGCCACAGTTTCCATAAAGGTCTCATTATTCTTCTTCTTCCTCCAAGGTCGCTGCTCCAACTTCTTCAGCCACTCTACTTCAGCCTTTTCCTTCACTATCACCACCTCACCTCTATTAATTCCACAATAAATTTCAAAGTCTCCCACCCACGTGCTACTCCCTCTCTCCATCTGACTTTATGTTTTCCTTCTGGCCATTTCACAAAGGGTACGCATTTCTCTATTTCTTCATCCTCTTCGCTTTCAATTCCCTCAATGGTATCCATCCCAACTCCCGGAATTGACCATTCCAATAGTGAGTCCATGTCCCAAGATAATCCTTATGCATGAGTGCCTTCATCACCTTTTTCACAACTTGAATTGACTCTCCCAAATCTAAGCCCCAAGCCATTATGAGCAAATAAATGTCCAAATTAGTTATGCACCTGTGTGTGAGCTGGCCAAATCCTCTTCCAAAAATTAGTTGCACTGACTGCACTAATTATTCATTCTTGTACAAGAAACACCCCATCAGTCTCTTTACCAATGGTTCTCCATAAAAGTGTGAGAGTTGTTTCTTCATTTTAAGTGTGAAACCAGCCTCCATCACCTCTGCAGCAACAAATCCACCACCTCTTGTGTACCTTTTTCACACCTATTATTCGCCACAATAGAGGAGCATTGAGAAAGTAATGCCTCAAGAATTTAATAACTTCATTCACACTCCTTTCCATAAATTCCCGACATACATCAGTCATCACTGCCACCTAACTCCACACACTTCTCTCATTCACTTCAAGAATTAAAACCTGCAATTACTCTATTTTAGAGCTCCCTAAATACACCACCCATTTCAGTTTTGTCATCGGGGTTAATTTTAATTATCTCGACGATGCCTCAGGATGTCACATCAATTAGAATAATCATTATCGCCATATCGGTGAGACTGTGATTCTTCTTCCACCGATAGCCACCTTCTCCACCGATGAACAAATTTCCTTAGGTCTATCGGTGGGACGCTAGATAACGCCACCCCGATGCACCCCAACTCCACTGATATAAATTATGCACTTGATAATCTATGGTTATATCGAGCCATCAGGGGAATGTAAACATTTTTTCCATCTATTTTCATGTGTCACAGCGATGTGCTTACTTTTGTTGACTCTGTCAGTCTATCGGGGAGAGCACCTTAGGAGTCAGCCTGACAGGGTATTGTTACACCGATACTAGGTTATGAGCTGCTTTCATCTGGCCATCGGCAAGGCTATAATGGGGGTTCTACTGATGAGGCATTGTTAAGCTGATAGTGCTAATTTTTATTTAGGGACGGGGAAAGATTTATGGAGCCTCATACTATTATGGTCTCATGCTTACTATTATGCTTTTGATAGATTTTTTCCAAGGTACTGAACTGTTTGACAAAATGCTTTGGTAGACATGTATGGAAAATGTGGTAGCATAGACAAGGCAGTGAACTGTTTGAAAAAATACCTCAAAGAAATGTGGTCTCATAGAATGCCATGACAAGCAAATGCAATTGGCAGCTACTCCTAGTTATTAGTTATGCAATGTGAAGTAATTGAATAACCACCTAGGTTGACTTTGTAAAAACTATATTGTAATTGAAATTTTGTCATCTATCAACATCTAGTTATTAGTTATGCAATGTGAAGTAATGCTTTGATTTTGAAAGGTGTGTAATGTAATGTAATCAAAGATATGAATATAAACTACATAAATCTATTTTTTACAATTCATTGGTTAAAATCTTTATTTTATTTGCTCTCTATATCTTTAGGCTATGGAAATTCCTTTCAATTTCAAAATAAATAGTTTTTATCTCTTGTTCCACAATTTTTTACCTTTTTTTTTAAATCTGATTTTTGAATGCATGGGGTTATGTTTCAGAGATTTAATGCCACTATTTTTTGTACATCCCAATGTATTTCACCTTCACCTTTCAACAGTAGTAGTAGTGCCCTCATATTGAATTCTTTGTTTTTGTGCATTAGGCAACTTTTTTATGTGTAATAGTGTTGTCATAACCTTATGTGTCTAGTATGCATGCATGGTAATGTAGTGTTTATATTTGTGGCCTTTGTATCTGATTAGCATGAAGATAATATTAACATTGTAAGCAATGCTATGAGTGTTTGTTTTTTAGTAAATTAGATTGATCATTGCAATTATTTTTGAAATTTTCTTTTTGCAATTACTTTAACACACACATGCAAGTACTATTTAAGTAAGTAATGGTTGTTTTATTATGCAAACAAGGGTAATCATTACCTACTTAATATAATGTTTTTTCTTTTTTTTCTTTTTGCAGAAATGTATTGATAAACTCAAAGAAGGGGATAAAGTTAGGGAGTCAACTTGAAAGGAACATGAGATGCAAATGTAAACATTCTAAAGGTCACAAGTAACATACCCCTTGTTTATGAAGACAAAATAGATGAAGTTGTTCATTTGAAAGAGAAAGAGGGAACCTTCACCTAGTGGCCACTAAAATATTTGTAGAAAATAACATAGTTGAACATGTTTATCATGTACTAGTTAATGTTAGACATCTTGGCTCACTGCTTTATGCAGTATTTTGAATGTGTTGTTTAGGGATCTTAATTATCATGGTGTATTTGAAAGAGTTGGAAACTCTTAGACAATTTTGACATCTTGTAACTTGATATATATATATATATTTGCATTAAATTTTTTATTACAAATTACCTTTATTTATCATGATGTTGAATCAATCTTTTAATTCTAGCATGTTGTAGCTTGTTTGTATATGTAATATTTTTATTTGCTTTTATGTTTTAGTTCAAGTTTAATATTATGTTAGTTTTGCATTATAAAATTTATGGTACTTAATAAATTATTCATTTCATGACTATATTTACTACCAATTAATGGAAACTAGTAAATAAAAATAACTAAATATATGACTAAAGTAATGACTAAATTAATGACTAAAGTAATGACTAAATTAATGATTAAATATATGACTAAATTAATGACTAAATATATGACTAAATTAATGACTAAATATATGACTAAAGTAATGACTACCATGACTAAATAAATGACTAGTTAACAACAATCAATGACTAAATCAATAACTAAATATATGACTAAATTAATGACTAAATATATGACTAAATAAATGACTAAATCAATGACCAAATCAATGACCAAATCGATGACTAAAAATAAATGACTAAAATAGTTTAGTCATTAATTTAGTGGTGTTATAAATGACTACAAATAAACCACTAATAGTCACGTGACTAAACTTAGTCATTTATATACAATTTTTAGTAGTTTATTTAGTCATATATTGTTTTTTGTGTACTAGTGCTACAATCAGATATGGCCCAAGCCACATAGGATCAAAATTTCCATGTTTCCCTTTGTCTTCCATCCTTGTATTCCACATTAAGACCATGTATCTGACTTTGAACTTCCTTTCAATGGCCTTCTTATCATGCAGGTGTTTAACTTGAAGCTGCAACCTCTCATTTATTTTATGAGCTTCTCTTCTAGTTTCATCAAGTTCAATTAACTCATCCATCCCATGCTGCATCTCATCACAAATGTTAGTATCATATTCTTGGAAAAATTTGTACATTTTTATCAAGTTATTGTGAGGTATCCTCACTTCCACCCCATATACCAGATTAAAAGGTGACTTCCCAATGACCATTTTAAATGTAGTCCTATCTGCCCACAGTGCAAGTTGCAATTTTGAATCCCATGCCTTCTTGTTTTCCTTAATCACCTATTTGCTGATCTTCATCCAACTCTTTTTACTAGATTCTGCATGTTCATTCCCTTGAGGGTGATAAGGAGATGAATAAGAAATGCATCTACCATGTTGATTCCAAAAATTAGTAAATTCTTCATACTTGAAGCACATGGAATTTTCAAAAATGATTCTCTATGGGACTCCAAATCTACTTAATATGTTGCTCATCAAGAAATCAATTACTGCTTTACTTGTTGTTTTTCTAGTGGGAATGGCTTCTACCCACTCTATGAAGTAATTTATGGCAACAAGGATCCAGGAGTGACCCCCACTTGAATTTTCTAACATTTCTCCAATAAAATCAATGCCCCATTGTTGGAAAGGGGTCTGGGCTGAAACTGGCCTAAGAGGCAAATTACCAAAAAAAATTAGCTTACCAGTAAATCTCTGGCAAGCATCACACTTGTTAACAAACCTATGGGCATCTTTGAATACCGTAGGCCACCAGAAGCCTACTCTCAGTATCTTGTGAGAGGTTATTTTTTCCATGTAGTGACCTCCATATGCTCCATTATGCATTTCAATCAAGAGGTCTTCTACTTGATCTTCATCTACACATATGAGTAACACACCCTCTAGGCTTCTCCACTAGAGACCACTATCAATAATGACATACTTGTTAGCCTGTAGTTTGAGGGTTCTTATCTCATCCTTAGGAATTCCTTCAGGGCATTGCATGGTTTGTAGGTATTCTACAATCCTTTTGTACCATCCACAGGTCTGCATGTCACATATAGGTGCAACATTTTCATGTTCAACTCGATTAATTTGATTGGCTTCTAAGTTTGCCTCAACCATCAACTTGGCCAAAACTTGACCTCTTACCAACTTTGTAATCTAGATGTCAATCTTGAACTCTTGGATCCTATTGATCCACCTGCATCATCAACCTGTGGTCTCCTATTGGGTAAAGATATCTTTAATTGTTGCACTTGGAACATAAGCTACAATAGTTGCTCCACTCAGATAAGGCCTAAAATTCTTAATAGCCTTCACCAGGGCATATGCTTGCTTCTCTGTGGCATCATATTTGAGTTCAGCAACTTGCAAGGACTTGCTAAAGAAAGCAATAGATTGCTCAAATCCTTCATCATTCTTCTGTAATAATACACCTGCCACTGTATGAAACAAAGCAAAGGTGAACAATTGAAATTGTTTTGCATAATCAGGAGACTTGAGAATAGGTGCCTCCTTGATTGCATCATTTATGGCCTAGAAAGCCTTAGTAGGTTCTTCTATCTATGATACCTTTTCTCCTTTCTTCAGGGTTGATGCAAGAAGTTGGGTCCACAAAAAGCTCAAAAAGGGGAAGTTTTTTTGTTGTTTTTTAGAATTTGTCACACTTGGACTGAAAATTTGAGGAACTTACACAATAAATCGTAAAAAAAGTCAGTACAATGAAATGTAGCATTTTGAATCTAGTTTCCAAATATGTAACTTATTCAAATACCCAAATTATAGAAATTAAATTTTGATAGGGATGTATAAAAACCACTTTTAAAAGTTTCTTTTTTTTTTCCATACCATGCACATGTACGGACACCACTTTTTTACCCAAATAAAAGTACTTTGCTAATTCCTTTTCTGGAAAGAAAGCTAACAACATGAAGATTGATGAGGAAACTTTTTTATAATTTTTTTTTGAATATTTTTTTTTATTGAATTTTTATTGGCATTAATTGTTGTTTTTAAAAATCAATGTGTACGGACAGCATAATTAGACGTAAACTAAACATTTTTTGCATTTTTTTTTTCATTGTGTAGGGAATTTTCTAAAGATTGATGCCATATAATTTTTTTACAAGAAACTTAATAAAAAAAAAGTTATTATAAAACAAAAAACCCTGATATTTCAAGTTTAAGGACTAATTTTCTTAGAAATTAATTAAAAAATAAAAAATATAATCCAATATTAATAAAAACTTATATATTTGGAAACTAGACATTGTTTTCTCTAATGGGTTTTAATTTTATAGATTGATTCAGAAAAAAAAAGTCCATCAACCATATTGCCAAAGTTAGTTTTTTCTCATGAAATTGCCCAGACCTTGTACTTGTAGGTCTAAGCCTAGGTGTTGGGTTACCATGCCTTTTCTAAGCCTAAATCAAAATGAAAAACATCTCTCATGAGTTTCAAACCTTTTGGAACAACCACACACTTCAAAATGGGTACCTATTTTAAAAAATGAATGGGTATTTGTTTTAAAGCTGAAAAATGACACTTCCCCTAAATGTGGACCCAAATTCTTGCTCAAACCCTTCAGCATTTTAGAAATGGGCCTAAAAATTTCAATAAAATTAGTAACAAATATTCTTACAAAGTTAATTTTCTCAAAGAAATATTGGATTCCCTTGACATTTCTAGGTTGTGAGATCCTATCTATAGCTGCTACTCATTCAGGATCAATCTTGACCCCGTCCTTTGAGACAATATGCCCCAACAACTTACCTTCTTTAACTTCAAAAGCACATTTTTTGGGATTGAAAGAAATCCCATATTCCAAAGCTCTGATAAAGATCTTTTCCAAATGAGAACAATGATCTTCTTCCTTCTTACTATGAGCAGTGAAGTCATCCTAATATATGGCAAGGAAGAGATCGATAAAATCTACAAAGGGCACATCCATGGCTCTTTGAAATGTTGCACCAGCATTGATCATGCCAAATGGAATTCTCACATACACATAGGTTCCCCATGGTGTAGTGAATGAAGTTTTGTATTGCTCAAATTCTCTCACCATGACCTGATTATATCCTGAGAACCCATCCATCATTGAGAGTAATTCACACCCTGTGACTTTTTGTAACACGGCCTCCATATTAGGCAGAGGACAATTATTCTTCAAGGATGCCACATTAAGGTTCTTGAAATCTACACATAGCCTATGATCAATTTTTTTTTTCTAACAGGAACTAAATTTAAAACACATGAGGAATGGCTAATTGGCTTGATGATCCCTGCATCTCTTAACTTCATTAGTTCTTCTTTCATCTTTAGTTGCAAAGTGGGATTTATTGGTCTATGTTTTTTCCTGAAAGGTTTTACATCGGGCTTCAAATGGATTTCATGCTAGAAAAAATCTTCCCCATAAGCCTTTAGGTTGTCATATGACCATGCAAACACATGCATGTATTTCCTTAATAAGGTGATCAACATAGTTCTCACATGGGGTTTCATCTTCTTGCCTATGTACACCTTTTTGGGAGAATTATTTGTCCCGAGATTTATCTCTTCCAAATCTTTCTTATGGGAAGATGCTTGCTTAACATTTGATTTTCCAAGGCCATCAAAGACCCTCTCTAACGCAACCATTCCCTTGGGGATTTTATTGGTTTTCAATTGAATCACCTCATTCCCAAATAAGGTTTCTTTTCCATCGAACTCCACCACTAATGATCCTAAATCAATTTCTTGGCTTTCATATTGATCGATGCAATGCAAAAATCTCATAATATCATTGTCATCATCAAACACTTGCCAATTGTAAATGTTATCAAGCACTACAGGTTGAGTTTGTACTTCTATTCTCGAGATGCCATCAAAGGTGACATCATCTAATCTAATAGCAATGTTAGCCAACAAGTCTTCCCTAACATTATGTCCCCTTTCTATCCAGTCTATCCTAAAAGCATCAAAGGCCTCAATAGTATCCCAAATTGCATTCCTATATTGATTAAGCCTTTTATCTTTGGAAAAAAATCTAGACCTAACCTAGGAAACTACTAACTCAAAATCCCCCAATAATTTTAACAACTTAATGCCATGCTTTGATGCTAATTTCAACCCAAGCAAGAGAGCCTCGTACTCAGCCACATTATTTGTACAAGCAAACTGTAACAAGGAGTATTTAAAGGTTTTACCTTGTGGGGAAATGAGAATAGCCCCTGCACCCGAGCCCTCCTTAGAACAAGCTCCATCAAAGTACATGGTCTAAGTAGCATCCTCTTGCAATGTACCTAGGACCTCCATGTCAATCGGTGTAGGCTATACTTCCTCTTCTCCTTGTTTCAATCCTTCAACTCAGAAAGTGTCTAAACTAATATCTACAAAGTTAATGATCACTGGTTCTTCCAACTCCTCTTCATATTCAATCATGTGCCAAACTCTTGGTTCTCTAGCAATCTTGACATCCTTTTGGTCAATTAAGAAAGTGGCAAATGACAAGTCACACTGAATACTACCACCCATGGATGCACTCTAGTGTCTTGACAATAACATCCCATAAGTTGGTGGAATGTCCACCACTGTGATACTCATAAACAACTCCTTCTCAAGGAAGGATGCTAGTCTATATGGAACTCTATTAATTACTCCTATAACAGGAACTTCCCTTGAGTCCATAGCATAGCACTTCACATAAATTCTATCAACCTTCAAGCCCATTTCTTCCATGATTTTTATCGGCATTACATTATTTGAGGCCCCTTAATCTATCATGCAATTTCTAAGAAACTTCCCATCAATTATCAAGCTTAGAAAAAATGGATTGACTTGGCTAGGATTAATAGTAATTATGGTTCCTAGATATACTTCAGGATTTTAATTAATCACTGATTTTACCTCAGTATTCTTGTCTTGACTTTTTGTTGATTCAGGCTAATCGGTGACCACTTTATCCTTCCCACTTGTAACAATATTGTTGAGAAGAGAAAAAATATTATTCTTATGCTCATCTATTCTCATCATTTCTAGCAGTGGGATTGTGACTTTAACTTGAGACAATACCTGGAACATATCTATAGGAAAATAATTTGGTAACTCAGGGAGTACCAATTCTTTAGGAATTACCTTGTCGTCTTGTCTTTCAATCTTTTCAGCACTGGGTTTCACATCTTTGGCCTTCAC
This sequence comes from Sequoia sempervirens, assembly GCA_007258455.2. Lineage (NCBI taxonomy): Eukaryota > Viridiplantae > Streptophyta > Pinopsida > Cupressales > Cupressaceae > Sequoia > Sequoia sempervirens. The sequence goes on from VDFB02086081.1 coordinate 337,489,580, forward strand.
AACCTAAGGAGTAGCTTCACCATTAATCTTCACCTTAGTGCCCTTCTTAGCCCAAATTATCATCTCTTTACCTTCTTTACATTTTTTCTATATTCTTTCTTATTTTCTGTCTTGTTTTCCTTGATGAACATGCTACTCTGGTTACCTTGATTACCACTTATAGTTCTATTCCTCAAATGAAGATCACTCCTTGCTCGAGCAACCAATGCAATTGTGTACTTTTCAATTTCCTCATTTTAACATCTTCTCAAGGAAACATTAGCTGACTCAAGAGTGTAGACAGTGTCGTCATTCTCTATTTCTTCATCTGTAAAATACTTGTTGATGTTAATAACTTGCCCCCTGCATCTAAACATCCACATCACTTTCGGTAGGCTCATCATCTAAGGAGTATTCATCACAAGAAAAAATTGATTTAGTCATAAGCACATTCACAATTCCCTCCTTCTCATGAGGATAATCATAACCTCCTTGATCCTCTGGTAATTCCTCTACTGATCTAGCAACAACACATTGTTGTGCAGAGTGAGCCATTTGAAACACTCCACACCAAGGAAAGTCTTCGGTAACATTTGTAGAATGATTTTGCAAAGGATCAAGTGCACCTTGGAAATTCTTCTGATTATTTTTAACTGGCTTCCCATTGTGCCAGTTAGTATGATAAGGATATTCTTTCAATCTTGGTGGCCTTTCATTCCTCTAGAATTATGACTTATCATTCTTGGACGCCTTTTGCAACAAACTAAGAACCTGATCTAATTTTTCATTAGGGGTTGTAGATTTACCAAATTTTTCATTTTGAACTCTTGGATTCTTCAAGGGTTTAGAATCATCTCTCCTTCCCACTTTACCTGATGCTCTCCTATTGTTTTCAATATTTATTGCCATTTTATAAGCTTCTCTCAAATGATGTGGGATCTTGTCTCTAAATAGATAACACATTTTTGGATCATATGTGTTGCAATATACCACTAGAAATGCATTTTCATTGGACCTCAAATAAGCAAGACTTTATACATTTCCTTTTGGAACCTTGCATTGAACTCAGTTGCAAATTCATTATGCCCCTTTGTGATATTTTTAAAATCATTTAACCTAAAATGAGGATCGGTTTGGTCTCCATATTGTTCTCTAAAGATTCAATAGAAAGAGTCCTTGGAATCAAATTCTTGCATCAGGAAAGCTCTCGTACCATTCCCTAGCATCTTCAGTTAATGATTACATAAAATATTTCATGGCAACATCATCATCCCACAATTCGAAATCTTCTACATAACTTTGGAAAGCTTTTAAATGGTCCTCACCGCTGAGAGCATTATTACCAGAAAACTTAGGTACATGCTTCCTTGCATTATCTGGAACTAGATTTGGATATCCTAGGATGCTCAAAACATAGTTTCTTGTATCTATCAGTGTGCAATAATCTCCTTCCACTAGGTCCTTCTTCCTCATTTTGGTTATCATGATTCCTTCTTCTATCATTATTATTTTCAAACCTTTTCAGTTGGGAATCATATTGGTCATTAAATTGACTTGTTCTAGCCTTGTTTTCCAGCTATGAGGATGATACAGAAGGATTTTCACTAGATGATGGTTTTTCATTTGCATGAGGACTTGAAGATGATGTGTGGGTTTGAGGGCTCTGAGTCTCAGGAATAGAATCCTTTATAGTGGATTCTAGGAAACAAAGTTTTGTTTTCATCTTAGTGTTTACAGCCAATAGTTCCATTTCTTTCACTCTCTTCTCCAATTCTACATTTTCCTTTATCATCTTATCAACTAGTGAGATTGACTCATTCTGTAGTGTATCCTTTTTAGAGGGACCTCCCTCATTTATCTTCACTCCACCCATGGTTATTTTTCCCTTATTGACATTGTGGGGAACATAATTTGTATTATTATGAGGAGGGTTAGTTGGGATGGAATCCTTTTCATCAGTGTTTTTCCTTGAATTTACACTGAAATTATCAACAACAGGAACTACAGGGTCCCTGGTTACAATTTCTTCGGCAATAAGACCAATTGTTTGACAGTTTTAGCTTCCAACCTGTCTAGTTCCTCCATTTCCTCAACCTTTGTTTGTAACATATCCTTCTACATCATGGATTCCCTTATCCTTTTCTCTCTCTTCATCCCTCTTTTTTCTATTCTCATTGCATCTTAAGGCTCTTTCTCTAAGCCGTTGCATATCATTAAGAACTTCTTCCTCTTCTGGTAAAGAAGTGTTTGCATTTGATGCTACTACAACTTCAGTCTAATTAGGAACATTGTTATAGGGATATTCATCAAACCCAGTTAACAAGTCTAGAGGAATGGGACTATATGGATGAGAAGTTGGGGTCAAACGTCCATCAACTCTATCACTTGCATTATCTCTTTTTATTCTATCTCTCTCCCTTATTTCCATGGCTCTTAAGCCTTGATTTGTGGGTCGCTCATTCACAACAGACTTCATTGTAACTTCCCCCCTCTTAGTAGAGGTGCTATCACTAAAGTATAACAAATTCCTTTCATATTTAGAACTAGAACTAGAATGAATATCATAGTTAGAGGTCGGATGGGAAGTAGACTTACATGTTTCAGTGTCCTTTTCTTTCACCCATTTTCCTTGAGTGTGCTTGGAAAACTCACCTTCCATTTTCTACTCTGGATGCTTCTTCATGTGGCCTCAAGTTCCTTGCATTTTTGTTTGAATCTTCTTCACATATGTCAACCTTTTTTATTTCTTTCTATTCTTCTTCTTTACTTCTTTGATATCTTTAAACACTGGCTCGCACTGGTGCAGAGACTTCAGAGTCTCCACCCAAATTCCTTGGGACAAATTCATAGCAATTTTGTTACAATTTATGCAAATTTCACAAGATCCCTGGAAACTCAGACAGACTTTGAAAAATGCAAAATTATTTTAAATGAATTTTGAGCACAAGCCTTTTAACATAAAACAACGAGAAAATCAACATAAACTTTGGTGTGACATTTAGCAAAAACTCAAGCAATATTTAGCAGAAAAGTCAAATAGGCTGACTCTATAGGTAAACATCACCATATATTATAGTGATCTTTGATAAGGCACTCTAGAGAACGAATATTTATCAAACTTAAGTCCCTAGAAAAGTTGCCATTCTATTGTTTTTTTTTAAGAACCAATTAGATCTCACCAAATATCTATGAGTTTTCCAGATTCAATTCTCGAATATCTAAGAGATAGTTGGACAACGAATGAGATAAAGCAATAATGCTTCCTCTCCTACACTTCAAGCTCTGCAAAACCCAAGATGGTAGTCCCACAATGTATATCTTAAGACTCTTCTAAACAATTAACTCATATATTGTATAACAAAGTAGATGTATTCCCATCAGAAGATAAATGGATGAAATCCTTCAAAAATTGGCACTTCCTTGAGAGAATTACACACATAAAGCCAAGAATATGATACAACACCAACCATAACAAAAAATCAATTTAAATATTATTTATAAATGATGTTCTCAAATTGGATAACCGAAACCATGGGAAATGCTTACAATACTTGATATTAGTGCCATATATGTGGGCTAGGAGTCAAAGCAAATTGAACTACAAGGTAAATTTAATCCTAAACATCCATGATCTATGTGATATTTATTTGCAATTCACAAATTAATGATAAGATTCTATGACTACTTATCTGATCCAATTAACTTGCATATGAATTCATGATTTGATCAAAGCATTTTAACTAACCCCTTGAACCAGAGCTAAAATCAAAACATACATCAAAGCGTAATGACAATGAAGATTAATGAAATGATCCTTGATCATAGTTTTCATTAATAATTCAAATACAGAGTAAAATTGGAGAGATGATAGACTCCAAAGACTTGCATTATCATTTAGATATGCTCAGGAACCATACAATTGAGAAAATTTACTAACTAGACTCAAAGCTTAAGATACAGAATTTAGACATATTCGCTCTATGTATACAATTTTCATAATTTGGATCTAGAATTCAACAAGAGACCCCTACTAGTGGCCCTGAATTCCCTTTTATGAAAACAAGGGAGAAAAAAAAGCTTCAAGACAAGATTACACATGTCACATCCTAATTGGATCACTACAAGACATATTCCCTTTGTAGTTATATTTACACTTTTAATTGGAGGGAATACACATGAGACAAAGATTATTTCTATTTGCTACATGGAGAAAACCCACCTTCCAAAAGGAACATTTTGAAAAGAATAATCTTCAAACCGTTGTATCACATTCATTCTATCAAGCAAAATGAAAAAAATTATAAAGATAGAAAAGGAAAATCAATTTCCAAGTCAGCATCCACATCATCAACAATCAACATATACCTATGGTACCCTTAATCAAGAAACACATATCTTTATACATGATAATCTCAAAGGCTAAACCTATATTATACTTCAACCAAGTATATGTGTTCCACTTATGTACTCACAGATCCAATTCATCAATAAGTATCCTCTTCCACTATTCATACTCTACCTCAGATGGCCAATTGAAATCAATGATTTCATCCATTTTCTTTCTATATGGTGAATACTTTGTCATTATTGAATTGGCCTCCTTGTCGAAGTCTTCAAGAAAACTGATGATTAAAGATAATTTCTCCAAAGAATTTTTCAATATGTCAATATTGACCTTCTCAAAAATAAATTTTGTTTGAGAAACAATTGTAGTGTCCACCTAATTCTTCTACATCTATAGGGCCTTCACCTCATCATGGGTATGTTGAATGTCTCACAATAATGTCAAATCTAATTCATCATACTTAGCCTTCAATTCTTTTATTCTTTGTTTAAAAGGGGCAACATAACCTTGGAAATTTTTTCTTTAACCTCACTAACAAACTTGTAAGTCCGGACCACCCTTGGATATCTATCCTCTTGCTACTTGGCCCCGACTACCATGAGTCTCAAATTATTAGCCCTAGGAATCCATTTATCTAGGATTGAGGTTCCCAATTCCCTATCTCTTTGAGATAGCCTTATTGCTCACAACATCAGAGAATAATTAGCATGAACACTATTCAATTTACCTTGAATTTTCTTAAGTGCTTCAAAATAGTATGAACAATCTTGGAATTGTTCTCATACATTGTGTCCTACGTTTGTTCAAGAAATTTCTTGTATACCTCAACTTGTTGAAGTAGTTGTTGCTTCGTAGGCTCATTAGATGGAGCTTCACCTAATGTTATTGGCTCCTCTACTGCAATCAACTCTTGACCCATGTTGTAAGGAACAATTAACAATGATGGTTTAGGTGGAGGAGACTGAGGATGAGTCATAGGAGGAATAGGAGTAGTATGGCTAGAGGTAGATGGTCGTTGATACCTTGACATCTCCACTTGTTGTTTCCACAATGCTAGCTCTATTTCAAGATCAACAACCTTCTGCTGACTCTTATTGTATTCAATAATAATCTCATTGTACTTACTTCTATGCATATCTCTATCTTTAGTTATATTTTCAATTGTTTTTTTTGTGAGCTTAACAACAATTATGGTCATGTCAACTACTTCTAATGCTAGAGTATCTGTAACTCTTTATATAATCAGTCGCCCTCTGAAATCAACTAGTTCTGCAACTTTGGGCTTCCTAGAACCAAGAGACCATGACCATATTGCCAGAGCATCCCATTCTTGACTAAATGTAGATCCTTGAACTGCCAACTTGGATTCTTCTTTAGTTTGGAATAGAGGCTTATCAACCCTTCTTATAGTATCAAGTACAAATACATCAGCAGTGTACCATTCATGAAATAAGAAAACACCACTCTTTTGAACGAGTTCCCTTCCTTCCTCAGCTGAGATATTTTGAAACTGTTTCCTCATTTCTTTCCTCACATTGACCTGGATAGAGCTTTCAGGAAATTCAGGATGTAAGCTTCTCTTAATGGTAACCTTCTCTACATACTCTAAAGATCTTTCTCTCCATAAAAAATCCTTGAATCCTGTTGTTTCAATGAATGAATCATCCTCCATAAATTATCTGCAAGCCTCCTCTCTCATGTCATCAATATTACTCACACCACTTAATTCGGCCTTTCCTAACCTTAGGATACTTGTCCCAAAGCTTGATGTGACTCCCCTTGGGGGAGAAGGCATCCCCTACTACATATCTTTAGGATTTATCACAATGTCATCTTCATCAGTATCAGGGTAGTCGACTACTCTACTCTTCTCAACCCTTTGTATCTTAATTGGTGGCTGCTCCAAGGGAGGAGAAATTATTGGAGGAGAATCAACATCAACTATAATAGGTGGGGGCTTCCTAAGAGGCAATGAGACTAATCTAGTTGGAGAAGCTTCCCTTGAATCCTCTGATGCAATAGGGGTTGATACTATCCGCTCCTTCTTAATTGTTTCCTTTTTCCTAGAATATACTCAGGTCAATTTGGGAGGCTGATAGGAAGGCCTTTCCTCCTCCTTTATAGATGGTACTTCTTCAGTTTCCAAATCCTTCCCCTTATCTTTAATTATTTTTTCCTTTCTCAACACACCAACAACACTTTCAAAATTCCCCAAAACATATCTTACCCTGTTCCATTCCCCTTGACTATTGGGAAAAGGATCATAGGTCGGATCTGACTTCCTAATATTTGCTACCATCTTGTTGAAAGAAAGATACATAGATTTCCTTTCATCTTCTATATGTAAATCAATAATGTTTTTGATGACATCCTCAAGGTAGTAGAAATTATGGACAAACACACCCAGTGACCTTTTTTCTTTTACTTTACCAATGGATCCCTCAGGGTCATGGTTTTTAGGGCATGCTATCATCAATCTATAAGGTTCAAGGATCTCATCAAAATCCTTCCAGCCTCCCTTTACCATCACAAAATCTGCAAATTTTGTGTACTCATGGAAGAATGAACCCTTATTTTTATTCTCTGGCAAGTGAAAAATTTGAGATCCTCCCAATTGTCTCATGATTTCATAAATCCAATCCTGAGAGACACATCTCTTGGTAGCACAAAAGGATAAACACTTGTCCCATATACCCTGAATATATTTTTGTCTAGATATGCAATGATATCTCCCCAATTATGGGTTATATTCAACTCAAGCCTCCTCTCCATGGGCCTTAAGAGGTCATGAATTTCCTTTGAGATCCTTGGTAGATCAACAACTAGGAGTCTCCTTAGCTTGGATGCAAAAATGTTATGGAAGACCTCATAATCAAATTTGAGGTCATCCCTGACCAAAATTTGGGTCCAACAATGGACCGGTAGCTCAAGATCATCCTCCACCTTCTTCAATGACATGTCATCACCAAAATGATTTTCTTGTTTATATAAGATCATATGCATTAGAAGGGATTACGACTAGAATTTTACCCAATGCTTCCCTTCCTTAAGATCAATTAGGAGCCTGTGCATTTTTTATGCCAAATAGGTAGCAAAATCATAGACTATATTAAAGGTTGCATGTTGAATATTGGTTGCCATGTACATATATTCTTTTGGTATAGTATTAGGTGCATCAAAGAAAATAATATGATACAAGGAGCAGATAGTCTTCCTGAAATAGTGGGAAAAATAATTCATAGGAAAAGGCTCCTTGCCATCTCTACCAATTGATCTGCTTTCTATTATTTCCATGTCCCGTTGAAGCAGTGTGCATTGGAAAAATTATGGTTCTGAACAAGACCTTGGTACTATCATATTCTTTCCTAAAGGTATCAACAACACTAAAGGTACTTCACTCCACTCATGCAATTTAAATACTTCTACAATCTCTCCCCTGGTGATCCTGACCATCTCAACACCACTACATGCCCTAACTATTCTAGAAATATGGTCATATCTTGTTGCAATATCCTTGAGCAAGTATACATCCATATACACATTTTGGACCACAAGTTTCCCCATATCTAGTCTCCAAGTATTGCAAGTGGGAACTCCACAATTCCTATTCCCAAACCAATTTCTAAACATTTTCCAACTAGTGTAAGGCAATTCAGCATCCTTGATCCAAGCCTGTTTATCTAGTAATCCTTCACAAACCTTAGGGACATAGTATATTATCACTCACTGACTCCTCTTGTTGGTAGAGGGCTTGAGTTGGTTGACAATGTCTTCAAAAAGTAGTCTAGTTGTGGTTTCAGAATGAGACCTTTGTGTTTTGGGAGCCATGGATAATTGGGCAGGTTTACAATGAACTAGGGTTCTAACACAGAGAATTTCAAACCTAATTCTTTCAATTAGAAGCCTAGGGCGCAATTAGAAGACACAAATTTGAACAAATTTGGTAGAAGACAATGATTTTATGCACAATTTTAACACAATAAATCAATTAAAGTATGCAAGCCAATTCAATTGGAAGAAAAACAATCACAACTTTCCCTAATTCAAGATGGTTCAAATAAAGCATAAGATACAGTTTTAATTGCACTTATGGCTTTTTGCATTCACATGAACCCTAATTTGTTCGTGTCGTAGCTTAAAATTTTTTGATCAATCACCCAGTTGCTCTGCATTCACTTGTAATCTTCAATTGTGTAAGAAAATTAATTTTATGCACCTTTATGACCCAATTATGATAACTACTAATGTCCTTTCAGCCATTATTGCTCACTTGCATGAAGCAAAATGACTCTAATATCCATGTGTGTGATTTTAAATAGCAGTCATTGATCTCTCTCTGAGATGGCGTAATGAATGACTCAGATTGTCAACACGGTTTGAATTTACATCACCATAGTTTTCCAACTCATTAGCCAATGAGAGTGTGCTAATTGGAAGCCAAATCACTCCTTCCCATGGGCTCCACCTCCTTTCCAAGTGGATGAAACAACACATGTGTCACTCAATCATGGACTTCGCATGTCTTCTAAAAAGCATTATTTTAATGTTGTGAGGTATGCGATGGGAAGTTGAGATTTAATCTTGTGATTGCATGTGGACCATCGATCTTAGAATCATTGAGCGTTAGGCAACTTGAAAACAAACCAGGCCCCACCATGGCAAGGAAACACGTCAAAAAATTGCAGACCTCACATCATCTTTTGGCCACCATTCTTTAACTCCTACGAGGTGTACAATTAATGGCCAGGATTTGATCCCTAGATCCAATGAATGAGATTTATACACATACCAATAAGGTTAGTTTTAAAACAGGGTCATGACTAGGCCGACGAGATTTTGACCCTCAAGGCGGATGCTTACTTAAGGATTTTTTTCATGAAAATATTTCAGACCGACTTAGGAAAAATTAAAAGTGACGATACAAGATTGGACAACAGACAGACCCAAGCAAAAGGCCTTGTAAAAGCATGACTCTAATGGCTTAAGTTATGACTTAAATGATCGGTGACCAGGTAAAGTAGGTCAACAAAGAATTAAAACACCTAAGGTTTAAGACATAAGAAAAATGAGAGCAAGGTTACAAATCCTAAACCCTAAACCCTACCCTTGGACACAGATGCAACAAACCACTACAGGGTGTAGACCAAGCTTAAAATTTTTAAATTTTTAGGAGCTCTATCAATATCAACCATAGTATAGTGAGATTAAATCTCTCCTCTCATAAAGGGGAGGCTCCCTTCTTATTGCTAACTAAAACAAATAGTAATTAACTAAGCTTATGTACACTATAATTATCCATGGGGGTGTTTCCATTCATCCTATTCTCTTTTTTAGAATAGATGTTTCCTTTTACAAAATTACAATGATAATACCATGAAAGTTACAAAATGTAGTTAGCCATAAAATACTAGTTGAAGCAATAATAACCAATATATAATTTAGTAAGATGAAATAATAACTAGAATGATACTAGTGAGTGTTGATAGCAAGAAAACCCACAAAAGTACAAAGTATTATGTTTTCTTCTTATGTTGATTTGAAAGAAAGACGAGTAGTATATGAGGCATCCCAAATTCTCAAACATATTCCACAATAGGATAAACTAAACATAGATGATAAATCTTAGCCCAAAGTCTTCAAATTATCTCCAATTACACACATACACACAAATTCAAAATCTAATATTGCAGCTCAAAGACTTTGAAATCAGATTTGGATTACCTCTTAGAATATATAATTCCATGCTATGATTTCAATCATGTACAAGAGAATGTAATATGAAAGACATAAGAACAATCCCAATATACAACAAACTTGATCCAAGGAAAATATTGGACACCAACTTGCTTCTTTTATTGGTTGAATATTGATTTACACTTCAAAAACATTTTTTAATGTGCTCTTCAATTTGGCAGCATTTAACTTCATAAGCTAAAAAGGTTCTATATACAAAAGAGCTCTATCTTATTTATAGAGAGAAGTCAAGAGAAAAAGAAGGAAATCTATAACTACTTTGACATATTCAAAGGAAGAGTCTGATTTTATTTGGGACTTCACTCCGCTTACATGTAATTGTTATATTACAAAGACATGTAAAATATCATCTACAAATTACAAATTGCATAAAGGAAAAACTTTAAAATAGTCTTGACAAGTACGCTCTCTTTATTCTTCAGCATTCTTCTCCAAGAAATATTCATATCTTTTAAATATGGCCTAAACTTCAGTCATCTAGCCCTGATGTATGGTTGGAGATGGCAAGCACTTGTGTGGTGGAGTCTCTGATATTAATATGTGTTTTCCTGTGCTTATCCAGTATTACTTTTAGATTATCCAGAGTCACTTGAAAATCCACTAACTTATCAATGGAAGGTAATGAGAAAGCTTCTGACTCAATATATATCTGAATTGAGGACCTAAACTATTGGATAACTATCTCCATGGGAAGGAATTTTTTATTGTCATCAAGTACTTGGAATTAAAGGAAGATCACCATCTTGGTGATGTTGTGTGTACTAATATTGTTATGTAGATATAATTAGAAGCCTCCAAAATTAGGGAATATTTTGCCAATTGGTCATTCACCATGAAGGTCAACAAGGTGATCGTTCAAAGGTCAAATGGAGGGAAGACTCTCAGCAAGAGGGGAATTCCTAGTTTAAATTGAAGAATTGTAACCGCCTTGTAAATGGTCTTAATTGTTTGTTGAGCAAATATAGGAGTTACTATTGTGCTAGATCTACGTTAAGGAAAACATGCTTGACCAGATTCCACACATGCATAACCTCCTCTCCACTTTTTATGCTTTCCCTAAAGTGGTATCCTCCTAATTTGTTGGAGTTGACCATCTTGCTATGTAGTTACTTAGTAAATTTACTTCCTATAAATAAGACTCGAATTCTCCTTCTCAAAAGGTTGATTGATCCGATGATGTACTCGAATTCTTAGTTTTTCAGTAATATAGTTATGTTGCTCGATTGTACTCATGCTTTCCAATGAATAAAATGAATTTATAAGTTCGTGCATCTGAGTTCACATTTTTTTTAAGGGATAATCATCCAAGGGGGCCCACTTGGTGAGTATTCTATCCTTTAGTTTAGTTATTATTTTTTGTTTAGCAATTAGTTAAAAATTTGGCACTGTTTGTTCCTATAGCCACTAGAATTCCATTATGTGTCTATTCCTGTAACCAAAGCAGAAAAAGTAGTTTCCTATTTGTTTGCTCAAATTTTCATTTATGTCATGCATTTTAGATTAGTATAGTTGTTGGTTGATGCTCAACACTTATTTATTTCCAAGCAATTTACTTTCAACATTATGTCTTTCTTAGCTGTAGGATGAATATGGCTACTTTGGATTCCTAGTGCACATATTGTACTAAACCATTTCAAGTCTACATCCCTCGATTGACTAGTTAAATGCACCTTCATGATGATTGAGATAGCTATTTAGACTAGATTTCCAATCTCTGAATCACAACTATAAGGGCTTAGTTGTTAGATCATTGTAGGAGGCCAACATTTTTGGCACTGTTGTCAAGGATGGTGTCAAACAAGGGAGTTCTTTGGAGTCATTAATAGTTTTTCTTGCTATAGTATTTATAAAGGTTTTTTCTTAGTATACCCCTCATTTAGGAAAGTAATGATCCACTATTCTTTTTCCAATTCTTTGTGTGAGTTGGTCGATAGTGAGTTGATACCGTATGCATAGAGGATGGAAGAGAGATGTTCATGGGAGATTCCTTCCTAATAACCTTGATCCATTCCAACTAGTTGAGCATTAGAATATGCCAAGAGAAGAAGAAGAAGAAGAGCCACACCCCTTTGTTGATGTATTTCTGGATCTAACTAGTTCTTAAATTTCTTTTGAAGACCAAAATCAAATTAAGAATCCCTTTGCTTTGGAACTACATTAGGCAGGCATGGGTGATGCAAATAGAAATACACCTAACCAACTAGATTTTTCTTTCCCCATTGCTCATCAAAATGAAGTTGACAACCTCAAAAATATTACTGCTTTAGTCCTTTCTAAGTTCTATGGACTTGTCACAAAAGTTCCTAATACTTTATTTTTTTAGTTTGATATACTCTGCAAGAGTTATGACTATACCATTGATGCCCATAGGCTTAAACTATTCCCTACCACCTTGAAAGAAGTTGCATTAAGATGGTTTATGAGCCTAGGAAGAAACAATATGGAGACTTGGGAGGACATGAAGACAAAGTTCCTTGAAAAATACAAGGAATACTATAGGGGTAGTGACATGAGGGGAGATGACATTTTTAGGATGTAGAAAAAGGAAGATGAGATCCCAGAGGATTACATTTCAAGGTTTCTATTTTGTTTACATAAATATCCACACCATACACTTAATGAAGAATCAAAAAAGTTGCTTTTCCTAAGAGGAATTAATGACAGTTGCACTGATGCCTTGGACTTGATGGGAGGAGGAGATATCACCCAAGTTCCTTGGGAGGATATCAAGAAGATATGTCAGAACTATTCTAGGGAAGCTTCAAAGAAAGGGAGAGCTTACCAATCCTCTATGGGTAAGTCATCTACCAGTGGAGTTTCAAGAATGGAGATTACTCACTTGTTGGTAGAATTCAAACAAGACATCATAAACAATCTAGATACTCAACTGGATACACTTTAGGCCAAGAAGAAACAAGAGGAGGCAGAGGCAATGTTGGCAGAATATTTCCCTCATTGCAAAAAAAAAAAAGAAGAATTGTAGATGCAAGATGGTAGCTAATATTGACAATAAGTAGATTCCACCTGAGTTCAAGCCAATCCAGGGTGAAGATGACGAAGTCTACTACATTGCACAAAGGAGGCCATGGGATCCAATATAAGGTATGCCACCAGATCCACTCTCTTTTGCTGGACCATATTTCAATTCTTATTCATTTGGTAACCAATGGAAATCCCCATATCCATCCAATTATGGAGGATATCCACCACAGCCTTGGAATAACCCTCTAAATTCCTGTCCCAATCACCAAAACTCTCCATCCTAGTGGCAGCAACCTCAGAGGAATTGGCATCAATTTCATGGGAATTGGCAACCACCCCCAAGAAATTGGTAGCAAACATCTCAATGGAGGGGAGGACAACAATGGTCAAACTAGACAACCAATTACATGCAACCACCTTCTTAGCCCCAACAACCTACTATAATGCCTCATCCTGCTATTTCAAGTTCAAATACACCTAAACCTACTCGGCTACTAGCTTAGCCCACACCTAATCCAAATAACAAACCACATTAGCAACCAGTATACTCTGTTGATCCAAATCAATTCCCTGCATATGTTGTGAGTGTAAGTGACATCCACTTGCGTTCAGGAACCAATTTTCCAACTCCTTCCACACCCATTATCACTGTGCTTCTTGTGGAAGAAGAGGAGCCTCTGAATGCCCCCATTCAGCCAAGTGTACCTAAAAATCATGAACCAGTCCTAGTCAAGCAAACTAAACAAGAACCACCATTTCCCTAGATATTGGAAACTGTGAGACAAAAGGAAGAGAAGGAGGAACCAACCTTTGACATTCTAGATCAGTTGAAGCATATATGTGTCTAGATACCTCTTTTTCAAGCCATAAAAGATGTTCCTATATATGAAAAAGCAATTAAGGAAGCATGCCTTAATAAGCTAGGCAAGAAGAAGAAAGACCCCACTACAGTTCATGTGGTGGGACAGCTGGCTAACATCATGCTTGGGAAAGTGACTGTTCCCAAATATAATGACCTAGGGAGTCCTATGGTAGGAGTTGTTATAAATGGGGTCAAAATAAGGAATGCTCTGATTGATTTGGGAGCAACAATAAATGTAATGACCAAGGATATCTTGTATCAACTAAATGTTACAAGCATGAGACTTACTCCTACTGTCCTGCAGCTTGCTGATAGTTCTATTGTTAAACCTGATGGTATAGTAGAGGACCTTGTGGTAACTCTAGACTCTTGGGAGTACCCAACAAACTTCATGATTATTTCTCCTAAAGCTACACTAGGCGAGTACCCCATTATTCTAGGAAGGCCATTGCTAGCCACAACAGATGCCTATATTGGATGCCGAACATGAGACATGCCCATTTCTGATGGAAAGAGCACTAAAAATATTATTCTCTACCCTCTTTCTTAGTCATCCCATGATATGGATAATCCCGTATGGCCACATGTTGGTGAAGATGCTGAGGAAGTTAATTATGTGACACAACTTATAATGTTAGGAAGAAGCTCTTTCATGCAACTTCAAGATGAAGATGAAGTATTTTCTAACATAATTCAGAACCATTGTGAAGTAGAGGAAGCATCATCCTCTCATGCATCTAATTATGTTGACCCAGTAAAAATACTTATGCTCGCTCTTCTTGTAGCAGAACTTCCTATAGCAATAGGCATGTCTCATACATTGTTGCCACATGAACTCAAGGTACCAAGCATTAGTGAAGTAGCTATGGTAGAGATAACTACACAAGTGCAAGTGTTAGAAGGAAAATATCTAAACATTAACAACAAATTGAGTGAAGAACAACAGTTGTCATTAACAAACTTACTGAGAACCCACTAGCATGCTTTTGCGTGGGAATATCATGATATGAAGGGATTGTACCCTAAGCTTTGCACTCATAGGATTTACATCAGAGATGATTGTACACTGGTGAGGCATCCACAAAGAAGAATTAACCCTACATTGAGAGAAATTGTAAAAGGAAAACTACAGAAATTGCTAGATACAGTATTTATCTACCCCATTTTAGATAGCCAGTGGGTGTCTCCATTGGTGATTGTACCCAAAAAGGGAGGGAAGTGGCGAGTTTTTTTTTTATTATAGGGAACTCAATGTTGCCACCAAAAAGGACCATTTTCCCCTTCCTTTCATAGACCAATTTCTAGATTCACTTGTAGGAAAACAATGCTTTTCTTTTCTAGATGGATTCAATGGCTATAACCAAATCCAAATTGCACCTGAGGACCAGGAGAAGACAACCTTTACCTTTCCATGGGGGACCTATGCCTACTTAGTACTTCCATTTGGCTTATGCAATGTACCTACAACTTTTCAGAGAGCAATCATTAGCATATTTTTAGACATCTCTCATGATTGCATGGAAATTTATATGGATGACTTTACTACCTATGATGCTGATTTCAATGAAGCATTGGAAAATCTCAGGAGAGTCTTAAAGAGATGTGAAAAATATAATCTATCTTTAAACAATGAAAAGTGCTTCATGATGATGCAGGAAGGTGTAGTCCTTGGCCACTACATCTCTCACAAAGGAATTCAAGTAGATCCTTCAAGGATTGAGGTGATCACTAATCTACCCATACCTACAAAACAAAAGGATGTTAGGAGTTTCTTAGGACATGCAGGTTATTATAGGCGGCTCATCAAAGACTTCAACAAAATGGAAGCACCATTGTACACTCTCCTAACCAAAGATGATGAATTCCAATGGACAGAAGACTATGACAAGGCATTTTATGACTTGAAAGCAACTTTAACTCATGCTCCAGTACTCAAGGGTCCTAATTGAGAGCTTCCTTTTCACATTCATACAGATGCATCAGACTATGCTATAGGAGCAGTCTTAGGACAAAAATAAGAAGCTATTGAAAATGCTATTTATTTTGTCAGTAAAAATTTGCAGGGAGCTGAATTCAACTATATAATGACAAAAAAAGAAATTTTGGCAGTGGTCTATTCTTAACAAATTTAGGAACTACATAATAGGTTATTAGATCTTTGTGTGCACCGACCATATAGCCATTAGGTACTTCATGAAAAACCCTTGATATCAGGTAGGCTAGCAAGATGGTTATTGCTGATGTAGTAGTTTTATATAACCATTGTTGATAAACCAAGGAAGGCCAATGTTGTTTCAAACTTTCTTTCAAGGTTGACTACATTAGGGGACAATCAAGTCATCAATGAATCTTTCCTCGATGAACACTTATTTTCCATCAGTGTGCAAACACCCTGGTATGCTGACATAGCTAATTATCTAGTCAGAGGGAGAGTTCCTCCTCATTTCTCTCCAAAAGAGAGAAGGGTGCTCATTGAAAAATATTTTCCTTTTGCATGGATTGTTGGATGTTTTTTCTACACTGCACCAGACCATGTCATGAGGAGATGTGTGAGGGAAGATGAGACATATGATATTCTACATGCATGTCATAATGAACCCTGTGGAAAGAATGTTGTAGCCAAGAGGACAAAAATTAATATTTTGAATACAGGATATTACTGGCCCACACTCCACAAGGATGCAGGAAAATATACAAGGAAGTGTGACAAATGCCAGAGGATGGGCCGACCAACCAAATCTGATGAGATGCCCCTTTACCCCTAGGTAGTAATCACTCCATTTGACAAATGGGGATTGGATTTTGTAGGACTCGTTGATCCTCCATCAAATGGTGAATCTTATATCTTGGTATGCACCGATTATGTAACCAAATGGGTAGAAGTTAAGGGCATGAAGCATGCAAGAGATAATAAGGTTGTAAAATTTCCTTATGAGGAAATTTTCACATGGTATGGGGTTCCAAGAGAGATAGTGATTGATCAAGGGGCTCAATTCACTTCAACCCTTGTTACAACACTGGTCAATGAGTACAACATAAGGCACAGGAAGTCTACCCCTTATCACCCTTAGGCCAATGGCCAAGTTGAGGTGACTAATAGGGAAATTGAAGCCATTCTGACCAAAAAAGTGGCTATCCATATAAAGGATTGGGAAAATAGGCTACTAGAAGCTGTTTGGGCCTATCAGACAACTTGGAAAACAACCACAGGCTTCACTCCTTTTGAGTTGCTGTATGGAAAGACCTATGATTCCCATTGAATTTGAGTGTAAGACTCTTAGGACTAGAATAGACTTGGGGATGGATATCTCTAAGGAACAAATGGATAGAATCATGTAGTTGAATGCTTTGGATGAGATGAGGAAGGTAGTCTTGCATCACACAGAGGTAGTTTAGACTCAAAGAATAAAGTGGCATGGAAAATTCATCAAGGACAAGCAATTCCAGCCAAGAGACTAGGCATTTCTCTATGACTCAAGGTATCAGGATAATGCAAGAAAATTGCAAACAAGGTGGCTAGGACCATATGAGGTTGTTGAAGCTTTCCCCAATGGTGTTGTTCAACTCACCACCATTGACCCTACCAGATTTAAGTTGCTTTTCAATGATCATTGCCTCAAGTTGTATCACAAGCCAACTTCCAAGGAGGAATTCCTGCAACAATTCACTCAACATGCAACACTTGAACTTCCTGCAACCGAAGGAAGTGGACCTAGTGTCCCTCCTTCTGCATAACTAAGGTACGTAACTTGTCATAATAAATACTTCCACTTTTGTGGGAGTCCACTTCTTCATTCATTCAACCATCTTCCCATCCATCTCCACCTTTCTCTCTCTTCCATCATGTCGTCATAACTTCACTTCATTTTTCCATCATTTCACTTCATTCCACTCCACTTTCATTAATTTCTCAACTAACTTCTTAAAAGGTTACTGGTACTTTCTCCATAATCTTTGCAATAGATCTTCCAAGAATTCAGGTACGTGTGGATCAAATTTTTATATCTTAATTGTCTTTTAGTGCATTCATTTAATTATTGTACATTAATATAGACAGTGCATTCATTTAATTATTGTACATTAATATAGACATTCTCCATAGCATGTAATTATTCCTTGCCTCTATCAAATCGTCACTCCTACCTAGCATTTGAGGACACATGCTCAAATTTAGGTTGGGGGAAGTGTGAAGTGTGAATATCATGTCGACGTGTCAGTCCATGATGGTTCACATCAACAAAGTTTAAATTGAGCTAATTTGAATTCTGAGCGAAATGACGGGTCGCATGTGTGAGATGATATCAATCGCTGCCATTTTTCTCAATCATAGCCTTCATTTATTACTCCTTTACTGCCTTTATTGATCCTATCATAATCCTAAGTTGCCAAAAAGGTAAAATTTAGATGACATTGGCATTGGGAATTTAGCAGCATTGCAGGAAGAAGAAGTTTAACTTTCAAACAAAGATTGCAGAAAGGGAAACTTTGCAGAGTGATTGTTTAATTATAGAAAACTAAACAATGGGAGGTGGTTTAATTCAAAATGAACCCACGGTTCATGATCTATTACTGTAGGATGCACCTTGCCGCATTGAGTTCAAAAATTGTAGGTGGTTAGATTATTTCCTAAAGCTAAATGGTTTTAATGAAGAGGTTGCATTGGAATTTGTGAAGACATTGTTTGACAAAAAGGCCACAATAAAAGGGTTGAAAGTAATGGCTATTGAAGAAAGGATTGTAGAAGTTACAGGGTTTCCTATCGAAGGTCAACATTACCTTGCTACCAGAGACGTCAGGTCAGCTAGGGTTGAATTTATAGAACCTGGTAACCCTCCATTGAGTGTGGACAAGCAAGAAGCCAAGAGAACCTCTCTTCCTGAGCCATGGAAGCAACTAGTTGCTTATGTTGTGAAGTACATTACCTATGAAGGTCATCAGTCAAACCTACATTTTGTGCAATTTAAACTCCTGAATCATATGAGGCATGGGAGAAGAATGAATGTGCCAAACATGCTATACCACCTTCTTTCAATCATGGTGGATGAGACTCAAAAAGGTAGGGTTAATTTAATTTCCCACCATTGTCTAATCAGATTATTAGTTGAGAATTCTTTGCGTGATGTGTCTGACATGACTTGGGAAGAATTCTTAAATATTAATCAAATTAGACCAGAGCATTTGTGACCTAGGGTTTTTCCTCCACCTTGCAGGACTAGAAGGAGAGTGAGTTTTGTTGAAGCCACTCCTAGAACCTCAACTTCTAGCATAGGCCCTAGTGTAAACCCTCATGCAACTAAACAAACCATAGAGATTAGTTCTTCTAAGATAGAACATTCAGAAAAAGAAAGTTCCTCTTCAGATTCTGATGATGATGTTCCTCTTGGTATCCTAATTTGAACTAGGGCACAAAATAAATAAGTAGAAATAAGGAAGGGAAAAGCTAAAAGGAAAATGACAGAAAAGGAAGTTCCAAGCTTTAAGAAATGAAAGGTTGACACTATTCTTCCTCCAGTCGAAGAAAAACATGAGATCTCTCCTAGAAAATCAAGACCAACTAGGCCAACCTTTGGTGTATCTCCGGAAGGAAACCCTAGGACTAGAGAAACGTCACAAGAGGATACAAAAACTTCAATGGGGCAGGTGAATGTTGAGGAAAGAGATATATTTGAGGAAAGAGAAAATGTAACATTGGAAGATCTTGTTGCAATCATAGAACAAGTTGAAAGTGAATAGTATGAGGAAAATGAGAAGCTCCTCCAACAAGAGAAAAAGTAAGAGTTCTTGCAGTAAAAGCAAGAGTTGGAGCATGCACCCCTGCAACTGGAGCCATATGAAGAGAAAGCATCAGTGCCAGGAATTTTTTTGGTAGGAATACATAAGCCCTCTAATTTTTCAATGCACATGATAGCCATGAACTTATGGAGAGAAATGAAAAGGAGCAAAGAGGAATGGAAAGAGGAGAAACACAGGCTGAAAAAGGAAATTCAAAAGAGACATGAAGAAATTGAAGATAAGAATACAAAAATTATTTCTTTAAAGGAGAAGGTGGAAAATATGGCAACCTTAGTACCTCAAATATTAAAGTGCAGGACTCCTCCAAGGTTCTATGATTTGTATTTGAAGGAGAAGAATCTTTCTTTTAAACTAGCAAGGATTGTTTCAGGTTTGAATCCTTCCATTGAGACTCCTCTTGAATTTTTCCATACTTATCGGATTTCTCCTCCTGAAATGAAGAATTTGTTGTGTAAATTTTATTTGCATAATTATGTTGTGACCCAAGATCATGATTGGAATCCATTGTTGTATGTTGGGGATGTCCAATTAAGGGAATTTATGTCCTAGATACAGAATGAAATTAGTTGGGGACAACAGTTCAGAGCTTATAGGCAAATAGAATCCAACACTCCCCTGACCATCAAGGCTAAATCTAGAAATCTAGGAGACATTTTCAATGATTGGCACAAAATTCTTTACAGACCAAGCTATGTCAATAGGATCCCGCTTGAGAGAGAAGTAGTTTATAGAGAATATGAGGTAGCAAAAACCACAAGAGAATTTATAAAGGGATATTTGGAACAGAGGTGGAACAACTTGACTGATGAGTTAAAACAAGCTCAACCTCACTCTCTACAGAACTATGTTGCAACATGTAAAAGAGTGCATAGATATATAGATTGCAAGGACAAAGGGAAATTTTGGATTCCATTAACTTTTTAGCCACCTATCCTATTATGGAATGTGCCAAATTTTAGGTATTACTAGTATGATATAGCTGCAGAAAGATAGAGATGGAGCAGATTGGACAAACAACAAGGGTTCTATTAGCGCCCTAATTCACGCACTACAAGAACTTATGTAGGACAACTGATAGTTACAAATTTCAGGGCATTAACTAAGAAAAAGAACAACCCTTCTTCTATTGGAGGACCAACAAAGCCTTAGATTGGGGGGAGTGATGAATCTAGTTTATGACTCAATTTTGATAGAGTTTATTATCCATTTGCTATAGTTTTCATAGACTTTGATACTTTGATGTTGACATTTTGATGATATTTCCTCAAAACCATAGACATTGGGCATAAGCTTATTTTGGTAATCTTTAATGACATTGACGTGCTATATGAACTATCTATGTTAATTTTGCATGAGGATTAATGAATGCTACTTTAAGATAGTTATAGATATGCAATTGTTGTGTGTACTAATACTATTATGTAGATATAATTAGAAGCCTAAAAAATTGGGGAAGATTCTACCAACTGGTCATTCTCCATGAAGGTCAACAAGGTGATCATTCAAAGGTCAAATGGAGGGAAGACTCTTAGCAAGAGGGAAATTCCTAGTTTAAATCAAAGAATTGAATCACCTTGTAAATGGTATTAATTGTTTGTTGAGTGAATATAGGAGTTATTGTTGTGCTAGATCTGTGTTAAGGAAAACATGCTTGACCAAATTCCATGCATGCATAACCTCCTCTCCGCTTTTTATGATTTCCCTAAAGTGGCATCCTCCTAATCTGTTGGAGTTGACCCCCTTGCTAGGTAGTTAGTAATTTTTCTTCCTATAAATAAGAGTTGAATGCTCCTTCTCAAAAGGTTGATTGATTTTATGATGTACTCGTATTCTTAGTTTTTCAGTAATATAGTTATGTTACTTGATTGTACTCATACTTTCCATTGAATAAAATGAAGTTATAAGTTTGTGCATCTGAGTTAACATTTATTTTAAGGGATACTCATCCAAGGGGGCCCACTTGGTGAGCATTCCATCCTTTAGTTTAGTTATTATTTTCTATTCAACAATTAGTTAAAAATTTGGCATTGTTTGTTCCTATAGCCACTAGAATTCCATTCTATGACTGTTCCTGTAGCCAAAGTAGATAGAGTAGTTTCTTGTTTGTTTGCTCAGATTTTCATTTTTGTCATGCATTTCAGATTAGTATAGTTGTTGGTTGATTCTAAATGCTTATATTATTTCTTTCCAAGAAATTTACTTTCAACATTATGTCTTTCTTAACTGTAAGATTAATATGGCTACTTTGGATTCCTAGTGCACATATTGTGCTAACCCATTTCAAGTCTACATCCCTCAGTTGAAAAGGTAAATGCACCTTCATGATGATTGAGATAGCTATTCATATTAGATGTCCAATCTCTGAATCACAGCTGTAAGGGTTTAGTTGTTAGATCATTGTAGGAGACCAATAGTGGTAAAAAGTTCAATAGACTCAGAAGATTGAGTTATCTTCTAGAGTACGAAAGTGAGATGTTCCACCTTGATCTTTGATTGGTCCTTGATGATTTTATCTTTGTCATACTTTTCAATCAAAGAGGCCATTAGTGCCCACAAATCTTCCTTTGCACCTTCATGTGTTTGGTCAAAATCAATGTTGTATGGGGCGATGCCTTGCTTTTTCCTCTTGGGTGTGTGATCTTAACCAAGGAGGGAGATTGGAAGAACCTACTTCAATACCTTCCACCATAGTTTGTGTTGATGGAGATGAACTTACAACTATGGTAGTTATAATTGGAGTTTGGGTTAAAATTATAGCTAGGATCTCCACACTTGACACATTATGTGAAGACTCATATATGAACTTTTCAAAATTAGATTGGGTGGAAACATCAAACATTGGTGTTCAAAAAAACTTGGAAAAGAAGATAAAGGGAAAAAAACATTTTCAATATTACCATTGAGGACTCTCAAAAATTTACCCACTAGTCGGTGATGAATGAATTAACTGAATTGACAAAATAGGAGTAACAAGGATAGTGGAAGTAGTAGAAAAGTACTGTACATTGTAATAGAAGGAGTGGGACTTGGCATCATAGTAACTATGGGAGAGGAAGAGATGGGAGAATCTTATAGTGCAAACTCAGGTTGTGAAGTGATGGGAGATTCATGTGATTCTTCAATTAGATTTTCCTTTCCTTGCTCTTCACCCTGAGTTGATGTTCCTTCTGTCTCCTTACTCTTGTCTCCTTTCATTTTGAAAATGAACTTATGTACCTTGCTAGTACTTGGAGCATCATCCTTGTTATTTGTTATCAACTCTCCTTTCTTACCAGTAGGCCCTTCAATACCTTCCTCCTCTTCTGATCCTATATTAAAGTTTTTCAACTTAATCCCCTTCTCTTGCAACCAAACACTAGTGTTTACAAGAATACGATGGAATATCTCCCTTATGGAAATCATCTCTTTTTGAGACCACTAGATTGATGGAAAAGGAGTGCTAGCAATCTTATTCTCTTCATAGGAAGGATCCAAAATGTCATCTTCATCTTCCATATCCTTAGAGATGTTAGCAAGATCAATATTTCTAATTTTCTCTAAGGTGAGCCAATTGTAGTCAAGCTTCCTTACATCTTATTCAATTCTACACTCATCCCATATGTCTTCAATTTTATGCACATTACTGTAGCTTTTCCTGAGTTTATCCTTCATTCCCTTGTAGTCGAAGTCATGCCTCCTTTTATAAATTTTCATTGTTACCCATTGCATTTTTGTCTCCATAGATTTGGCTCTGGGAGAAGTAGTGATGGAGTATATGTCAATGGTCAGAGGAAATTTGAATCCAACTTTGTGTGACTCATCTTGCTTAATGTGTATAGTCATGATCTTCCTGCATAGCTCCAATAGCACAATATTATCACTAGGATATCTAGGGAGCATAAATGGAATTTTATCAAAGCACCCAACTCTGATGTATGTAAAGGTGGGCAACTAGAAGAACATGCTACCGAACTTCTTAACAAGTTCCCATTCTTCATCTGAGACCCTTTTCTTCTCAAGTTCCCTATCAAACATGTATATGCATGGATATTAAAAGGCATCATTAACCCTCTTGAAATTCTTGAGGCTATGCTTCAAAGTCATTTGTGAATAGTACTCATAAATAGGAACTTTCCTCTTATCACCCTCCAAAGACAATCTTGGAAAATTTCTCATAGAGGCAGCAACATAGACTAGATACAAGGTCATGTAGAACTTCACATAATTAGATACCTTTGAAAGATACTCACAAATAGCATCATTGATCTACTTTCCCTAGAAGATTCTCTAATTTCCTTTCCATGTGACATGAAAGTATTGGTATGTCCATTCTTAGAAAGTGGTCAATGTTGGAATCCTTTAAATCTACTAAGAAGATTTATTAAATCAATTACATCTTCAATGAACTCGCTGCAATGAAGATCCTTAGGCCACCTAGCAATAGTTGGCTTAGCAATCTTGAGCCATCGAGTGCTAATAGTCTTTTTGCACTTGTCAAAATTGGTGTCATAGAAATTTTGTGATAACTCCATAGTGAGGTTATCATATTCATCAATGCTACGAAATCTAAAAATGTTACCAAAGAACTCTTCCTAAAGCCTAATGATCACTTTCCCATCTACATTTGTAACACTTTTAGTCTCTTTTTTGAAATGAGAGGTTGTCACTAACACAAATTCAAGGTTGTGGGTTGATACTAGAAATGAGGAGACCAAGTGGATATTGCTCTCAACAACACATCTCATGCTTGCATCAATTGGTTGCTTATTCTCCCTCTTTATGAATTCAGACATGTCCACATGTCTGATTTCAATATCTCAGATTTGATAAACATTGGATTTCATTGATGTGTTTGCAATCATACCTTGATATTGGTATTTCATGTTTTTCTTCTTTGCTGAAGGATCAAACATTGACGATGAAGATGCAAAAAGGAATTTCAAAATTCCATAGTGTTAGAGAAATTTGCAAGTTATGTGCAGTGGAAAAAAAATTCTACAGTTGTGCATATTTGATATGTTGGTGTGTAGTTCAGAGAAAAATATCTGAACTACATGGGTATTTCATCTTGGGATGCAAGGGTAGAGAGATTCTCTACCTCTGCATGGGGTAAATCATCTTTGGTGCAAGTCAAGAAAAATTTCCTGACCTACACTTTGTATGCGAAAAGATATGCATTTTGGGAAAAATTCCTCGAAATGCATCAAGGTAGAACATTCAAGTGTTATTTAGGAAATTTTTCTCAACTTGCACTTGGGAGGTGAAAAAAGATGTTGATCAGAGAAAAATTCCAAAATGACATATGAAGATGCTAAATAAATGCAACACAGGGAAAAATACCTAAACTATACGAGTTGATGGTTTAACTTATGTTGGTCAGGGTTTATTTCTTGACCAACATAAGGAAGGGTGGGTGTGTATGTAGTGCGGGAAAAATTTCCCACACTACACTTTGCAAGGGGATTTTTTTGTGTGTGGGCCAAGGTTTATTTCCTAAACTACATGATGGTAAAGATGGCATGGTGGTGATCGTGATTTTATTCCCGAATGTCATTTAAGTGCAAGGTATAAAGGGAAATGTCATTTTGGGAAAATTCCCCAGTCGACATGTAGGTGGGTAGATGATGCTTTGAGTGTGGAATGGAGAAATTTCTTTGACCGTCCCTTAGGGTTAATGATGTTGCTAGAAAGATTTTTTTTGCAATACACAAAGGGTTTCAATTTCAATTTAATGTGGTTTTCAATGATGTGCAGGGATGCTTATTTGGAGTTTTACCTCTGAACAATACCTTGAGCAAGGGTACTAGGACAAGAATTAAATAAAGTATCCCATGTAACATCCCTCTCAAAAAATGAAAACACAAAAACACAAAACCCTAGCCTATAACAAAACCATAAACCAAGCTCGTAAACCAGTGGATAACAAATATCACAACAAAACCCACAAAGAACACAAACTAAAAGAGTAAATAAGAGTAAGAGAAAATAATGAAAAAACCTAAAAACATTAACATACCTGAATACTGAGAATAGTAGAGAGAAACCTAATTGAAATCTTTTGGAAACAAAACATGAATCATAGAACAAGCAAGCAAGAGGTGAAAACAATGGTAAATAAAGATTAAAAACATGGTTAAAACTATTTAAAACACACAATAAAATCACATTCAAATTTCCATTAATTTCATACATGTGGAATAAGGAGTGTAGTCAAAAAGAAATCCTCTTTGACTACATTCTTAGATGCAAGTGACAAAAATATGTAGTGTCGCTAAATTTTAGTGACATTGCATATTCAAAAACAAAAAAAAACTAACACTAAAAAAAATTAACTTTTGCAAATTTTCAAAAAACAAGAAGCTTGATCGCTCGAAATGACTTCCTGAAGGATCAGACTATGCACATGAGCAATCAATATTTTCCTTGATATGTGTTCTTAGAGGACATGGGCTAAGAAACATACAAGTTTTGTAGGGGTTATCCCATGAATTGAGCAAGCCAAATTCAAGGATAACAAAGATTTAAATTTCAATTTTCCGCAAAATTTATTCAAATTTATGCTTAAACAAATTAAATGGTTAAATTATATGTTTAATGATGTTTTTGAATGGATTTAATTAATTGAACTGATTTTGGGAGAAAATGAGGGATTTTTCAATTACAAATTAGAAAAATGAAATTTTTAATTAAATTTTAAGTGGATTTTGAAATGGGTAAATAGGGAGAAGCATTCTATTTTTTAATTTTATGTTGTGAGATTGGGAAATTTTTCAAAGGGAAAATATTGCTTTTGAGTAATTTGAAAATTGTTGATTGGGAGAGAAATTCTTATCAAAATACGACGAGGTTAGATTTTTTGGCATAGGAATTGGGAAGGGATCATGTCTGCTTGATTTTGTGACTCCTCATTTGGCATGCTGCTTGTAAATTTTCACATTTCAAAATTTGAAGGGAATTGAGCTATTTTTCTTGTTTTTAATTCGTTCAAGCATTATTATTCAAGTTTTTTTTGTAGGAGAATGATTAGGGGACTATAGAATCCTCCAATCTCCTTTTATTTCACATTTTTATTTGTGTGATGTAGAGATTTAATTAATTTTGGAAATTTTCAAAAATATAGGGTTACCATGCCCAATTTTTTGAAAAATGATGAAATTGATAACGTTATAGGTTAAGAAGGGGGTTGGGATTATTTACAACCAAAAGGTATTGTTAGAAAATTGATTCAAAAATTTTAATTTTTGATGAAAATCCATGGTGGATTTGGGAATTTTCATTTTTTATTCATCGAAAAATATTTGAAAATATGAATATTTTGTAAAAAAAATGATTGAATTAGGATGTTTTGAAAAGATGGAACCTCATGAAGCAAGATGCTATGCATTGTGAGAAAAAAAATTTAAATTGGGGAAAATTATATTTTGCATTGTTTTTCATGCCATAGTTTTTGGAGGTGTGATGAGCTTAGGGTCTAAGTGTTAGAGAGAGTGATGGGGGTGGCTCCCAACATGAATCCATCCCAAAGTGATGCGTAGGTAATCATAGTGTGGGTAGTTTCTTAATAATAAGTGATAATTAAGGAAAAATGGGGTAATAACCAGAGTAAGATAATGGTACCTGTTGACAATAGTTTTACTCGTAGTAAACTGATCAAATAAAATCTCCACAGACAAGACCACAAAGAGCATATCCTTCTTGAAATATATGGAATAAAGACAACATAAGGGGAAATTTTGCATTCACAGGACAAATATTGGCTTTTGTTCAATCCCAAGTCTTTGATAACTAGGTCATGGTTGCACTAGGGTCGCTCTTAGGTAATGATGTGACATTTGTTGTTAATCTCAAGGGGGGAAATGATTGTTCTTTGAAAATTTTAGATAAAATTTCAAATTGAATTGATAAACTTGAACATCATTAAACCAAAAGATTTGACATAATATTTCATGAACATAACAAATTATTTGCTATCACTTAAGTAGATTTAGCATTAAGCATTCAACAACTTCATGGAAAATATAATATTTTCAACAAAATTCGTTCCATTCATTTATATTTTTTAGAACATTTTCAAATATTAAACATCCATTCTAAAACAAAGTATAAAAAATACTGAAAAAATAAAAGTTTCTTCTGGTTATTCTCCATGGATGCCCCAAATAATTAATCAAAACATGGCAAACCACTTTATATTTCACCAGATTGCTTCACAGCTACATATAAAATGGTGTAATGTTTTAAAGAGAGGGTTTTGTTTATAGAAACTGAGTAGGTTCTTTATGCACCCTTAAATAGCTCAACATACAATCATGTTCGGCTGAACTTACAAAACCAACTACAAAAGATACTAAGATAGGTAGCTATCCATAAAGCTTTCATATCAATTAATTTCTACGTGCATACAAAGTTTTACGCCGGAATGGTTTAGAAAATAAGAAAAAGGAACAAAACTTAAAAAAAATTATGCTCCTCTAACATCCACAAATTCTGAACTTAAATAAAAAATGAAGTATCCTCTAGCCTTTGATAGAACACAAGGCTCAGATAAGAGAAGACAAATCTAAGGGACCAATCTCATCAAGGCATGTGGAATATTGTGACCAATAGTAGAATTGCAATTGGAATCAATGGAAGTCAACTCCAATTACTCGTTGAAGCTCTTTGGGTTCTACTTTTTCATCTGGAATCTTTGCCAGGATGATACTTCAAATCATGATAATATGTAGGGGCTTCCCATATATTCAGAATGATAAGGTGGAATTTTCACCCCCTACACTTTGCTTGGCTTCGGTTCTATCACTCTTAGGAATGGGCTCTCCTGAAGATTAACATTTGTTCCCACCGCATTTGAAATACTGAGATCCCCAACATTCTGGTGGACTCAAAGCCATCTGCATTATCACCTCCCAGAGGGATTGAACCAGACTGAAAATTATTCCATCCATGATTCAAGTTTTCCTAACCGTCCATACTCGAGCTTTGCATCATAATCGATATCTCCTGCAATCAAAAATTCCATATATTAAATCCCTTTAAAAAAAAAAACATATTATAACATCTCATGTAAATAAAACCATTATTCAAATGTTAGTACAAAAATTCCATAATTAACACATCTTTCAAAAGCATATCATAAATCCTTGTACATATACCAGATCACTGGGATCATTAAACAAATTTAAGATTTTAACATTTCATTTCACATTGCAACCCGGTACATAGTATTCAACTTTACCCACTTACTTTCCCAGACCTTGGTTATACCGAACTCCTTCCTACCAAACTCACGCTTATTGGACCGAAGCCTTTCACTTTAACTTCACATTACCTTTCGCCTTTTTTGTATTTTCGGTACCTGGTACCTGGTGCACGAAACACTTACAATACAAATTAGTTTCTTTTATCAAAGATTTCTCTTCCTTTCTTCACTTTCGGTGATCTTCCAATTAGTTAGCTCCTACCATAAGAGTTATATTTTTCACTTGGGTCCCCAAGTCTTTTTAGTCTTGGGGTGTGTTGTGAGACCACACAACAATTTGCAACCAATAAAACTAAATTTAAATCAAACTTGGAATTAAATCACCAGTTGTAAATTGAAACTTATACATATTTTAAAACAATAATTTTCTACCTTTACCTAGATTCTGGCATAAAAAGTAAAACTCCACCAAAAACATCCATGTGTGCTTTGATTAATTCCAGTTTTCGAAACTTAGTAAAAATAATCAGTTCATTACATTGAACTACATAATATAGTAATCCTCCAAAGCCAACCAGGGATAGAGCCTTGTTGCCAGTCAAGCGTCCATAGCCCCGAAAGGTTATCTCCATAATTCCCCCAAAGATAGCTCTACTACTGGTTAGGTGTCCATAGCCCCGGTAGAGTTATTTGGATAGCCTAAAGAGTTGATATCATTTTTTTTATATAGCAATGATAGCTCATTTTTCACTTTTGATATTGCAATAATAGCTCTCTTATCAACTTGCAAGCATTGAAACACCACTATTATGTTGGGAATTACACTGGTAGTGAAGGTTACTTTTTTATTTTTCATTCAATGTAAATCCCTTCATCAATTCACT
This sequence comes from Sequoia sempervirens, assembly GCA_007258455.2. Lineage (NCBI taxonomy): Eukaryota > Viridiplantae > Streptophyta > Pinopsida > Cupressales > Cupressaceae > Sequoia > Sequoia sempervirens. The sequence continues at coordinate 337,519,357 of VDFB02086081.1, forward strand.
ACTTCCCAAAAACTCATTTAATGATTCCCTATAAGTGTGTGTTTCTAGCTAAATTTTACTAATTATACCAAATCCTAGCTAATTGTAGCTCGCTATATGTTAGAAAATATGTATAAATTAAAATTTAGCAATAGACAACTTGATCATCAAATTTAAATCTAAATTTAGAAATATTAGTTACCACCCTTCCGGTTAAATTTTATGCCAACTTCTAAAAATTTTGCTAACTATCTCGACTTGACGGCGTTGCACTTCATTAATGGATCAAAATATCATGATTACCTTGAAACACGATCACATTATTTTGAATTAAATTCACATGCCTTGCTCAACATGTATTATCTCTTCAACTTACTCAGGTGATGACGTGTATTACCTTGTCGGCTTCATTCTCCTATGAAGTCCGTACACATAACACCTCCATAATTAATACAACTTTTTTTTATTGAAATGACCACTATTAATTTTTAAATCTTTAACTTGCTTGATTCACACTCTTTGTACTAATCAAATTTGAAGCAATTTCACTAGATATGTGTAAAGAATTGATTTGATTTAACCTTTAATTCTGAAGATTATGGTTCAGCTACCACCTTGCATACAATTTCCAAAAAAAACAATTACTCAAGGCAACTATGTACCGTAACTCTGCTTATGGCTCTCTATAAATTCATGCATTTCTTCTTGAATTCTCCACACTTCTCTTCTTCTTTTTTATGTAATTTCGCTTTGTTTTGTGTCTTTGCATTCACTTCTTAGCCATGGATACTCCAATTTTCTTAGGTTGTTCTAGTAGACAAAAAAATTTCTTGGGGAGCATCACACCACAAAGGCTTGAAAAGGTCTTTATCATTAGGACTTCCAATTTCACTGTGCCAAACTTATGCTTAGTCCTTGGGGAAAGATATGTTGTGTCCAACCGCTACTTCCATTTTTACTCTGACATAACTTTGCACTTTGTAGTGTCACTTCTAGACATTGGGCTACGTATTGAAGATGTTCGTGTTGCTTCCAACTTAATAGTGAAGCCCAAATTCTTGGAGAATCTAGATACCATCTTAGCTATTGCACATCCAACCATTGGGATTCCCTCCATGGATGATATTCCTCAGTTTCTGGAACAAAGGGAAGTGGTTCCACTTCATCCCTTTCTCACTAATCCCCATATCCAAGACTTTGAAACTCACCGAGAACTTTCCTACATAGGGTATTTAGCCCTGATAGAAGAGGCATCCTAGATCGACTGAATGGCTACTATCATCTGCAACTTTGCTCACTTTTCTTTTTGAACCTTTTTTTATTTTTTGAAGAAGGATTTTGATATCTGATGTATATACATGATACACACACACATGTATATATATATATATATATATATCTTTTCAACATGTTTTACTATGCATGGCTTTATCGTTTCATTTTCAGTTCAGTTTTGCAAAATGTTTGAACTTCACTCTCATGCATAAGATAAATTTAAGAGGAATTTTCTAATGCAAAGGCCAAGCAAAAGAAGAACAAAACAAAATGAAGCAAGGAAATTAAAACAAACACAAAGAAAAACCCACAAAAAAAAACTATACTAACCCTAACTACCCTAACTCTAACATCACAAAAGATTAACTCTAATAAAGCAATTTATTTCAAATTTTTAAGACTATTTCCTCTATAGTTTTAGTACGAATTACAATAGATTTGTCTTTAAATTCTCTTATCAAAATTTTCAATATTCTACTGTAATAATGGAATATCTTAATTTTTTTGCATTTAAACATCATAAATTCAAAGGTGTACTTACCCAAAATATGGCTCAAATGTATGAAAACGATCTCATTAGAGACCGATTACACACATTTTGTCTGATGCGACAATATTGTACCTTCTCCCAGCCCTAGTCCATCTCCATGAATGGTTGCATTTATTTCTTTGTTTTCTTCTCTTCTAAAAATTTCATATCTTTGGCCCTGTCTTCACTTTGCATTTTTTTAGACCAAGATATATCACTATTTATATTGCTATCAGAAAGAGAAAAAGTAAAAACTTGATATTCTGTATTTTCTAAAAAATCAAGAAAATGTTTTTTTATAGCTGATAAATTCCCAACGTGGAGCACAATAAACACATTTCCTGCTTGATTTTCCTACTCTATCTCGTTATTTGTGTTTTCCACATATACAGGGAATGATGATTCATCCATGTATTTTCCTTGTTTGTGATGAAATATCTCTGAATCTCGACATTCTCGCATATTCCCCTACAAAGCGTTAGAATTTTCTTTAAAATAATCATAGTTTTCTAACTGTTTTGGTTCATTGGTTAATTTTTTAATATTTTCATCTCCACTAGGGTAGAACATTTTTCTCGTTAACAATCCCTATCTTTTAGTAGTTAAAACTTCTTCCGTTAACAGAATTGCTCAACTTATGGCCAAACTTACCCTAGTTAAAAAAAATCACACTCAAGTTCACCGTGATTAGTTGTATCATGAATTCTACACTCGGTGACTCTCCCAAAAGTAAAAAAACTTAGAGGATGCAGTTTCTAATTAAATATTTTATAAATTTTTCCAATTTCCATAATTAAAACTAGCTTGTGTTCAATTTCTCACTTACAAGCTTCTTTCCAAATTTAGGAATAACATTTCAAAGCATAATTCTCCAATTCTAAAGGATGAAACCTAAAATATCAAAGAAACAAGAGAGAGATGTGTTGCCGCCACCCTCCTTCTAGTGCTAGTTCTTGTTGACGATGATTTTACTCACAGTAAACAAATCGAATAAAATATCCACAGACAAGACCGTGAAGAGCCTATCCTTCTTGAAAGATATGGAACAAAGACAACATAAGGGAAAATTTTGCATTCATAGGACAAAGATTGGCTTTCATTCAAACCCAAGTCTCTGATAACCAGGCCACGATTGCACTAGGGTCACTCTTGGGTAATGATATGACATTTTTTTTTAATCTCAAGGGGGACAATGATTTTTCTTTGAACATTTTAGATAACATTTCGAATTGAATTGATAAACTTGATCATCATGAAACCAAAATATTTGACATAATATTTCATGAACATCATAGATTATTTGCTATCACTTAAGTACATTTAGCATTAAGCATTCAACAACTTCATGGAAAATAAAATATTTTCAACAAAATTCTTTCCATTCATTTATTATTTTTGGAACATTTTCAAATATTAAACATCTATTCTAAAACAGAGTATAAAAAATACTAAAAAATAAAAGTTTCTCCCGGTTATTCTCCATGGATACCCCAAAAGAATTAATCAAAACAAAGCAAACTGATTTATATTTCACCAGATTGCTTCATAGCTACGTATAAAATGGTGCAAAATTTTAAAGAGAGGGTTTCATTTATGGACATCAAGTAGGTTTTGTATGCACCCTTAAGCGGCACATCATACAATCTTGTTCGGATGAACTTACAAAACCAACTCCAAAAGATACTGAGATAGGTAGATATCCATAAAGCTCTTATATCAATTAATGTCTATGTTCATACAAATTTTTATGCTAGAATGGTTTAGAAAATAGGAAAAAAGAACAAAACTTGAAAAAGTTAATGCTCCTCCAACATCCACAAATTTTCAACTTAAATAAAAATGAAATATCCTCTATCCTTTTATAGAACACAAGGCTTAGATAGGATAAGACAACTACATGAGAGGAAATCTAAGGGACCAATCTCATCAAGGCACATGGAATACTGTGATCAATAGGAGAATTGCAATTGAATTCAATGGAAGTCAACTCCAATTACTCGTTGAAGCTCTTCGGGTTCTACTTTTTCATCTGGAATCTTCGCCAGGATGATAATTCAAATCATAATAATATGTAGGGGCTTCCCATATATTCAAAATGATAAGGTGGAATTTTTTCCCCCTACACTTCGCTTGTTTCCAGTTATAACACTCTTGGGAATGGGCTCTCCTAAAGATTAGCATTTGTTCCCACCGCATGTGAAATACTGAGATCCCCAGCATTCGGGTGGACTCAAAGCCATTTGCATTATCACCTCCCAAAGTGATCGAACCAAACTAAAAATTATTCCATCCATGATTCAATTTTTCCTGACTGTCCATACCCGAGCTTTGCATCACAATCAATATCTCCTGCAATCACAAATTCCATATATTAAATTCCTTTTTAAAAAAAGAAAAAAATATATTATAACATATCATGTAAATAAAAGCATTATTCAAATGTTAATATAAAAATTTCATAATTAACAAGTCTTTCAAAAGCATATCATAAATCCTTGTACATATACCGGATCACCAAGATCATTAGAAAAATTTAAAATTTTAACATTTCATTTCACATTGCAACCCGGTACCCAGTACCCAATATTTAGCTTTACCCACTTACTTTCCAGGACATCAGTTAAATTGAAACTCCATTATACCAGACTCCTTCCTACCGAACTGGAGCCTTTCACTTTAACTTCACATTACCTTTCGCCTTTTCTGTGTTTCCAATACCCGGTGCACGAAACACTTACAATACAAAGTACTTTCTTTTATCAAATATTTCTCTTCCTTTCTTCACTTCTGGTGATCTTCCAATTAGTTAGCTCCTACCATAAGAGTTATATTTTTCACTTGGGTCCCCAAGTCTTTTCAATCTTGGGGTATGTTGTGAGACCAAACAACAGTACCCATCTCATGCCTTGAATGCTTGTATAGGCTATAGATCATGGAGGAAGAAAATATTCTTAGGGAGCATCATAATTGTAAGGTCAATTATTCTTGTTAGTATGAGAGAGTATTTGGTTTCTTGTTGAACCCCATGTGAGTGTTCACCAAGACACTCTTGTTGTCACGAAGGATTGCACACTAAATTATAAGCTTTAAACCTCATAAATCTTGTGCAACATAGGGGCATTCTTAAGCCTGTGGGTTGCCTAAATGAGGATGAACCTCTAAATTATGGGTTGGTTCCCCTTGCAAACCTCCTACTTACTTGTTGGCTTGTTTAGAAAAGGGATAGAAAACAAAAAAATAATTTTTAAACTTAAACTAGGAGGTGATAAACCAATGATAAAGGACTTCGTTCTTACTATTCTCATTCACAATTCTCTCAAAACAACTCTCTTCTATGCACAACTCGAGCTTTTGAGCAACTTATACAAAAGTGTTTCAACGAGAGGTTTTGTTTTAGGTTTTATTTGAAGGAAAACATGTGTTTTCACATCTTATAGTACTGAAAAAAACTATAGCCTATTACCTACATAAATTGTTCATATCCTTGAATAAAATTTGTTGTAAATGAGACCTAACTCAAGGATTTAATATTTAAATCACAAAATTCACCTCAGATCATTCATAATATCATTCATACACAAAAAAATTGAGAAGGAAAACTTGCTAATTTTATTGAAAAAAGGATCTTGCTTGTACAATCTTGAAGAATACATAAAATAAACTAAGTGTTGTTGCTCTACTAATCTCAAAAAGAGTTACAATCTTTTCTTTTTGCATAAGGCAAAAGAAAGTCAAGAAAGAACTAGCCTTAGAAAAAGTTTCTTGAAATCAGCTCCAACTTGCATGATGAATCTCCTTTGGGTCGTGCACAAGAGAGAACCCTACAAAAAAGGCCTTAGAACTATTCCTAACTGATTGTGAGTAGGTTGAAAACTTGTCTTGACTGATACTACACCCATGTGGGGTCTTGAACTCAACTAGAACTACCAAAATCCCTTCTTTTTAGGCCTCCAACTGCCCCTAAGGTACTTTCCATGGAGTTTTCAAACTATTGGGTGTACAAGGAAAAAAATCCTTAATTTAAGGGCTCCAAATTGCTCCAATTTGCATGATTTTAGGCTCTAACTCCACCTAACTTTAGTTATGACAATATGAGATTCTAAAACAAGCCTAAATTGCCTCTTAGCGCAAGATAACTGAGCATAAACAACACCTAACTTGTGATCAGCTTAAAAAATCCTTGCATGAATATAGCATGTTAGGTTGTTTGAAAGATGACTAGCTCTTCACCATCATTGCATTCGGTTGTTATCTCTTCATAGGTTATTGTTTTCCTTTATATTTTTTGCACATAAGACTATCACCTACTTCATTTTCCATTATTCTTATACATGAAATCTAGTGCATTTAACTTGATTTTGTACCTCTGTTAACTACCTTCCTTAAATATTGCTTTAGCCTTGCATGGTTTAACAGGTCCTTCATACTAATTATTGAACTCTCATCAGCTCCTGAAGACTGCCCTAACTTATGCATAATGATTGTTGATGACTGTCCATAGGTGATCAAACCCTGCCACTATAATATATCCATCGACCTTTAGGTGTTGAACTTTCCAAAAAGAAAAACCTATGCTACTACTCTCCCTATTATTCTTCTTGATTTGATGCTTTTTAGCCTCTAAGAGAGTCATGTAGGATATGCTACATATTTTTCCCCATCTCTTTACCCTAACTGTGCATTTGAAATTGTCTTTGTTTATTTCAAACAACTCATGATCCATGTGAAAAATAATTACATACTAACCATGCATTTATTGCACATAAGACTGTCCTTCAATTCTCATTGATTGTAAATGCACTCTTGACTATGATTTCTTCTTTATGACTGTCATTGACACCTCTATAACTATAGTCATTTCTCATTGTCCTTTGCATTTTGTGCCTTGATCTTTTCATGTTGACAATCTTATCAATGAAGTCACTATCATTTGAACACTGTGACTGCCTTCTTTGAACACTTACTCCATGTTGTCCCTCTTTCATTTGCTCATCTTTTACATTAAAAACTTTTTTTTTCTTATTTTTCATGCCATTCCTTTCCATGTCTCTTCAATATTCATCATCTTTGGCTTGGTGAATCAAAGCTTTGAAAATGAGTGTCATCTTTCTCTTCGGTGCATTGTGGATTATCTTTGGTTTTCATACTTTTTCCTTTGCTCATTAGGTCTGATTTTTATTTTTTCTTAGCTACCTTATTTTCCCCTTTAATCTTATGTCACCCTGCTATCCTTTGTTCTTGACTTGAAGGACACCAATCTGCCCCCTTTTAGATTGTTTTATTAATGCACCACTATCTACATCTCATCAGTTTGTCCTCTAATACCTTTTCACATATGAATGTTTATTGTTACTAATAGTTGTTCCTACCATTTATTCTATGAATTTCATGCTTGCATATGGATTGGCAAGAAAGAAAAAACTTTCAAATCTTCCTCCAGTTATCCTTATCTCATGACATGTGTTATAAATATTTTTATTGTCCCATCTTCAATGCAATAGGACTATCCTTTTTTCTCATCTAGATTTCTCTTCCAGGTTTCATTTGACTATGATAGATCCTTTTGATGAGGTGTCACCTTCCTTTGTATTGGTTTTCTTCAATATTTGAGGTTTGAAACTAGGTATTTTGAATTGGAGGACTTTTAGATTTGACTAGATCATCTTTTAATGATTCCTTGGTGCATTTATTTGACTATTTTGTTCATATGACTACCCCTATTCACTATGAAAGCCTTTCCATTGTTTGTTTTTCATAATGACTATACCTTTGAATATGAAACCTCATTTTAATGTAAGATTGCATTATGATTATTCATCCATATCCAACTATTGTCATGAATGTCCCTTATTGAATGCTCTTAAAAATTTCCCTTATCTTGGAGTCTTGTCTATGATATGTTATTTGATTATTCCCTTTTTATATTGATTGTCCTCCATTTATCATTCATTGATTGATCATGTTTATCCTCTTTAAGGTCTGCAAAAAGGATTTTTCTAGATGGTTTACTAGTCTCCAATCATCAAAGAATGCTTTGGAAGTATTCATGATGATAGCTCATATTTCTTTATCTGACAATCCACTATCAAATTTCTTGGTTACATCTTTCTCCTTCACACTGCTTTTTGTCATTTAGATTTCCCTTGTGACTGTCCCAAAGATTGTATTTATTTGGACTATCACACATTTCACCATATCCATTATAGAGTTTCATATCGAAAACCAGTATTAACAGGGACATTCCTACCATTTATGTAGTTGTAATCATAGAAAATTCCAATGTAGAATAATATAGGTTTCCATGACCATCCTCTCTAAAAGTAAACCTTGAGGCATTGCATTTCCCTTTGACTATAATCTTCAAAAAAAAAAAAGATAAGCTCTTTAGGATAGTGAATAGATTGCCTTGAAACTATAGACTAACATTGTCATTTCGAACTCTTGATCATGGCCCTTTGAAGCTCTATCTTTTTTGTGGCTTTTGAAAGCTCTCTATGCATAATAGCTCTATCTTACTTCATTTTAGACCTTTGTTCTATATGTTCACTTTAGCATAGTCTACTTTTTTGTGGATGTTATTAAGGATATTATGGAAATGCTCCATCCTTATATTCTATTTGTAAGTGGCTTGTTTATTGTCCTTCCTTGTTGAAAACCTAGTATTTTAATCAAACATATGTTGTAAACAGTGTATTCCATTCTTATCCCTTTTGTGTCCTTCATAATGTCTCTTTGACTATCTTGAAAGCATTGTCCTATACTCTTCAATCATTTGTACATATGTGAATGTTCTTTGCATCTGAACTTTCACATTCACCAACAAATGCACAAAGTTGTTTCTCTTAATTTCTTTGTATAGTCATCTACAATTTCTACCCTTTTGAAACCTCATATCTTATAAACTACCTTGCACCTCATTTTCCTTTTTTATCAAAGCATCCCTGAGAATTTTTAATGCCTTACCTTTTGCCATTGTCTTAATATAGTTGATCATATTTACACTTTGACATTTGCATCGTAAATATCTCAGTACATAGTCTTTATGTTCTCTTAGATTTCTACTATACTAATAATTTCCTCTCTTTATCTTTATTACAATATGCAACATGAATGACTTCAACAAAATATGCATGAGAGAGAAGATGAACAATGTGATTTCAAAGTAGATGTGATGCATGTATATAAGAAAAGAGACTTTTTAGGGTATAAACTAACCGACTTTCTTTGCATAAGCTGCATGAGATATAATTGGTAGATCAGGGCCCCACAACTCTTTGTCTTCATGAAAAATCCAATGCCCATCCTCACCCTTGATAAACTCCATGAACTAAAAGCATGATAGTTGTTTAACTTGCAGAGAAGTAGTGCCATTGTTATGAATCCCTAGAAGACTAAGAGAGGAACTTGAGATGAGGAGAAGTTAAACCTCCTTTCAAATATTTTCCCTCCTTTCCTTTTGCAATGTTGAGTTTCTCTTTATATTTTCCTTTCTCATAAATTGGCGCTTACTTTTGAGTTTTCTTTTTACCCTTTTGAAATTAAATCATAAATTTTTACCTTAGTGTGAATTTAATAGCACCTAAGGAATTAAATTCAGTCTGTTTAAATAAAACTTTTAAATAAGACTTCAAATAGAGTATTAAAATCCTAATTTATCCTTTTTCATTTTAGACTTAAGACCAAAATAATGATTTTTTGAATGAACCATTCAATTAATTTCAAGCTTTGCAAAAAAGGACAAAATTCTTGGTAACCTCAGGGGTGTTTTTCCTACTAAAACAAAATTAGACTAGTAGCCTTGGCATCCATTGGTTATAGGAGTCAATTAGGCTTGAAAAGAACTCAAATCAGACCCTAACACAACTGTTAGAAATAGTGAACAACAACAACAACCACCTACCAACTAAACAAAAAAATGTGTACCAACACTTAGGGAAAGGGGAAAAACTGAATTGAAACATGTGCAGCATCACTTATTTGAAATGGAAATCTATTCTACTATGATACAATTTTGAAATATCACCTCAATAATATAGCTTGAGATGAATCCCATTAACTGGGATTTGCAGCTCCTCTCCTTCAATATTTGATAGTTGAAAGGCATTGCATAGCTTGCATTTTGTGATCATGAAAGGACCACTCCACATAGCATCAAATTTGGTGTGCTTTCTAGGTCTACTTTTCAACTCATCCCATTTGAGAACAAGATCTCCTTCATTAAAAGTTCTTGGGACTTCCCTCTTGTCAAATGTCTTCTTCATTAGTGCTTGTGTTGATTATCTAGAACACTAAGAGGGGGGATGAATTAGTATTCTATTAAACCATTTAGTTGTAAACCATAATTACAAACAAAATGAAAACATTGAAAGGAACATGACACCACAAAACACATCAACACTAGATTTTTTTGTGGAAAACCCAAAATGGGAAAAACCATGGTGAGGATTAGCTCACAATATATTATATCTAGATATAGTATATTACAAGGATAACTACCAGGACTCACTATCCTTAAAAGGCTCACATCTAGAATACAAAGTGATATGGATCACCACCAAAACATAAAATTTCATGGCTCATTGGAAAAATGTGAACTGATGGAATACACCTTTTGTGTGTAGATTTCAGTTCCAATGAAGCTCTAAATATGAAGTATTGCTCTTCTTAGCAATAGCATAACAATTCTGCTCTGATCCTTAACTTCTACCACTAGATACACTACTCACATCTGATAGATCATTTAAGCTCACATATTCACTTCACATCTTTCTCACTACCTACTTTCAATTCCAAAACATCTCATATATATATATATATATCATACATCAATTAGGTCGGCCTAATTGGATGTAAACAAAATAGTCAAAAATAGCTCTTGTCGACACCATACAAAATTTAAAACATCTTTTCGATCAAGAAAAATGTGTAATACTCAATTTCAAGTCAGTGTGGACCTAAAATAAATTCAACTAATATCTACATGGCATAATCAATCTTCGGCATAATCAATCTTCTCAACACATATCATGCATTGGGCCGGCCAAGAATCGAACCTAGTCACAAAAACTCCAAACCATCACACACTTCTCAAAGTAAACACTTTCCAGATCCAACATTACTTTAGTTTCTCTTCACATTAATATCAGAGAGACTACCATTAGAACTGCGCCATCAAAACATCCTTCTCAAGAAAATGTGGAGTCTCCCACACTGGTATACTAAACAAAGAAACTATTGTAGCATACATAGTTGAACTCTATCATTGATAACTTCCTATACATAACATAAAACTTCTTGAGATCTTGAATATAGTTGTATGAATGCATCATAATAATATGTTTGAGAGAGAAGAATCACATATCTTCTTGCAATGAAGTTCAGACCCAAAAACCAACAGACTGGACCATAATATTATCAACAAAGAACACTTAACCAAACCTTTGATAGATCAACTTCCGATATAGATGGTGTTGTACACTAAATATGCTTCCCACAATGTTGACATCAATGAAAAAACTGAAACAACTGAATCAACCTATGTAGGTGCACTTAATGCCCATGTTCAAACTTACAACAATCTCCCCCATTTGGTATTGATGGTAAGATGCATATCAAAAACATTTTTTTATGCCAATACAAAACCAACTGAATACTCCCCCTTTCAAAATTATCCTAGACTTCCAAAAATGTTTTTCCTCTATCTATCTCCCCCCCTTTGACATCAATAGAAAAGGTCATGCAAGGGTCTAGTATACATCCCTTGAATATGTGTATGTATACATCAAAAAAAAGTGTTAACCTAAAGAAGAAAAACCCTTGAGATTTTTCAAGATATCTCGCCATGTACCTTTTCCTTCTTCCCATGAACCTTTCACATTTGCAAGAGTCTTGTATGGTAATTCAAGCTTTGTTAAAGACTTTATACTAGGTTCTTCCATAGTTTTGGGGCTGAGATTTATTTTTAATAGATTGACAACACTGTTAAGAGCACTGGATATAGGAGTGTGCCTGATTTTTACCAAATCTCTAGGTGCCACATACTACTTGATCACTTTTGTTCTCTGATTTTGAAGACAAAATAATTTTTCATGTAGTTGCAAAATTTAGGACCATCTCTAGTTGTCCCTGTCATTTGCAAAGATATAAACATCTGCTTGAGTCCTCAAACAAATTTTATTTTGTCTTATTTCATCTCTTGCATTTAATGTCTAGTTAGACCAATTTAGGCAAAAAGATACTAACTCCTGAGATTCTTTTTCACAATCATGAACATTCTTTAATTCCTTCAAGACTCTATGGTGTGCATATACACATTTCTTTTTGATGCCTTTTATATTTTATTTTGTTCTCCTTGGTTCATTTCTTGTTTGCTCTTTCAATCTGGAGATGTATGCTTTCAAAGAATCAATCATACTTCTGATATTTTCCAAAGTGGATATAGATGAATTAAAGCTAGCACTGGGAATCATTTCTTGTAAGCCTGTCAATGTTTCATCCAGGTATTTTTTGTTTGCACTTTTATTCTCATGTTGGGTTATTTCAAATTTACTTCCTTCTTGTTCAATGAGTTATTGCTTAATAATTCTTTTTCTCTTCTTTCATGTTCTCTTTGTACTACCAGAGGCTTCAGTCATAGAAATTTCTTCTACACATGTTTTGTTGGGGTCCTTGGGGCTTTCTGGAAGCACTTTTGCATAATAATCAACTTCTACCTCAGTTACTTCATAATGCAACTTAGAAATCCTCAAGATTTTGGACTCAACTGCTTCCATGTAACATAAATCAGTAGAGACAAGAAAATTGATATTTCCAGGGTATTTTTCACCACACTTTTTGGAATTTTGGTTCTCTTATTCATCCTCATTTGAAAGATTCCAAAGAATGTTGCAAGAGAAATTTCTTGAGCATCTGTTCACCACAAAGATTTGTCATGATATTTCTTATCTGGTGTGCTATCGGTTCTATTTTTGTTCATTCAACTTTTCCAATAACTGATAATTCCTTCATAAAGTAAAAGAGAAAGAAAATTGTTAAAGTGTTGTACTAGAATGTATTCTTCTTATTCTTTTTAGTTTATTTCAAAATATTCATTAGGTGTTATTGAAGTAGCTTGCACAGATCATAGTCTATACCATTCTTAACCATATCAAATGTAATGTATGCCATAGTAGTAGAAATTTTATAGTCATTATTGGGTATAAAAAATTTATGTCCAATAAGCATTGCAACATACTGGATGATTAGATGTTCAATTGTACTCAAGACAAGTTCTTTTCAATCAAAAGTCGCTCTAGTCATCTCCATTATCTCTTGATCATTGACAATATTTTTCTTCGGAACTAGTCTGGAGGACCACAAACCAATCACATCCCTTATAGCTTCTTTGGTTATCAAGTGTGCATCATCAATCCAAATAGATTCACCATGAATTTGTTGGATCTCAGTTGTGTTTATGGTTTTTCCTTGATGAAAAAACCACTTTCAGTTGTTGACTATCTCAGATTGGATCTTTATGCTTTATTATGGTACTTCTTTGATGACATTGGTATTGATTTACATTCAGATGGTTTCAGTTGGATTTTGGCATTGGTTTACATTCAGATGGTTTTAGTTGGTTATGATATTCTGCACTTATTCATGGACATCCTTGTGTGCCTTCACAATTGATTTAGTTTGTTGTTTACTGATGCCTTGAGTTCCATGTGCAGACAAATGGCATTCACTATTTATTCTTTCAGGTATTATATGATGATCAATTCAGTATGAAGGTTCTTCAAGTGAAGGTATATCTTATGTTTCTTTGTATTATCACTATTGTTGCATATACCCCTTCACATGGTATTCAGCTTGCTTGCTTCATTGGAAAATTCAGTCATTATCATATGATAGCACTATCAGATTTTGTTGCTATGATCTATTTACATGAGTCAATTCACTTCAGTGATACATCATATTGTTGTATACATTTGTATTGCTTATGCACTTAAGGTCGATATCATTCTCATGATCTTCCGTGCTCACACATATTTAATTGGCTCGAAGGTGATTGACTTTGGTGATTTTGTTTTGATAAATGACTTTGATCTAAGTCATATGATTTTAACAATGTATATGAAGACACTTTTGCATGAGCCTTGATCAACATCTAATGGTATCTTGTCTCATATATAAGAGAAGGTAATGATCTTTGGGCTCCATTCTTAAATGTTTAACTATGGGTAAAGTCATTAAAAATTGACTTTGGGAAAAGACATCAACAAACATCATTCTTCATAAGCTTATGTCGACTTTATGAGATTCTTTGAAAAATATCAAAAGTCACTTGTAAGTATTATGTGTTATCATTGAGAATGCTACTTGATGGTCATAATGTGGTCGACATTTTCTTTGGACAACGAATTAAATTAGTTTTGAAGTTGATTATTATTATGTTTCTTGACTTTGAGTGGACTTCAAATCACATTATAATTTTTCAAAGTCATCGATTGAAAAGAAAGCTTGTTAGGGAAAAATTTGTGGTTTATGTTTTTGGTTGGGTATGGAACCCTAGCCGCCACCATTGCAATCTGCTTCTCTGTTGTAGCTAACACATGGCTGATTCTAGAGGTGTTGAGTCTTTGAAAGTTGGTTGGACTATGAACTATGTGCAAATGAGAGCTCAACCTGCATATTGCTCATCATTATTCGATGGAAGTCGATGGTTGGCATCGAATATCTGGTATTTATTTGATTGCTGCATAAACAGGTATCATTATTTGGTGTTTTTATTTAGCAAATGGCAATCCTAGTGCGTTATTGGTTTTTGGATAATTCTTTGTGGCTGAAGAATTTTTTGCATGATATGGGTTTGGTTACACTTTCTCCTGTATCAGATTTTCTTTGCAAATGCTATTATTGATCATTGTGTTCATTTTGAAATGAAACGGTCATATTTCTTGACAGTTTGGTAAACCATAAAACATAATTGGCAATGATACTTCTATGAAATCTCCCACCTATCATTACTTTGATGGATTCAGCATATGGGTTTTCTATTTATGTTTTTTCAGACAATGGGTAGTCATGCTTTTTGAGAATTTTTTCAATTTCAATTTGAAATCTCTTCATTCATTACAAAAATTATAGTTTCAGCTTATGGGTATTTAGAAATAAATGTTTGAGCATTTGGTTTTTCTAAAATTAGTTTCAAATGGTCCTTATTATGAAGAAAACTGCACTTGATTCAGGTTTTTGGTTAAAAACTCTTGCAGTTATTTAAAAGAGCGGTGTTATATCATTGGCATGTTTAAGTATAGTCTATTGGTTAGGCAGTACTCTTGCAGAAATTTACTCTTTCTGGCACATATTCTTAAAACAACAAGAGGGTTTCAGATTCCTTCTAAAAAACACATTCTTTGAAGACCTCTCTCTGGCAGACATACTTTAAAAGATATATAAAAACTATGTTGTGAACATTGTGTATGAGTTGGTCATTATTCTAAGACATAGTTATTTGGTTGTATCAAAAGATGTATTGAAAAAATCTGTAATACAAAATCTGGAAAACATGATGTAGAACAATATTGTAATTCTTCTCTATGTAATATTTTAAGGATTCAACATTTGGATTCTTAGGGTATTAGGTAGATGAGAAAGTTGAGTTTTATGAGCTTACTTGAAAACAAAGAGATCCTCTGATATTATTATTGTTCTGAAAATAATTTGAGGGGTTGGTGCTCCTTGAAATTGGTGTTTCAAAATGAGGGGTTGGTGCTCCTTGATTTGGTGCTTAGAAATTAGCCTATAAGGCATTGTTAACAATGGTTTTTGAAGATTAAGCCAGTAAGGCAGTTTAGGAGTGGTTTTTCTACCCTAGGAGAGTTTTCCACTCAGAAAACCCTTTGTCTTATGGTCTCTTTGTTTTGATGTCATAATGTTTCTTGATTGTGATAATTTTTATTAGTCTGAACACTATTGAATGTTAGTTCATTCATATCTGCAAATATTTAGTTCAAATATCTTGCACAAGTCATTGTTGAAGAGTCTAATTCAAAAGGAAGCTTAAAAGTTCTCATTTGATTCATTGCTCAAGAATAGTTATAATTTTCTAAAGGTGTTTGTTGTCTCAATACCTTTCTTGTCTTTAAAGCTGCATTTAATTCAATTGTTTAAGAAGTGAGTCAATAATGTTGATCATCATTTGCACAGTCTTATGAGTTGCACCTACACTGTCATCATGCTTTGATTGTTAATCAATGTCAGCCATAATTGTTTTGGAAAATGCAAGATATCTCACTCAAATCATATTTGCATAAGTTTTCTAATGGACTGATTTAATGTTGTCATATCTTTGTGCTTTCAAAGTGATTACTCTACTCTATTGTTGATAGAAAAGGAAATCAGAATTAAAAGTCTTGGTTGAAGTTGAAAAATTTTAGACATTGATTCACCCCCCCTCTCAGTGTCTGTCCATAACTCCAACAAAATCCTCCTTAATTTCATTCATATGTACTTCTAGTCGAATTCAAATAAAAGGAATTTTTACCATACATCTAGTTTCTTCTCAACTAGGGCTCTATATGCATCATAATTTTCTTCCACAAAGTACTTAATCAAACTGGTGACATTTCCTCAATTTTTCCACAAATGTATACATAAATATCTTCAGTAGGTGTCACTCTAAGGGGAATGCCAGAAAATGCACCCGCTGAATCTTCCAACAAAATTTTTAGAGAATACCCTTTAATTTGATTTGCAATTTGTCTAAAACATTCACAATGTTTGATCCATCCATTGTATTAAAATTGAAAATTTTAGAAAAGAATTGTTTGAGCATAATACCTCTGTAATTTTCTCTAGCAAAGAATAGGGTTTCGATGTTCAGCTTCCAAAGCATGCCTCGAGTCTACTTCCTCTACACGCTTCTCTTCTTCCACAATTTTCATTCATTGAATGATTTTTTATTAACATGTTTGAATTTATTTCCTTAATTCCAAATGCTCTAGAAATAAATGCTCCAGATTGCAAGTAGATCACTTTAAAATTCATGTATACCTCCATCCTTTCAAACTCTGTGGAATTCATTCTTCACACATGTGTGTCTGAAAATTCCTTTCACATAAAATCTTGAATTCATACCCTTATTTATGCCATGATATGACATCATATATCGAAGAGGGGGTTGTTAAATGTTTTGATTATTGCTCCCCTTAGCCACTGCTTGAATTATTTTTTTACGGGAGTATCTACATCGGAGGATGACACATATGAAATCAATGCTTCTAATTTTACTTGATTTTTAGATTTCCTTCCTTTCTTCAAATCCTTTCCATTTCCCTCTTAACTTCTGTCGGATCAATCTTTAATGATTGGTTCATATCTCCTTTCATCAAATTGTTACCTCTGCTTCTAGAATCTTTTGCAAAATTCCTTAGATTGCTGCAATTATAACAAACAACATTCTTCCAACTAGATTGTCCTTTATTCAATCTATATTTGCACTGGTTATCCTTGTGTCCAAATAAATTGTAGTGATAACAATAGCCACTAAATGGATAAATCGCCTTATTTAACTTCTGATTTTTGCATTCTTTAGTTTTATGTTCAATCCTCTTGCATTCAAAGCATTGACCGAATAATGATAAAGCATTATGTTTCATTTTATTTTCACAATCTTTTTCCTTATGTCCAAACTTACTACAAGAATACAAACACCATTAAAAGATAAATACCTTTGAGCATTAGGTTGTTTGATAGGAGACCTTCTGGTATTTCTCCTTAGATTCTTGATTTTTCCACCATTGCTTTGAGTCTTTATGTTATGGGGTTGATTCTCCTTTAAACTTTTTCCTATTTCAAATCCTAGACCATGTTTGTCCTTAGAGGATCTATGTCCTACAATCAGTTCATCCAACATTCTAGATATTGTCACAAATTTATCATCATGTCTTCTAACCTTTTCCCATTCTGATTTCAGAATTTCCACTTCTTGTTCAATATTTGCACATTCATCCATCTTCCTTTTAATTTCATCTTTTTGATAGTATTCAATTTTTTTCTTTTCTTCCAGCTATTATGTTAGTTTGGTGATGTCTTCATATGCTTTCTTTAATTGATCACTAAATTCTCCATATCTTACCACCAATTTCTTAATGCACTCATTTGCTTCCTTTAGTTTTCCCTTCAAATATTCATTTTCTTCTTATGTTTAGCAGAGATCTCTTATGTAGGAATAAGAAATCTATTATCTTCCATGGATTAAATTTTCAGGACCTTCCCCAAGAATGTTAGACTTCTTCAGAGGAACCAAGCTCTGATACCAATTGTTGATTGTCTAGAATACTAAGAGGAGGGGGGTGAATCAATATTCTATTCAACCATTTTACTGTAAACCATCCAATTATTAAAGCACACATAACTGTAAACAAGAATGAAAACATTGAAAGGAACATGACACCACAAAACACATCAACACCAGATTTTTATGTGGAAAACCTAAAATGGGAAAAACCACGGTGAGGATTAACTCACTATATATTATATTTGGATATAGTATATTACAAGGATCACTGATAGGACTCATTGTCCTTAAAAGGATCACATGCATAATACAAAGTGATATGGCTCACCTCCAAAACATAAAATGGTATGGCTCATTGCCAAAATGTGAACTGATGGAATACACCTTTTGTGTGCAAAGTTTAGTTCCAATGGAGCTTTGAATATGAAGTACTACTTTTCTTAGTAGTAGCATAATAATTCTACTCTGATCCTTAACTTCTACCACTATACACTACTCACATCTGATAGATCATTTAAGCTCTCATATTCACTTCACATCTTTCTCACTCCCTACTTTCAATTAGGTTGGCCTAATTGGATGTAAATAGAACAATCAAAAATAGCTCTTGTCAGCACCATACAAATTTAAAACATATTTTTGCTTAAGAAAAATGTGTAATACTCAATTTTGAGTTGACATAGACCTAAAATAAATTCAAATAATATTTGCAAGGCATAATCAATCTTCTCAATGTGTATCATGCATTAGGTCAGCTAGGAATATGACCTAATCACAAAAAATCCAAACCAACACAAACTTCTCAAAGTAAACACCTTCCAGATCTGATATTAGTTGAGTTTCTCTTCACATTAATATCAGAGAGACTACCATTAGAAACACAACACTAGAACATCCTTCTCAAGAAAATGTGGAGTCTTCCACACTAGTATACTGAACAGAGAAATGACTGTAGCATACAAAGTTGAACCTTTTCATTGATAACTTCCTATACATAACATGAAACTTCTCGAGATCTTCAATCTAGTTGTATGAATGAGTCATAATTATATGTTTGAGAGAGAAAAATCACATCTCTTCTTGCAGTGAAGCTCAAACCCAAAAACCAACGCACTGGACCATAATATTATCAGCAAAGAACACTTAACAAAACCTTTGATAGATCAACTTCCAGTATATATGGTATTGTACACTAAATATGCTTTCCACAATGTTGAAATCAATGATAACACTGAAACAGCTGAATCAACCTATGTAGGTACACTTCATGCTCATGTTCAAAATTCCAATAGCTTGATGAATTTCTAGATTATGAAATGTTTTTCTTCTTGCTTCTTCCAACTCCATCAACTCAACAAGTCTTACTTACATTGGTTCTTCCTCCATCATTTCTAGCTCTTTGATCAAACTTAGAGTTGGTAACTCTATTGAGATGGGTATCCTAGCTTCTTTTCCATAAAAAAAAACGTATGGAGAATTACCTGTCGACCTCTTAGGAGTAATTCTATCATCCCATAAGGCTAGTTTTAGCTTGTTGTGTCAGCTTCTCTAATTGTCTACAATTGCTCTTTTGATGATCCTAATCATATTTTTGTTAGTAGACTCATCTTGTCCATTACCTTGTGGATAGTAATTGGATGAAGTGCTAAAAAATATATCATTCTTAACAGCCCATTTAGTTATTCTCATGCCTAGAAAAGCTAGTGCATTATTTGAGATAATGGATTTAGGGGTACCGAAGCTTGCTACTATGTCCTCATAGAAGTTTAGTACTGCACTTTCATTTTCCTCCTTCAATGCTATAGCCTCTATCCATTTGGTGAAGTAATAAGTGGTTGTCAATATCCACTTATGCTCTAAACTGGAGGGTGGGTTTATGGGTCTAATGAAATCAAGACCCCACTACATGAATGGCTGCTCTACTTGAATCAAATATAAAGGTAAGGTTTCTAACCTCTGTTTCTCTACAAATAAAGAACATTGTTTGCATTTCCTTACCGATGCATAGGCATCCTTATGCAAATTGGGCCAATAGTAACTAACTCTCATGATCTGAAGAGTTGTAGTTCTTGGTGCAAAGTGGCCACCAGCTACTCCATTATAGAATTCTTCCAACACTTTGTTAATCTGATCAAATTCTATGCATCTTAAGGATAACAACTTGATCTTCATTATTTAACACAAGGATAACCTCCTTTTTGATTTTTTTGCTATCCTCAACCTTACCAGCCAGTTGTTCACACAATCCTTTGCCTCTTACTAGCTTGGTAACCTTGATTTCAACATCTTATTCCATGACTTCGGTTATCCAACCAGCCCTCTTATCATTTAGATCCTTATTAAAAAAAAATCTTTAACACTTGGATAAGAAATCGTAAGATTTATCTTGTTATTTGAAAGAAAATACCTAAATTTTTTAAGGCTTCTAATGACAACTAAAGCATGTTTTTCCACAAAGGTGTACCTTTCCTCATAACCTTCCAAACCTTGGCTAAAGAAGGCTATTGGTTTATCTATCCCATCTTCATTCTGCTTCACCAACATAGTTGAGATGGTATCAATGCTACCAAAAGCATATAGTATGAAATATTTAGCAAAATTCTAGTTTACAAGAGTAGCTATAGATTCAATAGATTCTTTAATCTCATAAAAAGTCCTCTTGGCTTCTCTTGACCAATTGAAACTTACATTTTTCTTCAACATAACTTTTATACGCATCAGTTATCCTTATCTCATGGCTATGTTATAAAAATTTTGATTTTCCTTTCTTCAATGCAATAGGACTATCCTTTTGTCTCATCTAGATTTCTCTTCTAGGTTTCATTTGACTATGATAGATCCTTTTCATGAGGCATCAAATTCCTTTGTAGTGGTTGTCTTCAATATTTGAGGTTTGAAGCTAGGTATTTTGAGCTAGAGGACTTTTAAATTTGACTAGATCATCTTTTAATGATTCCTTGTTTCATTTATTTAACATTTTTGTTCATATGACTTCCCCTATTCACTGTGAAAGACTTTACATTGTTTGGTTTTCATAATGGTTGTACCTTTGAATATGTAACCTCACTATAATGGAATATTGTATTATGATTATTCATGCATAGACAACTATTTTCATGAATATCCCTATTGAATTCTCCTAAAAACTTCCCTCATCATGCAGTCTTGCCTATAATATGTTCTTTAGGTCTACCCTTTTGATATTTGTTGTCCTCCATTTATCATTCATTGAAAATCCCTCTAAGTTCACTCTTGATGTCCACATTTATATTGTCCTTGTGAATGTTCAAAGGATTTTTCTCTCATATCTTGATCATGGGTGTCCTCTTTAAGGTCTACAAGTATGATTTATCTAATGGTTTACAAGTCTCGAATCATCAAAGAATGCTTTGGAAGTATTCCTAATGGCAACACATAGTTCTTTATCTGACAATCCATTATCAAATTTCTTGGTTACATCTTACTCCTTCACACTGCTTTTTGTCATTTATATTTTCCTTGTGAATGTCCCAAATATTGTATTTATTTGGACTGTCACACATTTCACCATCTCCATTATATAGTTTCACATCAAAAACTAGTATTAACAAGAACATGTCTACCATTTCTTTAGTTGTAATCATAGCAAATGCCTATTTAGAATAACATAGGTTTGAAGGAACATCCTAACTAAAACTAAACCCTAAGGCATTACATTTCCCTTTGACTGTAATCTAAAAAAAAAAAAAACATAAGCTCTTAATCAAGATAGTGAATAGATTGTCTTGAAACTATTGACTAACATTTCCCTTTCGAACTCCTGATCATGGCCTTTGAAGCTATATATTTTTTGTGGCTTTTGAAAGCTCAATATGCAATAGCTCTATCTTACTTCATTTTAGACTTCTATTCTATATGTTCACTTTAGCACAGTCTATTTTTTTGTGGATGCTATTAAGGATATTATGGAAATGCTCCATCCTTATCTTCCATTTGTAAGTGACTTATCTATTGTCCTTCCTCATTGAAAACCTAGTATTTTAATCAAACATCTATTATAAATAGTGTCTTCCATTCTTATCTCTTCTCTGTCCTTCATAATGTCTCTCTAACTATCTTGAAAGAATTGTACTATACTCTTCAATCATTTGCGTATGTGAATGTTATTTGCATCTAAACTTTCACATTCACCAAAAAATGCACAAATTTTTTTCTCTTCATTTCTTTGTATAGTCATCTACAATTTCTGCCCTTCTGAAACCTCATATCTTATATAGTTCCTTGTACCTCATTTTCCTTGTTTATCAAAGAATCCTTGAGCATTTTAATGCCTTACATTTTTCCATTGTCTTAATATAGTTGATCATATTAGCACTTTGGAATTTGCATCAAAAAGATCTCAGTACATTGTCTTTATGTTCTCATAGGTTTCTACAATACTAATACTCTCCTCTCTTTATCTTTATTACAATATGCAACATGAATGACTTCAACAAAAGATGCACGAGAGAGAGAAGATGAACAATGTGATTTCAAAGTAGATGGGATGCATGTATATAATAAAAGAGACTTCTTAGGGTATAAACTAACCGGCCCACTTTACATAAGTTACATGAGATATAATTGGCAGATCAGGGCCCCACAACTCTTTGTCTTCATGAAAAATCCAATGCCCATCCTCACCCTTGATAAAATCCATGAACTGAAAGAATTGACTATTGTTTAACTTGTAGAGAAGTAGTTTCATTGTTATGAAACCCTAGAATACTGAGAGAGGAACTTGAGATGAGGAAAATTTAAACCTCCTTTGAAATATTTTCCCTCCTTTCCTTTTACAACATTGAGTTTCTCTTTAAATTTTCCTTTCTCATAAACTGGCACTTACTTTTGAGTTTTCTTTTTTCCATTTTGTAATTAAAGCATAAATTGTTACCTTAGTGTGAATGTAATAGCACCTAGGGAATTAAATTTAGTGTTTTTAATGAAAAAATTTAAATAAGACTTTGGATAGAGTATTAAAATCTTGTTTTATCCTTTTCCATTTTAAACTTAAGACCAAAATAATGATTATTTGAATGAACCATTAAAATAATGTTGAGCTTTGCAAAAAAGGACTACAACTCCCTCTCATTCTCTCTAACATTTAACCATAGAGTAGATTGAGTAGCACCTAATATATGTGTAATTCATTTATGTTGATGTGTACTCTATTGCATTGTATACTATGTATTCTCATTTTCTTGCTTGATTGGATGCCCTATTCCCCCAATGTATTATGTGTGTGAGTGTTTAGGCCCTTGTGACTATCTCCTAGCACAATGGGGTGGGCCTGTGGGTATCACATGGTCAAGTGGTGTGTAACCATCATTGGGGACTGTAGGTTCATGGATTAAGGAATCACATGACATCATTTACTTTCAATTTTAATTCATGAAAATATATGTATTTCATTCCATATTATTGTAAACTTATTGATTTAGAACCTCTCTTTGGATATGAATGTAACTTGTACAAGAAAAGAGTAGTTTGGTCATTTTTTGTGTCTCAGTGTTGGTACTGAGTATGAGGTATGATGAATTATCTTTATTATTATGTTAAAAGTCTAAAAAAATATAGGAATATTTCATTTTTTGTTTAAAATGCACCTAAGTTTCAAATTTCACAATTCGACAGCCTAGTATTGCACCTATGCGGCCCTATCAAACACTAAGTTAAACCTAGTTTCCAAAAATTGACAAAAACTACTAGGGAAACCTATTATCATGTTGGGGGAAGCCAAGTATAAGGTGTGGTGGCTTGGTAGCATAATATAATGGTCTAGTATTCAATGGAAACCTGGTTTTGCAAGCCATAAAATGTAGTTTTTTGGTTAAGTGTGTTTGGGAAACTTGGTACTATATAGGGGTGACCTCATTCCCATACAAAAGCTAGAGAGTTAATCCTATTAACCACTGATAGGTAGATATTTTATGATCCTTATTCCCTTTTTGAATAATTTTTATGCCTTTTATACTTTTTGTTCCAACCGTTCTGGTCATCTAAAACTCCAAAAACTAGTCAACAGTTCACAAATCTAAACATGATCTTTCCTTATATTTTCATACTTCCTTTGGGAAAATTTTGTAAGAAATAGTTGTTCCCATAGTCCTAGGGTCCTATTAGTGTTTTGACTTATTTCTCAAGTGTAATCATTGAGGACTTATGTGATCTCCTGCATAATTTTTTATGTTACCTTCAAAAAGGACCTGATTGTCAAACCTAGAGTTGTGGGAGATCGTTCTCCTAGTCTTGTGAAGGATAGAGAAGGTTGAAATACTTCTTAGTTAGAATTATAAGTTTTTCCAACACCACTACTAATTCATGGATGTGTGGAGTGGTAGCCTTTTGCTTGTGCGACATCACATTGCGATGGGATGTCATGAGTAGACCTAGTGTGTCTAATTGCATTAATCTTCTTAAACATAGTATCTTGTACTTGAAAAAAATTATCCCATGTATTTTAGCTAATTTCCCATGCGTTCCATGGTGAGGCATTACATGTGCCACTATTTCAATTCAAGGGGATTAGTGTGTGATGATTGCAGTAAAGTTAAAATATGTGTTATGTGTACAAGTGAATTAGCGCTCTTATATTTTTCCTTTAAAAAACTAATTATGGATAACTCATTACATTGTAACATGTTAAAATCTCAAATAATCAATTAATCAAATCTTGTATTCAAGAAAAAAATATATTTTTAGTTTAAAATCACATGTAAATTCCTAGTGCTAATCCTAATCTAAGAATGTATTATAAAATAAATAGGGTTAAAGACCAAAAAAAAAAAAAAATGAGCTTATTTTATAGAGATGAAAAAATTGACCCTATTAAAGTAACAAAGCCCTTGTAGAAGTTTTGACAATATTCACATAACCATGGGAAGAAGAAGGTGCAAGATTCTAAAGGAAGTTAGTAATGAAAATTAATGCATATGAATATAATATACATGTGAAATTAGATGTGTATAGCATTCAAATCCTTTATTTAACAATTACTTCATGAAGCAGTTGTTGGAATTTTTCAAATTTATAAAAGTTATAGAAAAGTATAATAAAAATATTTTATTTCAAAAAATTTAAAAACTAACATGAAAATAGAAATAAATAGCTAGACAAGTTTGAAATTGTATAAATCAAAGAGTTTCCAACCATTATAAAATATTTTTCTATTTATATATAGATGTTAACTTACAAAATAGTTCCAACATCATGGAGAAAAAAACCAATTTAATTATCAAAGGATCCAATTTAAAATATATAATGGTCTAAAATGACCATGAATCAAAGTCTTGTGATAATGGTGGAAGGAATATTATCTTTATTTCAAAGGTTTCTTTTTACCTCAAACATATATTCATATGTTAGGACAAGATGAATTTTTTTAGTCATTTTTTTTGGTTTTTGAGATATACCTTCATGTTGTTGGAAGTTTGGAGATGTTGGAAGCTTGATTTGTTTGTTAGGTTATTGGTGTTGTCATTGATGTCAACTCCTTGTATAAAGAAAGTGTTGGAATTCCACTGGTATTGATGATGTGCCTATAATTTTTGGTATTGATGTCAACACATGTGGTTTTGTCATTGATGTCCTACTTTAGTACAATTGTAGAGTTTGTTGGCCTGTCTTGTGTTTGGGGAGAATTTTGTAGTTGGAAAGTGTTTCATATTGTAGATGCTATAGATGTGTTGCCTTTATGTTAGTAATGTTGTTGTTGAAGTTAGTTCACTTGGTTTCCAAGTTCTTTTGAGAAAATTTGAATAAAAGAGAGTTCAATGTGATAGAGTAGTGTTCAATGTTTTTCTCTATATTTCTTCATGATTGAAGATATTATCATGTGGTTTTGATGTTATTCTTAAAGGTTTTCAGAGGTTCTATATCTATATTTTTAGGTTTTCGATCATACTGCAATGGAAGATGTGTTTGATAGTAAATCTATCTAGTGAAACAGGATATCTAAGAGAAATGAGATTGCTCCACATTTCTATATAGTAAATGTTCTAGTGTTTTGGATTTTTGAATGTTCTTATATTTTTTGTATCTACCTTCCCTTGAAGTTCTGGGTGCTCATTTGCTCCATAAAGTTGTTTAGTGTGTTGGATGTCTGTGCCAGTATGTCTAGTTGCACAGAATGAAGGTGTTCTTGAGTTTCAGATGGTTGTAGTATTTGTGGAAAATATTCTAATGATGTGGATTATTTTGAGATGTTTTGAAATGTTTCTATGTGGTATACAAGATGTTTTCAGACTTGGAGAGGTGTTTTTGGAGTCACTTGTTAGTGTTGGTGCAGGTTTGGCCGACATGGTGTGATAGCACTAATTGTAAAAGTTAATTGTTGTTTGAGGAAGTTTTAAGAAGTGTATTGGTGTAGATTTGGGTCCTAGTTAAGTAGTGGCATGGTTTGGCTTCACTTATTTACATTTTGGAAGTGTTTTGTGTTGACCTATCTTATGTTGTATGGTTGAGGTGTATGCATTTCCTTAAGGATGACCTAATTGAGATTGTTTTAGGTCGCGGAGGGTATAAATGAAAGGATAATTATTGTGTGGATAAAGAGAAGAGTGTGTGGTGTAAAATATGTGAATGTGATCAAGTGTAATGATCTGAATGCAAACCTTAATGCCTATGACTTCCAGATGTAGTGAGCAGAAGATGTATTACATTTTAGTCTGTTTAATGAGTTGAACTTGTTCTTTAGTAGAACTATACCTTCAAAATATGATATATGCCTTTTTAGTAGTTCAAATTTGGTAGTGAGCCACCCCTTCTTCTATCCTTCTTTCTTCTATACATTGATTCCTTTGGTGGTGAACCACTAGCAATGAGCCTTTCTTTATGTTTTTCGGAAATGAGCCTTATTGTATTTGGTGTTTCAATTCATGTATTAGTGAGCTAATCCTCACCGTGGTTTTTCTCTTCTATTTTCCACATAAATCTGGTGTTATTATATGTTTGGATGTGTTTACATTATTGTTTCATAAGTTTACATTTTTATAATGCATGATAAGGGCTTAATTGTTGTTAAGGGTTTAAGGACTAATGCTGATTTGAATGTTAAAGAGGGTTTTTGATGTTTTAAAGTATACAAATGATTCATCCCCTTTTCAGTTGTCCTTTGTATCTAAAAATTGGTATCATAGTTGTGGTTCCTAGGAAGAAGCTTAACCGCTTTAGGTAGATCCAGATGGCACACAAGAAAGGTGTCAAAACTCCTTTGTTCAATGGAATAAATTTTACCTACTAGAAAGATAGGATGGAGTCCTTTATGGTTTCTCTTAGATTTGGTGTTTGAAAATTTGTTGAAAAAGGTTATATTATGCTACAAATGGTTCAAAAAGTGATGATGAGATCAAGGATTATGAAAATAATTGCAAAGAAAGGAATGCAATCTTGAGTTGTCTTTCTAGTTCTAAACTTGGAAAGGTGATAAGTCTAAAGTTTTATAAAGAGATCTGGAAAATTTTGGAAGGTATCTATGAAAGAGATGAAAAGGTCTTAAACAAGCAAAGATGTAGAACTACAAAGCCAAATTTGAAACCCTAAGGATGTATGAAGATGAAGATATTACTGACTACATGCTCAGAGTTGATGAAGTTGTCAATGCCATCAGTGGTCTTGGTGGAAAGCTGGATGAAAGCGAAGTTGTGAAAAAGGTATTAATAACTCTTCCTAAAGCTTATAGTTCTAAAGTTTTTTCTATTGAGGAAGCTCAAAATTTGGATAATTATTCTAGAGATCATATATTTGGCGCTTTGACTTCTTTTTTAATGAGGGAATTTAGTCAAGATGCTACAAACAAAGAAACTACTTTTAAATTTTGCAAAGTGGAAAAAGATGATGGATCAGATCAAGATGATCTTGATGAGGTGGAAGAAAAATTTGTGAGGAGATTGAAAAAGGGTACTAGAAAATACAAAGGTAAGCTACCTTTCAAATGTTTCAACTATGGAAAGATAGGTCATTATGCATCTAAATTTCCAATCAATATTACTAATGATAAACAAAAGGATCATAAGGGAAACTTTTCCAAAAAGAGTTATTATGTTGAAAAGGAAAATGGTGTATTTGATGATGAAGAATTAGATTATCCGAATGAAGGAGGTGATGAATTCTTGTTCATGGCTTTAAATGTGGAACTAATTCTACTAGTCTTGAAAGATGTGTGAAGGAAAGTTCTCCAAAAATAGGTCATAAAATTGAAGAAACTATGTTGGCTACTTTTCATGCTAGAGAAGAGAATAATTATTGGATCGTTGATAGAGGATACTCAAATCATATGATAGGTGATAAGAGAAATTTTGTTAAGCTTGAAAAGTATGATGGTGGTCTTGTTAAGTTTGGTGATGATACATTTACTAAGATATATGGAAAAGGCTCATTTAGTCTGATGGAAAGAATAATATAGATGATGTTCTTTATGTTAAGTATTGGAACACAACAATCTATTAAGAAGGGGGGTGAGTCAGTAGATCTTAGAACTTTAACCTCTAAACTCTTTTGTGTAGACTAATTCCTTCAACTCTTTTATGCAGATTAATTCCTTAAATCCTTAATGTGCATATTGAAGACTTAATATGTAGCAACATAAACATTCAATCATGCAATCAACACATAAAATCCCATAACACCAAATATACGTGGAAAACCCAAGATGGGAAAAACCATGGTGAGAAACATTGCTAGGATCTACTATCCTAATCCTGCCTCACAAATAAATCTTCTGTTACAATATTTTAAGGGCTCCAACCCTAAGGAAACACCAAATCTATGATTTAGGAGCACCAACTCCAATGAGACACCAATCCCCTACACTAAGCACCAACTTAGTTATCTGATGGCACCAACCAATTGGAAATACAATGACAAATACAAAGTGATTCAAATGAATCCATTTCTTTGTTACAACTCTGATCTATAAGTGTTCATACCTTGCTTGGAAATCTTGCAAGCATCTTCTCTATTTTTGATGTTGCAATCTCAGCAACACATCCCCTCTGCTCTACACTCACTCTCTTCCTCTTCTAAACTTCACTCTCTTCCTCTTCTGTACTTTACTCTCTTCTGTACTTAGAAAAATAACTATTCTACCTTGCTACAACTACACCTCTACACCTAAATATTAACCCAGATAAGATATTTTTTTTGGTTTCTATTAATACATCACTTGTGCATTCCTTGTTTACTACACTACTCACACTTCTCTCTCTTCTTGCAAACTCTACACCTATGAAAATATTCTCATTTTCTTCTTTTCCTTGACTCCACCAATCTTTCAACAATTACCTCGAGATTCTCACACCTATTCAAATCATCTAGAATACTCTGTTAGGGTTTACCACACTTGCTATCTTTAGGTTAGCAAGACTTTTGTTCATCTCAAGCCTTGCACCACCGTCCAACTCATTTGGAAACAACAATCAGGGTTTACTAGATATCTTACTCCACACCATACCTCTGCATCGAACCTCACAACAATAAATTTTGTCATAGATAATTTCCTAAGAATAGCATCCTACAAAACCCTAGAATTAGATATGCATTGAATGTTACACTTTGTTTAATTGATTTGATTTTGATCTTCACCATATTAACAATCTGTGTCACTACTTAGCAGATCAAATCTTCACTGACATTGGTCATAAGTGCAGTTGAATAAGTTAAATTTGTTCGTAGTGTCACTACTTAGTTTGATGCAAAAACTCTTACACAATCAAAGCCAGAAGTCGTCTAGCAATAATAGACTTAGTCATTTCACATTTGAAATTGGGTCTTCAATCTCTGTTCTTCGCACCATGATCCTCTAGCTCTCTATGATCTTGACAACTTTAAAACATCACCGTTGGATTAAAACTCTTTAAACTGGCATCATTGATCTCTATCTCACAACTATCACTTTACACCATCACATATCACTCCAACACTTGAGACACCACCATTTATTCACATGATGTGAATAACCTTAGTGATGACTGTTGGATCATCCATCCTTCAAATCTACACCATTGATCATCATTCATCGGGCATCATTGTAACACATATGACTTCATATGTCATTTCTGCAATGTGAATACACTAAGTGATCTCCATTAGATCTTAGCCTTATGATCTCCATCATTCACCTTATCTTATCGCATATCACTTCTTTGCATTATGCATCAACATCCATTTCCGTGTTGTGAAGGAATACAGTGATCACCATTTGATCGCCTTCATTATATCTATGTCCTCCATCTCATCTATCACACATTGCTAATATACTTGGGACTCACCATTGTATTTGTGATGCAACCTCCAATCACCACATGTCCTAACTAATGACATACTCCACTTAACTCCTTTCATTCATTTCTCATCACGCAAAGATTGACTTCCTTTGAATTCATAACTATGATGAACTAAAGTCTTGCGATGTAATGTCAACCATTAGATGTATTTCATTTAATCTTAGCCATTCATCCTGCATCACTCAAATCATTCCTCCTTATCACTTCACAATAGTGATGTGAAGCACCAAAGTGATGCAATCATTTGTTGCCACCTGTCAACATGAAATCACCTTCCACTAACTCTTGATGCTCATCACTCATCACAAAAGCACTAGCTGAAAGCAAATGCAAATCATGATGTAAAGAACATATGCAATGCAATCATATCCTACACCTAGATATGGTGACTTCACCTTCCACTATCTCCAATTCATCACTCATTGCTAAAGCATCTCTTTTCCTTGTTTCATAATAGTGATGTGAAGCAGCTGAGAAATGCAATAGAATTCTGCCACCTATACACTGCTGATGTCATCTTCCACTAGCTCCTGATGTCCATCACTCATCACAAAAACCATCCTATCGCTTCACTTCACAACAATGATGTGAAGCAACCGAGTGATATGTCACCATGTGTCTATCAAACCCACCAAATACTTTGTCCTCTATCTAATCAAAATGCCATTTTATCTCCACCATTCCTTGCTCCCTCGTGAGGTATGGATGGGGTCCCACTGGCTAGCAAGCCTTGTTGATCTTCCTTGATTTGATCATTTCCATTCAAATTCCATAGCTACCATATAGTGAATTTTTGAAGAAAATAACCTTTGACTTCCATTACAGTGATGTGAAGGATTTATGCGATGTAACCTCATTCTGCCATCTATCTAGGGTGACATCATACTTCATTATCTTCCACTCATCACCCATCATGAAAACATCTCTTCCTTTGAATTCATAACCGCGATGTGAAGAACTAAGGCGATAGCTGTTGGATTTCTTCCATTCAATCTTAGCCATTCATTGCATATCATGCAAACAATTCTACATCAGAGGCACCAAACCGTGATGCAAAGGAATAAGGTGATAGCTATCTGATCTTCTATGCATCAACATACACCGTTGTATCTTCATCATGAGAACACAATGCATTGTGGTAAACATATCTATCCTTGTCTTCACAACAATGATGTGAAGACTGGTCACAATGCACATACAAACTATCAACAAGCAGTGCTAGGTGAGAGGGCAGGTCACTGAATGATTCCAAAGGCTTAAGTTGTGACTTAAGTGACTTGCTACTATTGATAGATAGTGAACATCAAAATAGACATCCTAATTAAGTGTCATGACTGTTAGACCTAGGTAATCCCTAAGACTATCTAAGAGCACAAACAATTTCATTCTAAGCACATCCACCATCCTCAAGACCTACAACTTATGTTTCTAAGAAGCTTTCAAAAAAACCACATCAAATCTGCACTTTGTTTTCACTTACAAAGACTTGGAAGAACCTTCTGCAACATCATGTAAATAGTGCATGACAATAATGCAATATTTGAGCAATTTTGAAATGTTTCCAAAATCATGCTTCTTTCACCAACATTTTGTGCCAACTCTTCCAGACATTGATCCTCTGGTCTTGATGGCATCCAATCACATCACTGAACTTCCTTTTTGCATCAATGGCACCTTTACATTAATGCCAAAATTATCCTTTATAGGATTAGCTCTATCTCACTTCTGATCCCTCTTTTGACATCAATGACAACAATATTCCAAAATCAAGGGTCTCTAGCATAATCTTCTAAGTGTAGGAAAAATGTGTAGCAAAGGATATAATCTTGTATTTTAGATGGTGGTTGTAAAATAAAAAAAGAATCTTTGGTATTGTGGTTATTGTTGGAACACGGATAGGAGGTAATGTCTACCATCTCAAAGGTAGTGGTGCAAAGTGCTTTATATCTCAAACTAATGAAAGTAGGTTATAGCATAGAAGAATGGGTCACATTAATTTTGATAGCCTAGTGAGGATAAGTTCTACTAATGCTCTAAGAGATTTTCCAAAGATTACAAAGCCTATCAATGCAATCTGCAAAGAATGTCAAGTTGGAAAGAAAACAAAGATAATATTCAAGACAAAAGAATACTCTATTATTCTTTGTAGATATAAATCCATGAAAAGGAATTCATCACTTCCTTCATCTGAATAATCTAATTCATTGTCATCAAATACACCAATGTCTTTTTCAACATAATAACTCTTCTTGACAAATTTGCCATTATTATCCTTTTGTTTGTCATTAGTAACTTTGATTAGACATTTAGATGCATAATGACCTATCTTTCCACAATTAAAACATTTGAAAGGTAGCTTACCTCTGTATTTTCAAATACCCTTTTTCAATCTCCTCACAAATTTTGCTTCCACCTAATCAAGATCATCTAGATCTAATCCATCATCCTTTTCCACTTTGCAAACTTTAAAAATAGTTTCCTTTTTTGTAGTATATTGAGCAAACTCTCTCATTTCAAAAGAAGTTAAAGCACTAAACATCTAATCTTTAGAGTAATTATCCAAATTTTGAGCTTCCTCAATTGCAGAAACTTTATGACTATAAGCTTTAGGTAGAGTTCTTAATACCTTTTTCACAACTTCTCTTTCATCTAGCTTTCCACCAAGACCATTGATGTCATTGAAAAATTCATCAACTCTAAGCATGTAGGAAATAATATCTTCATCTTTAGACATCCTTAGGGTTTCAAATTTGGCTTTGTAGATCTACATCTTCACTTGTTTGACCTTGTCATCTCCTTCATAGATTTATTCTAGCTTTGTCCAAACACCTTTAGCAGACTTGTAGCTTATAACCTTCACAAGTTTTGAATTATTAAGACCACTCTGGATTGCATTCCTTGCTTTTCCATTGTTCTCATATGCCTTTATTTCATCATCAATTGATGGTCCATTTAAAGGCATAGTATAACCTCTTTCAATAGACTTCCAAACACCAAATCTAAGAGAAACCAAGAAGGGCTCCACCCTAGCCTTCCAATAGGTAAAATTTGTTCCATCAAATAAAGAAGCTTTGACACCTTTCCTGTGTGCCATCTATATCTACCTCAAGAAGTTAAGCTTCTTCCTAGGAACCATAGCTTTGATACTAATTGTTACATGCATAGTACAACTAAGATGGGGGTGAATTAGTTGTATAATTTTAAAACGTCATAAACCCTCATTAACATTTAGATTTTCATTAGTTCTTAAACCCCTATTCACCATTAAACCCTTAACATGCATTAACAAAAAGTGTACATGTAAAGTAGTAATACAAAAACATCAAACACATAAGAACACCATATTTACGTGAAAAACACAAGAAGGGAAAAACCATAGTGAGGATTATCTCACTAATATATAAATTGCAACATCAAATATAATAAGTCTCACTATCAAGGGCTCACTACCTAAAAAGATAAAGAAAGGCTCACTATCAGTGGCTCACTACAAAAGGACTTATTGTCTAGAATAAAAAAATAAGGGATGGATCACTTCTAATTTGAATTGCTAAAAATGCATCTTTCATATGTCGAAGGTATAGTTCCACTGAAGCATAAAACAATCATCAAATAAACTAAAATGTAGACACCTTTTGCTCACTGCATTAAGAAGTCATAGGCATTAAGGCTTGCACTCAGATCAACACACTTGATCACTCACATATTACATGAATCATACACACTTCACACTTAATTCATGCAACAATTCTTGCATTTATATCCTTTGAAACCTACAACAATCTTAATTAGGTTTTCCTTAATGTAATGTATACGCTCAACCATGTAACACCAAATAGGTCGGCACCAAAAAATTCCACAATATAAAGAAGTGAAGCCAAACCATGTCACTACTTAATTGAGACCCAAATCTACATAAACAAGCTTCTCAACACTTTGCCAATCAACAATTATCTTCCATAATTAGTGCTAGCACGCTAGGTTGGCCAAACCTACACTAACACTAGCAATCAAATCCAAACACACCTCTCAAGGTATGGAAATATCTCGTGGACCACACAAAAATACTCCATAATGTTTAGGTATGGTGTTGTACACCATTACATAAAATAATTTAGTATAATTTTGTAATTAAATAATTATTTAGTTTTGATGCACCTTGGTGGTGTGGATAATCACACTAGGTAATTATTTGGGGACCACTTGCTCTTGTATTGTAACATTGTATTATTATTTAATATGTGGGAGGCATGTGATAATAATTTAATATTGGGGAATATTAAATAAAGTGATGTCTTAGTACCCAATATTAAATAAGGGGTTAGTGGCTTTGTATTCACATGGTTTTGTGGTACGTGGTTTTACCTTACCACTATTTGTCTTTTGTGTGAGCTTGTGTCTATAAAAGAAAACATGCGTGTAGTGGTTTAGGTTGGTTGAGTGGGTTGGCTGTCATTATTGAGTCTTTCTAAGGAGTACATTTGTGGAGAATGGCATGGGATGTGTGGATTCATGCTTGGACACAT
The DNA here is from genome assembly GCA_007258455.2 of Sequoia sempervirens. NCBI lineage: Eukaryota > Viridiplantae > Streptophyta > Pinopsida > Cupressales > Cupressaceae > Sequoia > Sequoia sempervirens. The sequence continues at coordinate 337,554,244 of VDFB02086081.1, forward strand.
GGAGATACATTAAGAGGCTTGATGCTTCAGAGGTATTTGTTGTAACTCTTGTATTGCTTTATTGTTGAATAATATGATGTAGTATGGATGCTTTTGGAGGTTGGGTTTTTCCCTCTTGAGGGTTTTCCTAGTGTATATCTTGTGTTATCTTGTGGATTGTCTATTTGATCTATGCATTGTGGTTACTTGTATGCATGTTTATCTCTCATGGGTTATGTAGGAAATGGATTAAGATTCTGGGTTAAATGCAATATTTCCTAACACACAACATCCATATAACATCTCAGAATACTCCAACACCATCAGAATATACTACACAACTATTGCAACCACCTGAAACTCAAGAACACCTTCATTCTGTGCAACCAGACATATTGGGACAAACATCCAACACACCAAACACCTTGCAAAATACCTTAGCACTAAACTTCAAAGGAAGGTAGATACAAAAATTATAAGAAAGTTCTCAAATCCACAACACCAAAAAATTCACTGTGGAGAAATGTGGAGCAATCTCATTTCTCCTAGACACCCTATTTCACCATACAAACATTTTTTCAAACACATCTTCCATTGTAGAAAGATCCAAAACCTGAAACTTGATATAACACCACTAAAAAAATCTTATCATTATGTCCAAACCAAATGAGCATATCTTTAAGCATGAAAAAATGTGGAGAAAAATTGATGTAGAGCATCTACAAAACTCAACAAACCTTCAAGGGTACTTCTGACGCTAATCACAAACTAAGAATATCCACTTAAACAATCACCAAAAATTCACTTATCTTTCAACAAAATCTCTTCATTTTCACTTGATTCCATAATGCTACAAAGCACCAAATCATCAAAACTTGACTTCAAACCTTTACCAAAACCAAATTCATCTTAACCAACATTCTTTTGACTGAATCAAAACAAAAACCTGATTAGAAAACTCTAAATCAATCAATTCACCCAATATCCACCAAATTACACTTCATTACAACTTGTTTCCATAAGGCAAAAAAACAACAAATCACCCAACTTTGCTTCTAAACTTTTATCATACCTCAAAAACACTTAAATCATCATGATTTTATTAGGAACAAACCAAATATATTGCCTTATAACTCTGTGTTATTAGATTCTCTGCCCAATAACCTCTGTATTCTCAGATTCCAAACCAACATTCAACTTCCCTCTAACCTTTTATCAACCAAAGGACACAGGATTGTCCTTTCTCATTGCTTTTCTAAGAAATCTTTCCTCTTTTCAACAATTCATCTTTGACATTCTCTAACCTCTTGTCTTCATTTTATTATCTACTCCCATCAATGGAGTACTCTTCAAACTAACTTACAACTCTCATAATGGTTGCAAACTCAAGTGCTTCTTCAATCAGATATCCATCTCCCTCACTGCCTCACCACACAAACTCAACAAACCATCCATCTTACCCAATAGTAGATCCTGGAAGATGCCTCACTCTCTCTATGCACCTCCCTAGCTTAATCTCCATTGGAGGATGGTGAACACAAACCTTTCCTTGTATGTAACCAATACACACCTTCTCAGAACTCTCCTTCCTAGATCTTTAAGATGGATCAAGTACCTGCAGCCAACAACTCAACAACTTAACAAACACTAGATCAGCTATCTTTGATACCACTTTTATGCAAGTACAAAGGAAGAAAATCACTCTCACAATCTCACTTGACAAAACTCAACCAAACCTTTCATGTCCTTTCTACTAGGACTCAATCCTTCTTCAAAAAATCATGTTTTCAAGGCACCAAACTGGGATAAAAGCATAAACACCTTGTAGATTCTTCAAAATACATTAAACATCAACAAAATATCTATCTTAGACCCTATCATAAACTTGTTCATCTCAAACATGAGGACTTTCCAAGTGACTATCCCAAAATAGCAATTAGGCTTCCCATGAAGATTCATCTTTACTTATTTGACTTACAACAATAAAGGCTCTATTGAATTCAAAACTTGGTCTTAAGGCATAGAAAACTTCTTAAATAAACACTCTTCAAGTGAACGCATAACCTTTCTCGACAGAAGACAACAAACTTGGTAGATGTCCAAATTAGCAGCTTTTCCCATGTATGCTCCCATCAATAAGCAAATTCAAGCCTCCAAGCCTTTTTCACTTCACAAATGGTACCAACATGTACTAGAGTATCTGCAAAACATAGTTAGATCACTCCCAAATCTGTATGCATGATATTTCAACAAACATATATTCTAAACCCTCCTTTTTTATTCCAAAAGCTAACTGTCAATAAATGGTCAAGCATAGTTCAATAGATAAATGATCACAAAAGCTTTAAATTCTCCAAATCCTGACTAGTGATACCTCACAACACATCAATAAAACTTTTTAAACATTGTCACCCAATTATCATATCCTTTACATCGTCTAAATCAGATTCTTCTCAAATCACAGTCAATTTCTAGATTTTTTTCCAAATTATAGACCTAGGGCTTACTGAATCTACTAACACCCACCATAAATTCACTGATCCAAGGCTTCAAAAATTTGTTATTGGACTTGTACAATCTTATAAATCCATTAAGTGTCCATTTCCATAAACATTTTCATAAACCCCAAGCTTTGTTCCTCTAACTGTACACAAATGCTCTGTTTTGTCATACTATATAGACTTAGACTTAATTTTTTTCCACACACAAACCTTGTCTCTCTGATCTAAAACCCCCAAAACATGAAAGTGTATACTAAAAGGAGAAAATCCATCAAAAATTATGAATTTCCATCAGGTAGCATGAGAGAAACACAAAAATTATTTGTTGTTGTTTACCCTAACCAGGGTTTTGGCAGTTGATTGAAAAATTACAATATCTTTCATTAGATTCCACCAAATTGCATGAGAAAAAATTCAAATGGAAGGTGATTGATCCTACTTACTCATAAAATCAATAGGAGATGATCTCTTTCTTGTACATGGCCATACAAAGCATGAGAATAGCAAACTGCTATGAGAAAATGCAAGGAAACTGTGATTTCTTTTATTCAAACACAAACTTCAATCACCCACACTTGATCAAACATACAAATGGAATTTTAAAGGAATCCTACACATGAATCATCAAATTCTAACTGCTTTCTAACTTCCTATCAATTCCTAGAGCCAAAATGACCTTTCATATTCCAAGTTTACACCATTTTGTAATTTTGTAAAAGTTGTCACAAATATGCAAAAAAATGCAAATTTGCAAAAAGATGTAAACTTGGAATATGAAAGGTCATTTTGGCTCTAGGAATTGATAGGAAGTTAGAAATAAATTGGAATTTGATGAGTCATGTGTAAGATTATTTTAAAAGACCATTTTTACATTTGATCAAGTGTGGGTGATTGAAGTTTGTGTTTGACTAAAAGAAATCACAGTTTCCTTGCATTTTCTCACAATAGTTTTTTGTTTTCATGCTTTGTACGATATTGTATAGGAAGGAGATCATATCGTATTGATTTCATGAGTAAGTAGGATCAATCACCTTCTAGTTGAATTTTGTCTTATGTAATTTGGTGGAATCTAATGAAAGATATTGTAATTTTTCAATAAACTACCAAAACCCTGGTTAGGGTAAACAACAACATATAATTTTTGTGTTTCTCTCATGCTACATGATGTAAATTCATAATTTTTGATGAATTTTCTCCTTTTAGTATACACTTTCATGTTCTAGGGGGTTTAGATTAGAGAGAAAAGGTTTGTGTGTGGAAAAAAATTAAGTCTAAGTCTGTACAGTCTAATAGAATAGAGCATCTATGTACAGTTAGAGGAACAAAGCTTAGGGTTTATGAAAATGTTTATGGAAATGGACACTTAATGGATTTATAAGCTTGTAGAATTCCAGTAGCAAATGTTTGAAGCCTTGGATCAGTGAATTTATGTTGGGGGTTAGCAGATTCAATATGCTCTAGGTCTGTAATTTGGGCAAAAATCTCGAAATTGACTGTGATTTGAGAAGAATTTGATTTAGATGATGTAAAGGATATGATACTCAGGTGACAATGTTTTTAAAAAATTGTATTGATGTGTTGTGAGGTCTCACTAGTCAAGATTTGGAGAATTTAAAGCTTTTGTGATCATTTATATGCTAAATTGTGCTTGACCATTTATTGATAGTCAACTTTTGGAATAAAAAAGGAGGGTTTAGAATATATGTTTGTTGAAATATCATGCATACAGATTTGGGAGTGATCTACCTATGTTTTGCAGATACTCTGGTACATTTTGGTACCATTTGTGAAGTGAAAAGGGCTTGGAGGCTTGAATTTTCTTATTGATGGGAGCATACATGGGCAGAGTTGCTAATTTGGACAGTATCTACCAAGTTTGTTGTCTTTTGTCAAGAAAGGTTATGAGTTCACTTGAAGAGTGTTTATTTAAGAAGTTTTGTATGCCTTAAGAACAAGTTGTGAATTCAATAGAGCCTCTATGGTTGTAAGTCAAATAAGTAAAGATGAATGTTCATGGGAAGCCTAATTGTTGTTTTGGGACAGTCACTTGGAAAGTCCTTATTGATGATAGGGTCTGAGAAAGATGTTTTGTTGATGTTTAATGTATTTTGAAGAATATACAAGGTGTTTATGCTTTTATCTCAATTTGGTGCCTTGAAAATAGGATTTTGTGAAGAAGGATTGAGTCCTAGTAGAAAGTACATGAAAGGTTTGGTTGAGTTTTGTCAAGTGAGATTGTGAGAGTGATTTTCTTCCTTTGTACTTGCATAAAAATCACTGAACACCACTCTGTCACACTGAATTCTCTTTTATTCAATTTTTTTAAAAGCACTTGGAAACCAAGTGAGATAACTTCATTAGAAAAAATACTAACATCTTTGCAACACATCTATAGCATCTACAATACTACAACAATCTCCTCAAACACAAGTCAGAACAACAACCTCTGCAACTATACTGAAGTGGGATATCAATGACAACACTGTCAACATTGTGTTGACATTAATACCAACAACTCCAAAATTCCAACCACTCCAATGCTAAGGATTGACATCATCAACACCAAAAAATTACAATACTCTCTTCATACAAGGGGTTGACATCAATTCCAACACCCAAGCAACTCACAAACAATTCAAGCTTACAAACTTCCAACAACACATGCACACACATACATGCATGCATGCATGTATGTATGTATGTGTGTGAATGAAAGTAAGAATAAACTAAAATGAAATTCATTAGCATAAAACCTATTAATGGATAGAAGGGAAATATTTTCTTTAGAGGAAATGGTATTGCTACCTTCTCTATTTGTTGAATGGAATGAATCATATACTTTTAATAGCTAGTTTGAGAAATAGGTGCATGAAAATAAAACACATGTATTTATTATTGAAATGTGTTGATTTATTATTGAAAATTTGACCAAAGTAATGCAAAATCACTACTAAAATTCATTATGTCTAAACATACAAATCAATCATATATATCATACTTAGCTGGAGGGTATCTAGAGTTGAATGATAGATTATTTTTATTATCACGTGTGGCACACGTTCTCAAATAGCATGGTGATCTTTGGAGTTCCCTAGATTTTCTAATCTCGTGAAGGGTAAGGCCACTTCCTACAGGAAGGTATGCAGGGGACCATTGGTCTATGGTTGAAGGAAAATAATTTGAGTGATGGTCCCCCTCTCACAATTGAGATGTCAAAGAATGGATTTATTAGAGACAATAATATTGATTTCACATGACTTGTATTATAATTATTTGTACATCATGTCACTAGTATGATGTTCAAAAAATTATTTTTATGTACCATTCCTAAAAGATGTAATTCATGATGAAAAAACATGTAATCTTCACATAAAGAAATTAATATCATGTTTCCTATTGATAATGGTTGATGATATTAATATTATGAAGAAATTTTAATGATGAATTGAATGGGAAAATAATTTTACTGCAAATGATTGCTTATTTTTATGTTAGTATATTTTTCAAATACTATTCAATTAATTATATTGATTAAAAAAATATGGTGTTTCAATTAATGGATGAGTTGGGATCATTACAATAGTTACCCATTATTTTATTTCTTTTTTCTTTATTTTTTGTGTTATTTTAGTTTAGTTTATTTAATTTTACCTTTAAGATTTTTTTGGTGTTTAATTTAAGTATTTTTCCTTTATTAAATTTTTTAGAGTTAGCCATCTCAAAATTATTGTAAAGGGATCTTCAAAAATTTGAACCTTGTGTAGATCAAACTTGTTATAGGTTTGATATATCACCCTCGTTGAACTTTCAAATTTGGTCATCTTGGCATGACTATAAAAGAAACTTTAAAACCCTAACACCTAGGATGTGACATCACCCCAACCCACCCTCTTGGCTTTGCATTAATGGTAATTTTAAAAAAATCCATTTTGATTTTGTTCCAAAATTAATTGTTATTTTATTGTGTTTCCCTTTTCATGTATATGTTTGTGATCTCTAAAAACTTGGTTTCTTGTTGGTTCATGTACCTATTATGCAATATTGAAGCATTTGTCTTCATTTTTTTTGTTAGGTATCTTTGTCATTTACCAACTAGGGTCTCCTCCTTGGACTATTAATGGCATATCTAGTCTTTTTTTTTCTTGGTTTTTCTTTATGTTGTGTATATTTTACATTAAGAAGCTCATTTTTTCTTGATTTTTGTCTTCCTTTGTTTTCATTTTCTTTGATTACTCAATGATGATTTTTTTTATAATTTTCAATTGTTCCCTAGTTATATGAGTTTTTTCCCTTTAACAAATACATTTGCTAGATTTTAGGAGTGTTTTTCTCCTTATGATTTCATCATGACATAACCCCTCACTAGAACTAATGTTAGGAATCAAAATTTTGGGCTTGTTCTTGACCATCCTATTCCAAAATGAGTTCTTTCATACCTCAAAATCCTAACTCCTATACTTAGAAAATATTATATCATTTTAAGATTTGAGGTTCCAATCATCCTCCTAGTACATGTTTGGTGTTTACCCTAAATTATAACTTCCATCCTTAGTTTTCTAATCCATTTTAGAGTCAAGTTTTCAATAATCCTCCTATCTAGGTTCCCATTTCAAGGTGTCTCTAAAGCTTGACTCCCACCCTTTATTGTTTCCTCCTTTTTTGAGTTAAGGATTTAGTCATCCTCCTATTCACATAATTTTTTATAGCAATCTCAAATTTTGATCCTTAACTATTCTATATTTATAATCTATCAAGATCACAAGTTTGGAAGTGTTTATATTGAATTTGGTAATTGTTAGGAGTTACTTCCAATCCCCAAGGTATAGCTCTCCCACTTAGAATTATTCTATATTTTTAGTCATGGTTTCATCCCTTCTCATGTTTAAGTACTCATTAATTGGTTTCCCCAAAGTATGATCCTCAATAATTTTACAATAAGTTATCTATCAAAATAGCGCTTTTAGGTGTGTTCTTACTTTGGTACTTTTTTATTGGTTTTTCTAAAGTGTGATTCTTAACTTATTTTATACTAAGTTACCTATCATGATTATAATTTTGGGGGTGTTCTTATTTGATTATTTATTTTTAGTATCATTTAAATATAACCCCCAATTATTTCATGCTATATCATTTTTCAAGATCATCAATTTGAGAATACTCTTTTTGGGGTACTTGTTAGGGTCTACTTCTAATCCTTGAGTTCTAACTCCTATCATTAGTTTTTTCATCCTTTTCAAAGCTAGGAATTTGGGCATCCTTATATTCAAGCACTCATTATTAAATATACCCATAGTATAACCCCCAACTAATTTGCACTCTCTAATATCAATATTATGACTTTGGGTATTGATAAATTCGAAAAGTGAAACCCTAAGATTTCACTTTAGGATTTCGAGCACTTTCCCACTTTGGGGTCTTATCATTTAAAACTGGATTGAGGGGATATGAGATTGACTTACAACCTAAAAGGTGAGTCAATCAACCCTTGGGAATTAGAATTGGAATGCTTTGAAATTGATTTTTCATGAGATGCAATGATGTAACTAACTAATTGTGAAAATACACTACTCTGATGTGAGAAAAACAAATATAGAAAGTCACAAACAAATTCAATGTTTAAAAATAGAGTTGGTAGACTTGTGTGCACCTATCATATAAATTTGGAGCTGAATTTGTAGGAATAAGTCACCCAAGGCACCTATGTCTAAGTAACTCAATTTTAAATCTTTCTTTGTAGCCCTTGGGAGTTTGATTAGAGGCTACTTATTTTTTGGATCCCACCATCAGATCTTCATTGGATGTTGAGATAATTAAGTTTTTGTATCTTGTCAAGTTGTAGGGTTTGAATGTAAAAATGGATAAATGGTCTCCAATATTCCTCAGATTTGTAACTTACACATTCAAAGAAAGAGGAAGAGTTATGCCATATAGAGGATTGCCTCAGTCAAACAAGTTGTGTTGGTGTTTCCACCTCTACAATGGCAAAATTGATAAAAGAGAGTTTATCCTTTTGAGGGATAGAGGATAAATGACAAATGAATTATTAGAAAAAAATAGACTGTAACTTACCACTCAAATATGATCCCCTTAAAGGATTGAAGTCATGCACATCTTCTCAAGGCTTGATTGTAATTTGGCTTAGATTTCTTTGAAGATCTACAAGGTTTAGTCCTCACAAAAAAAATGTATGCATAAACATAAATAAAATCACATATAACTTGACATGATACTTTGAAAATAAAATGTTGCAATATTTCTACTATTGAATTCTCTTGACTTGCTAATAATTGCTTGATAATTCTCTTGATTTCCAATTCTTTCCACTTAGTTTTCAAATGGTGAAATGGCTAGGTATTTATATGCAATTAATCTAATTTCCCAAAAATTAAATCTTGATAGCCGATATTTAACATTTAAAATTAAAATAATAAAATGCCAACTCTTACATATTAAAAATTGGAGCCAAAATAAGGGGACCAAATTGCCTAGGTACCATTATCTCGACCCTATTTTGCAAAGTGTAAAATGTCGGGAGCAAAATATTAAATGTTTTCTTTGGTTTTGTACATGGGTTTTCTTGATAAATGTTCAAATGGGTCATGTAATTCATAAGTTAGGATATTAGATGTACAATTAGGTCCATGCACTTAGGAAGGAGAAAAATCTAGTTTGAAATTGTTAAGGGTGACAATTTACGACGCTACATTTAGCCCCCGCTTTAGTGAGAGTATGAACTTACACTCAAAGTCACACTAAAGTAAAAATATGTCAAGAGGGGTATGAATGCCCAAATTTTGGAGAGATAAGATGTCAATGAATCTAGGGGGAGTGCACAAGTCCCCAGAATTCTAGATCTCATGGAAAACCAACATAAGAAAAAAGGAAAACATGTATATGTAATGCAACAAGATAACACAAAATATACATGGTAGGAACACAACATAGTACACTACACAATGCATGACACAATACAAACATAACATGATATGAATATAATAAAACATATACGAACACAAACACAAGGTTAGTACTAAAAGGATTCAAGTCAATAAGGTAAAGATACCTCAGTCATAAATTTATCTCAAGTACCAAATATCATCCATGTAAAATGTGCTATCTAAAATTTTGCTCTCACAAGGATATAAAATCACTCATGACCTACACAGATATATTGGCTAGCAAGCTATGTTATACTAGGTGTCCGTGCAATATGATGGGTTCCACAAGGTTAGCAAGTTGCATTATGCTAAGACACTCATGAAACACATGGCTCCATTGGAAAGAAAGTTGTGTTATGCTAGGTGGCCATGTTAAAAAGGGTGCTCAAGTTCATGAACCAACAAGCTACATTATGCCAAATCCATGGACTATCTTGCAAAATCTCACTTCAAGGAGTGCATAAATTTTAATGTCCAAGGGGAGGAATGCCAAAATGTCCAAGGGGATGACTGACAATCACCTTAGGGGGTGTATAAATTTTTTAATTCCCAAGGGTACAAATGAAAAAATATCCAAGGGGATAAATGACAAAGCCACACCTTTGAGGGTGCTATAAACAACACCACCATGAAGGGTATCAAAGGGGTTCTACTCAATACATGAAAGGTCACACCTTAGGGAATTTCATGTACTTGATACCACCACTAAGAGAGGACAAGTCATGGAACAAAATATCACACTTTAGGGAATACTAGTCATAGTATTACCACCAAAGGGAACATAATATGCCATGAAAATTCACATTCTTAGGGGATATCAAGTCTAATACCACCACAAAGGAGACACTAACATAGATTGGGGAGGTCATTTCAAGTCTAATACTAGTCATAATATTACCACCAAAGGGAACATAATATGCCATGAAAAGTCACATTCTTAGGGGATATCAAGTCTAATACCACCACAAAGGAGACACTAACTAGTATCTAGGCTGAAGTGGCCAAGGTTATAATGTGGTACGTGACTCTTAAAGGTCATTTCACTACTATTCTTGGGCACCATTTTCCCCTGCTTAATCATTTTAGACACGGGTTACATGTTTCTTTCTCTTTTTTCTCTTGTCATCTTTGGAAGCTTTGGTTTATGCACATTTGAAGAATCATAGGGCCCTTATTTTACATGAGGGCCTCATTTTGCTCATGTATGAGGATGTGAGGACCCATACGCCAACAAAATCTATCAAGGGTAAGGAGAAGGCCATGACTGAGGATTCCTCTTTGACTGGCTCAAAGATAAGTGTTGATGTCGATGATGACTGAAATGTGGAGGAAGACATCATGGTGGAGGGTCCTCGTCCCCCAAGGTAGCTTCCTCTAAAAAGAGACAAAAGGGAAATTTAAGGAATAAGGGCCCCATCAAAAAAGTTGGTAATGCAGAATCCATATTTTTGTGGGTCCATGTTGGATGGGGAAGATACTAATATTAGCTCTGGCGGATCTCATCAACAATAGTCCAAGGAGAATGTTGAGCAACATGAGGTGGGCTCAAGTGCATCAGGTAGCAAAGAGAAGGACCAGTCTATGGAGGCTAGGGTTGATGTGGCAAAGGAGAATCTGTGTAGGGTGTCCAAAAGGATTGCTAATTTAAAGATGTAGGGCTCAAAATGTGGTAGGAAGGGCAAGAAGGTTACTCTAGAATAGGAATAGGTAAAGGAGGTAGTAGACACTAATGTTATCATTGATGACTCCCCTACCAGGAAACCTTCTCCTCGTGGGGAGGATGATGAGGTTCCTAATAGTGTGGAGGCTTTGGTTGAGAAATTTATGAGTGAGGGTGTTGATTTGAACCCTAACCTTGGGAAATATAAACCTTTGAAGGTTAATCCTCTTTTTGAGGATTTATCTTATTTGAATGATGATAATACCTCTATGTTTGAATTGCTAGATATGGCTTGGTCAGGTGCCACATGCACCTTTAATCTCGCCAAGTGGGTTTTGTGGGAGTTTAATAAAGTCAATATCAATATTAGGGGCTTGAAGGAGAATTTGACAAACTAGCAGAAGGGATCTTCTTCAGATCTTCTCATTGAGAGGATGGTTGAATTGGAATGTACCTTCTCTAATTTTAAAGCCCAATGTGAGAGTTCGCCTTGGTGAAATGAAGTGAAGGATAAAAGAAAAAAATGAGGATATCATGAATTTACTGTAGGTAAACAATAGCTTGGTTAAAACCAATATGGAGTCTTTGAAGGTTCTATTTGGTAAGATTAGTGAACTCAGGGAGGATCAGATGTATTTTTTGAATATGTTGGTGAATGAACATACCTCTAAATGTAAGGGGAAGAAGACCACAAAATGTGAGGCTATAGGCCCATGTACTCACACAAGGGGAACCTTAGGAAGTCCTTTGAGGAAGAGAAGAAAGAGCTTATGGACATGGTGAACCTACACTACAACTAGGAGATCGAGGTGGCTACCACCTTGAAAAATATGAAATAGATTTGGTGTTTTTATTGTTTTTTTTCTATTTCTACTATTCTTCTATTCGGTTGTTGTTTTTTGGCTGCTGGTTTATTGTTGGATGTTGCTTATGCTTCAATGTATTTGTTTTTAGCAGCATTTTGTTCTATAGTATTGTAAAGGTTTTCAGGTCCCTTCAAAACCTATTTTTCCAATATAATCAAAACATAGATTGTGGAGGCAACACTTTTAATTAAAAGGGTCACACTTTTTAGGAGATGTATGTTATCATCACTAAAAAGGGGTAATTTATTTATGCAACAATGTGTGGGAAACTATATGCCCCCCCTTAAAATTTCAGTGCACTTGCTACACTAATAGTTTAAGGAGATAGAAAGGGATCCCTTGTGGCAAGGAATGCAGATAATGCAAGGCTATAACCCTTTACCCCCCAAGCATAGGGACAAAGATGAGCCAAAATGAATGATGACATGTTTCTCCTTGAAAAATGAAATATGATTGGATAAAGCCTATTTTATACCTCCATGCATGGTAATGAGTATTGTGTGATACTACAACTACCACATGGCAAGAAGAAAAACTACCACATGACAAGAAGAAAAATTAATTTGTCTTACTCTATTATTCTATCAAATTTATCATTGTAAGGATCTCATTCTTCCAATTTCTTCTTCAAAACATTACATTCATCAATAATGTGTCTAAATGTTCTATGATATGCACAATAGGGTGCATTTTTATTCTTTTGTTTAGTATCTCTTCGTTCATGAATAGGTGGTAATGTAATAAATCCCAATTGTAAAAGTGTAGCTAAAGTATACTTAGTCTCAAATAAAGGAAGTGAGTTAGATAACAAACCTTTTCTAATATGGTCATGAATCTTGTGTGGTTAGGATGATGGAGAAAATGTTTGATGTAAAGATGGAGGACCTTGGTAACCTATGCCTTTTGTATCTTCAAATGGTATTTGTTCCAAAAGGGAATTGATTACATGTTCATTCTTTATATCACATCCTTATTTTTTCAAGATCATAAAGCCTTGGCCATAACATTGTTCTAAGCTAATAGGTGTATCAGTAACTTTTTTCATAGGATGGAGACTCAATGGGTGGGATGCGCTCATCATGTTTTTTATCAATAGGTTCCTCCATGTGCCTAGGTTGAGAGATGAATTGTAAATCACTTTCCCTATGTGATGTGTAAAACATTTCAAGTGGTGGTATAGTGGGTGATGTTGATTGTTGGTATGGGTGATTAGGAAATTTTGTTGAGGGATAAAGGACCACATTGTTCTCAAGGTTAGGGAAGGTATTGTTTATGAATTCATTCATGATTTCCTCCTCTTGCCTCAAGATATCCTCATTAAGGAGATATACATTAGGATATGAAGGAATATGAATTTGATCATCTGAATTAGGGTCATTTCCAAACACACAACATGAAACATCAACCAAATATTTCAAGGAAGTCAACATTTTACCAGAAAAATTAGCCATTATGACAATATTATTTATTCAATAAGATTTAGAATTTTACATCACAATGAACTAAAAAGTTGAGAGAAAATTTGGACAAAGGACCCTGAGAGTTCTATATCATAAAAATTTGAGCAAAAATATCTTGGAAAAGGTCATCAAGGATTCCCTTTTATAGAAAATATTTTTTCTAAATTTAAATTTTGAATATTTGTAATACTGTCTAATGTTTCTTTTTTATGATAATGCAAGTCTAGAAGTAAACATTTTTCTAGAATTTGACTTATTTATGATTATGTAATACAAAATGCAAGTGTGTAAACAATTTTCAATATGTGCAAGCAATGAAATGAAATTCCAAATGTAATTTTTAGATGTAAAATTCTGCAATTGATTGGTCCTAATGTGTAAAATCTAAAAATGATGATTTTTATATCTTTTTGACACAAACAATTTTTCACCTTTGAACTATATGCAAAGTACCTAAATGGATGTAATGAACAATTTAGATTTGATTTCAGACCTAATGTAGATTTGTAAATTCAATTATAATTTATATTTGACTTATGATGAGTGAAATTAACCCTATTGCAACCTATGATGTAATATGATATGCAATTTGCTAAATTTTTATTCTTTTTATGATGCAAAAATGAATGCCTAAATGAGCAATACAAAACAATTCAATACTAATCCTAGATCCAAGATGATATGCTTTACATTTCAAAAGGTCTATAATTTTAATGTGTTAGGTTCACCAAAATGATAAATTGGAAAAGTGAAACCCTAATATTTCACTTTAGGAATTCAAGTGCATTTCCACTTTGGGGTCTTATCATTTAAAATTGGATTGAGGGGATATGAGACTGAATTACAACCTGAAAGGTGATTTAATTAACCCCTAGGGAATCTGAATTAGAATGCTTTGAAATGGATTTTCTATAAAATTCAATGATGTAACAAACTAATAATGAAAATGTACACTACTTTGATGTAAAAACAATAAATATGGAAAGTCATAGAAAAATTTAATGTTCAAAAATTGACTGAGCAAACTTATGTGCACCTATCATATAAATTTGGAGCTAAATTTGTAGGACTAAGTCACCTAGGGTGCCTATGTTTGAGTAACTCAATTTGAAATCTATCTTTGCATTCCTCAAGAGTCTAATCAGAGGCTTCTTCTTTATGGATCCTATTGTTGGATCTTCATCAGATGCTAAGATAACTGAGTTTTGTATCTTGTCAAGTTGTAGGGTTTGAATGTAACAATGGATAAATTTTATCCAATATTCCTCAAATATTATTTAGATATTTAATCTACACATTCAAATAGAGAGTAAGCGTTGTGCCATATATGGTCTTGCCTTATTCAAACCCTGTGTTGGTGTTTCCACCTCCACAATGGAAAAATTGATAAAATAGAGCTTATCCTTCTGAGGGATAGAGGCTAAATGAAAAATGAATGATGGACCAACAATAGACTATAACCCAACACTTATATTTGATCTCCTTGAAGGATTTAAGTCATGCATATCTCCTCAAGGCTTGATTGTAATTTTCCTTGGATTGCTTTGAAGACCTACAAGTGTTAGTCCTAATAAGAAAAATGTATGCATAAACATAAATAAACTCACATAAAACTTGGCATGATGCTTTGATAATGAAATGTTGTAATATTTATGCTCTTATTGCTCTTGAATTGATATTAATTTCTTGATAATGCTAATGATTTCCAATTCTTTCCACTTAGTTTTCAAATGGTGAAATGACTAGGTATTTATATGCAATTAATTTAATTTCCTAAAAATTAAATCTTGATAGACAATATTTGACATTTGAAATTAAAATAATAAAATTCCAACTCTGACATATTAAAAATTACAACCAAAATAGGGGGACCAAGTCATCTAGGGTATCCTTGTCCCAACCCTTTTTTACTTAAAGTGTAAAGTGTCAGGAGCAAAATATTAAATGTTTACTTTGGTTAAATTGTACATGGGTTTTCTTGATAAATACTCAAATGGGCCATGGAATACATAATTTAGGACATTAGATGTAAAATTGGGTCCATGCACTTAGGAGGGAGAAAAATCTAGTGTGAAATTGCTAAGGGTGACAATTTATGATGCTATAGGAATTTATTTATTCAAGTACTCATTATGTAGTATCTATAAGTACAATCCCTATATTTGCTATATTATTTATCCATATGAAATTTTTTTGCATACACATTATGAGTTACTCCTAATATTTTAACTCTAAAGCCTTATATGTCTCTTTTTTCACTGGGGTTAGAGCTTAGTTTTCCTTTAGTCTAGTTATTTTAATATTTTTTAGATATAATTAAAAATAAAATACAATCACTTAATGAACTATTTATGTTTATCCTTTAAGGAATCAAAGTTATTGGATCCCCAATGCTCAAAGCATGAATCATGACAAGATATTGAACTCTTATTCTTTGATAACACTCTATGTGAAGAGCTCTCTACTTAGCCAATGGTAGGAATAGCGATGAAACAACAATCATACTTGTAAGGCTTGTCTACTCATTTCATTTTAATCTAATTTCCCTCACCATATGTTAAATGTATGATTTAGTGAGTTACAAATGAATTGATCATAATCACTAACCAATTTAAGCAGATTATGTTTCTTTTGAATCTTCTAATATTATCAAGTGTTATTTGTAGTAAAATCCAAGGAGGGGCAAGGAATAATCAAATATCGCAATAGTAGTAATAAGCCCTTCACATTTATTTTCTTAATTTAATTATGGGGATCACTCCTTTGTTGAATGTACTCTATTATAATTATTTTCTTAGTCCCACATAGAAAATATTTAATTTAATTTTAGAACCAAATTCTATTAAAAATATAACTTTAAAATTTGGGCCCAAGGAAACTTGCAATTGGAGGTATAATTTTAGGCACCCAAGAAGGGTGTATATGTTATTTTTGAAAACATTGTTAAAACTTTTGTAAAGGAAGCAAACTATTCAATTTTTTAGTGTAGGAAATCTTGTTGGAAGTTGTAATTCACGCATTATAATTCAATTAAAGGATCATGTCTATTTTATTATTCCTCTCCTTTGGTGATGGCATATCTTTTATTTTATGATCTTTAAGTTTAATTACTTGGTGAATTCTTATAAAGTTATTTAAAGTAAGTTTAGTGTTTAAAATTTGTGCATGTAATATGGTGGTTTTGTGAACTTAACTCAATTTTCTTCAAATTATTTAGAACATTGTATATTTAGTTTTTTTGATAGAGTGAAATACTAGTCACTACATTGTATGTTATTTAGATTTCATCAGACCTTTTACAATCAAGGTTAAAACTAAATGCACCATTGATTATTTACATTTATGTTTACTTCTTTAACCTCTAAATATATTTTTAGTTTTTACTATAAATTTGGTAGAGTAATATTAGAGTAGGGTTATTTTATTCAAGATTTAGAAATATTTACCAACTATTTTAGAATATTTAATTCTCTAGAATCATGAATTATCTAGCTTGATATTTCACTATCACAACACCCTTGAATAAACAAGTCACATATGCCACTAGGTTCCTCCAACACTACCATGAACTAGCACACAAGACCTTGGAGTTAATTGATTCCCAAGAATAATTATATTTTTAGGAGAATTAGAATGATATTGTTTCTACTTGAGTTTCATGTGTTATAAGGATCATCAACAAGACCTCTCATAGACCCTATAATTTTCAATAGAACCCTACTCTCATGAGTGAAATCATGACACTTAGAATTTCACATGTACTTATTATCAACCATGAAAAAATAGATATCATAAATAAACAAAACCATCCATGACACAATACATGCCACAAACCAATAAATCCAACCCCCCGAGAAGAAAATATAATACAAAATCCAAGATAGATTTATATGAAAAAAATATGATAACCATCCTAATAACATGTTAAAGAGATGATCTCCACCCAAACTAAGATAGGGAATTAAATAAAATAAAATTTAATATTATTTAATTTTAAATCCTCTTTTTAGCTTTTTACATTAAAAAAATTAAATAATTATATTAAAATTTCTAAATCACTTATCTCTTCCAAAAATATATTATTAAATATTTCAAATTGAATAACCAAAATGAAAAAAATTGTAATGTTAAATTAATTTAGATTTTATATCCAAAGAATATTAGAAATCATAATTATCTATCTAGACAAATAATTTAATAAATTAAAATCTATACATTAGATAAATGCTTAAAATAATACTACTAATTTATCTATATATTTTATTTTCTAATTAGCATTAAGAATTACTCATAAATTAAATAAATAAATAGAATTACCTCTATTCACTCAAATAGATTAACCAAACCACTAATTAATTTATTTTTAATTAATTATTTATCTTATTTTAATTTATAATTTAATTCCTCAAATGGGATATAGTTCCTCTTCTTAGATGTCTTTACCTAGAACTCAATAATCTCTTCACAAGCTCCTTAGTAGCATTTTGAGCCATTGATAATAATGATATTAGGGGAGATGGGCCCATAGTGGAGCACCCTAACATCTCCTTTCTCAAAATCCTATGTGGAAATTTCAAATCACTCCCAATTTTGTACAATAGTTTATTTGACAACTCACATGCTTCTATATTTTGTTTTAGGGCCACATCAACATGCTTTTTGTTTAAGTATCCAAAAAAGGCCCAAAAAAAAGGTGAGACTGATAGTGGTGCACTATGTCATGTTTTATTGGTGCGCTGATGTGGCATCACATGATTTGTCAGTTTGTGTATTTTATGGATAAAAAGTGTTTTGCAATTGGATATTAAGGTGCTTCACTATGAGACCCATTGAGGACTACTTGTATCCCCACTATTGGACCCACTCCACTATAGACCCCTCTCCCCCAGTACAATCATGACCTAAATAATCAATGCATTAAAAATTAGATTACACATTAGGCATAAATGCATTAAATTTACAATCACAATCAATATTGAACCATAGTTCACAACCAACCTATCACAATATAGAATATCATATAATCACAAAGTGACCATAAATGAGGGATATTACGCATAGAAACTTGGAGAAAAAGATATTTAAATTTAAATATCCATGAAATTTAATTTGATATGGTCTCCTAAATTCATGCATCACTTTAACACAAGGCTTCTAAAAAATGGCAATAGAGGCATGTGTTCTCCTTAAGTGATATGTAAGACTCAAACTAAACATGGAAATCAACTTTAAAAAATTCCATCACATGAGTGCATGAATTGAGCATAAATTAATACATTAAAAAGGTGAATCATGAAACTCTAAACTCTCTCCAAATTTAACTTTTAACTTCTATTTAACTCAACTTGTTAGATCCCCCCATCTAGGTAATTAAACTACAAATCTTAAACTTGGAACTAAAGCAAAGTATTCCACACATATATAACACCCTTTTGAGAGGGAAAAGGATTCAAATATTAATATAAATTTTGTATCCACACACCAAATGTCCTCTTTCACATCTATAAAGAAAAATAAATATAGAAAACCTAAAAAAATATTATTTTATTTTAATGTTGATTGATAGTTTTCCCAAGATTATCGGGTAAAAGCACAAAGCTATGTCACACTTTATAAAGGAAACGGTCAATGCTAATCCAATTTTTAAACTTGAATCACTAAAAAGTGGCATATATGTTTTGAATTTTGAAATCTTGTAAACTAGTAAATATGTATTTTTTAGTATATTTTATGTTTGTATTTTTAAAAAAAAAATTCAAAAATTATTTTAAACTAGTTTTTAATAAATTAAAACTATAATTTAGTTGCTGATAAAATGTTGAAAAATAAAGTTGCATGGGACGTCAAACTTTTTATAGTGAATTTTTTTTTCTTTCAATTTTTTTGTGTGTATTTATAACTTTAAATTTTAGTGCATGGATATTATTTTTTCCAATTTTGATAAATATACATTTTAAAATAAATATTAAAATGTGTGTGAATAAAAAAATAGTTGTTTTCTTCGGATGTAAACTTTCATATTAAATATTTATCTAAAATGGAAAAAAAATTATACCATCTTAAAATAGATTCTTTTATCTAGTGCATCATATTTTTTTTATTTTTTAAAAATAAGTTTTAGTATTTTTCCTTGGCATAGTAATGACCTAATATTTTGTGCAGATAACCTACTTTTAGTAAAAATAAAATATAATTAAATTATTAAAATAAATATATTTTTGAAAATTACACTTATGGATCTACAAAAGGGTATTTTTTTATATTTTTAAAAAAATGTTATTTACATTAGTAGGAGTTATTGAAACTTCAAGTTTTTCAAATAATTTTATTTTTTTGGTAAATTGGACTCAAACTGGTGCTCCATAGCCAACAATTTTAGTTTAAAAAGTTGTGGAAGTATCTAACTTAGCTAGAATGTATCTTACTAGATCATACGTTTGACCAAAATTGATTTTTAGTTAGAAATACTTAAATTCAGTTGTGCTGATAAGTTGGTTGAAAGTGTGACACAACTTTGTGCTTTTACCCTCTCCTACATCCAACACCCAAGATCCAAAATAAATGTGAACACTTGCTCACATGATGGTTTAAAATAAGTATTCCTTCTTTCTTCTCCTCTTCCAACTTCTAAAAAGACCATATATCCCTTCCTCCATTTTCAAATTAAGCTTTCCACTTCCATTCTTATTGTAGATATTTGTTTGGCATGACCTATCTCCCTCTTCCATTAGTTTCTCCTATACTTCTGCTCACTATAGAAAATAAATCCACCAAATTTTGTATGTGTCTTATCTCTTTCTTTGTATTTATATTCCTTTTAATATTATGTATTTTAATTCTACAACCCATGTCATCTTTCAATCCATTTTCATGATTTGGTCATCCACTTCACTTAATATTCTCTCCAACCACTCTTCTTTAGTCAATGAGTTTTCTTCTTGTGCTATCTCAATCTTCATGATGGAATGCAATAATTAATCCATCAATTATTATGTGTTCCTCTTTCTTCCTTCCTCTATTTACATATCTTCTTCACTCATCTATCCACCCTTAATTACCAATTCCATCTTTCTCATCTACCAATATCCAAATATTTGTATCTACAACCTTTTCACTTTCTATCATCACTAAGTTATCCTTATCATATTCACTTATATAATCTATTATAAATCTATCATAATGATAAATATGTATCAAATATCCATCTATGTCATCCATATAACATACCTCTAATAATTCTATTTATTCTTCTTGGTCTTCAACCTTCACTATTCTTGAACACCTTAGACTTTAATCCAATGAATTCTCCATCATTAGTTCTAACTTCTTGTACCTTCTCTTACTAATTTTAACTCTATTTCTATCAAGAAAATACAACCTTTCTCTCGAAAGGTTTATCTTCATAACATATTTTTTTAAACAAGCCCTCTATATTCTATCTACAAATCCGATTCTCATTGTCCTCCTTAGAACCAACCCTCTTCTTTTCTATGAATGAATTCTAATACAACTACTCATAGACCAACATACTATTTTTATCTTTGAACAAGTTAGAATACCTCTACCCAACCATCACTAGAAGATACAAACTATCTAATACCATCTACCCATAATTTAATCATTGGAGGATATTCCTAAATCTTCTCACCTCTTAAATTTATAGTTGGTGGAGACTCACACATATTCTCATTTCCTCTATGCACCATTTTCTAAATGAATGATGTTTTAGTACAAGATGGTTTCTACTTGAACTAAATAATGTTGAAGTACCTTAATTAAATGGAAGATGTCAAGTGATAGCTAGAGAAAGTTTGAATGACGAAAGGAAAGTGACTATTATCCCTACAAAATACACCTATAGCCACTAAATTCACATGTATGGCCATTACACCTATCCCATTTCTTGGAAAACAAATATTTTTTAAGTCTATTGAAAAACACAATTATGCAATTCGGTTATGATTCAACCCACAATCTATATTATATTAGGCATGTCTAGACCAACTATATTACATGGGTAGTGGTACTATTCAATATAGGGGATCACATTTGTTTGAAAGTAAAAAGAAGCTTGATGATGTATAGTATGGATGCATGCATGATAGACATAATGCATTTTTTAAAGAGAACAACCACTTCCTTAGGGATTGTTAAATGGTTAGACATAAATTGAACTCATTTGATCTTTGTGTATTTCCATATAAAGTAGATTTTATCAAATGTTTATATGTAACTTATTACAAGATCATGCTTTTATTTTTAGTTTTTCTTATAAATTGTACAAATGGTCCTCAATTGCAACTACATTGTATTTTATTAATATTGAGAGGCATTCTACAATGGTAGCAAATGATTAAATATAATGTTGTAAGTGTGTCAACAAAAAATCTATCTTTTATCTTAAATTTGATAGGATTTTACACATCAAAATATTAAAATTTAATAATAATCATAATAATTCTAAAATAAATAGAAAATAAAATTTATCTCATGTATGTAATAAATAAAATAATCTATAAATTAAAATAAAACAACTCCAAATTAATAACACTAAACATTTTTAGATAATGTATTTAAGATATTTATACTAATTCTATACACATTAAAAATGTGACTACACGTATCTTAATTCCTACTAAATGTTGGATACCCAAGGAAAATCCAACCCTAGGGGCTGACAATACAAAAGACAACTACAAATGTGAGTGCATTATAACACACTCATATTTGTGAGAAGAAAAATATAAGTATCCCTATCCCTCTCTCCCTACTCTACATAGCCACCTCAAACCCCCAAGTGACAATAGTGGGGAGGAAAGGCACCCACACCCCCTGCCAAGAAGTAAGATCCAAACATAGCTGAAATAAAAGCTTTGAATTAGGAAGACAATAAGACTTCATTACCAATACTACCTCCCTATCTCTCTCTATCTTCATCTCTCCCTCTAAAACTCTCTATCTATTTATCTACCTCTCCCTCTATCTTCCACTCTTTATCCCTACCTCTATATACCTCTCCCTCTATGTATCGACCCCTCTATATTCTTCTCTCCTTCCCTCTCTTCCTAGAGCTATATATCTATATCTCTATTTTCCTCTCTATCTCTCCCTATCTCTATATCTCTGTATTAATCTTTCTATCTCTCCTGAGCTCTTTATCTATATCTCCTTATTATCTCTACCAATATCTCTCTTTATCTATCTATATATATCTCTCCCTATACCTTACTCTACCTCTATATCTCTCTCCCTCCCTCTCCATCCCTTCTCTCTATAGAACTCTCTCCCTTTACCTTACCCTACCTCTATATCTATCTGTCATTCTCTCTCCCTCTCTACCTCTCTACCTATCTCTCTCCCTTTCTCTTCCCCCTCTATCTTTCCCAAGTTTTAGCTATCTCTAGATCTCTCTCTATACCTTTCTCCCCCTCTCCCTCTTTATTTATTTATCTATCTCTCCTCTCTCCCTCTCCTCTCTCTCACTACCTGTATATATCACTTTCTCTACATCTATATCTCTATATGCCCCCTTTCTCTATCTCTACCCCCTCTCTCTCCCTTCCTCTTTATCTTCTCCCTCCTCTCTCTCTCCCCCTCTCTCTATATCTCCTAATATATTAATCTCTCTATCACTCTATCTCACCATCTATATATCTCCTCATCTCTCAATCTCCTTGTTCCTCTATATCTTTATATATTTTTCTTCTCTATCTCCCTCTCTCTCTCTATTCCTATGTCTGTATCTCTCCCTCTACCTCTCTTTATCTATTTCTCTTCCTCTTCCTCTATCTTAATCTTTCCCTTTCTATCTCTAGATATGTCTATTATTAGGATATAAGGAAAGGAGTAAAATCTATTGAAACCTATTGCATAGGACTTGTTGAACCTCAAGCCAACAAGGAAGATAGAGTAATGGGTTCCCTATAAGGGTCACATATCTATAAGAAAATAAGTGATGATATATGTATATAATAAACAAAAGAGTAAGGAGAGAGAGATATAGGTGATAAGATAGGAGAGAGAGATATAGGTGATAAGATAGGACTGTAATGTAGAGCAGAGATAAAGAATTGTTAATCTAACTGTTATATGAATATATAAGGAGTTATAATGACTCAATAGATGTATGTGTTATGGATTACTATTATTCTTACTTAAGTTAGATATGAGATGTTATATATAGATTCTTATCACACTTAATCTTTTCTCTCACTATGCCCTCTAAGGTATAAATAAAATACATAAGGGATACTAGGGTACAAATCTCTAGACTGTAATTCCCCATTTCCTCTTGCTAACATTGGTTCCATTATCTGGACAATAAAGTAAACAATGAAGAAAATACAGAGCAAACAAAGAGAACGGTAGTGGTGGAAAAGAAGGTAACAATAACAAAGGGAAAAAATTCAGACACCACTCTTAGGCGCTACCTCTCTGAGAGGGGGGTAGGTACTTAGGGGATGAAAAATGAAAAGGGGAAGGAATCTGAAAATATTCTTGAAAAGATGTAACTTTTCAAAATTTTAAACTAACCATAGGATATATAAGGATAAATAAAAACCTAGAACATAAAAAACCCATGACAAGAGGAGATAACAAAAGGAAAGTAGAGATAGTTGAAAGAATTAAGTTAGAAATGGAAATGATCATGAAAGAAAGAAGGCTGAAAAAAACTCAAGATTGACAAGAAAGATTAAAAAAAAAAGGATGGAAAACATAGAAAAAAAAAGGAAAAGAGAACAAGAATTGGAGTTAGGAGTAGAAAATACAAATAAAGAGGAGTGTGCCATTATGGGTGCAGTCGAAGAGGTAAGGAAAGAGATACCACAAATATGTCCTAACATGGAAAGAATAAATTAAATTATATAAAACATAGAGGGATAGATTGAAGATTATGGAAACACTTGAAAGCATTTAGAAGTAGTAGCTATAAGAATTATGACATCATCTCAAACTAGAACACCATCTGCTTATGCTGATTAGAAAAATATTCAATTAAGGATAAATGAGGATTGGTTACCAATAGGGACCCCTTTACAAAATCTCCAACATATAATATTTGATATTGATTACCTATATGAGTTGGTAACTAGAAGTGTTCTGAGAATATGAAGAGAAGATGTGATGAAAAATAAATAAGACCCTATGAGTTTAATGACCTCTAATGAAGCGATGCTATCAACTAACCAAATGACTCTAAAAAAGGAAAATCTCCAAGGATTGAAAAATAGTTTAGACAGTTACAACCCCTAGACCAAGAGTCACCCTTAATACCATTAAAATCAAGAAGAATTTATATAGAAGGATTAGAACACACCTTAAGAAAACAAGATACAAGAGAACAAGAAAGTGAGGACAATAACATAGGATACCTAAGGACATATCACTTTGACATAGGATATACAAAACGTGAATACAGAGAAGAAACAAACATGAATACTCCTAGGAAGTTACCCATATTTGGTAAAGATACCAATAAATCAACATAACACTTATTTATCTTGGAATCAATGTGAGAGAGAACATAACCAAGGATAATAGAAACTATTTGACTTTATTGGATCCATACATGGTGATATGCTCAAATGGTACCAAAAAACCTATCTTGAGAATAATAAAGAGTGGGATATATCAAAACAAGACTTCTTAGAAAACTTTGACACTCCAAAACTACATATAGAAGGATTCAAAAAACTCTAGGAACTTATACAAAATGAGGATTAATTAATAAGACAATTCGATAAAATATTTAAAGAAATAACTAGAAGATTAAAAGAAACATTGACTAAAAAATAGAAAATTGAATGGTTCATATTTGAATTAATACTAAAAATTAGGATAGCCTTAGATGGAAGAAGTTCTACTACTTATCTAGAACTTGTTACTTTGGCATTCCAAATTGAAAACCAATCGTGGTGGAAATAGGAAAGGGAAAAAGAGAATAAAGAAATGGAGAAACTAAAAATAGGAATAGAAAAGTTAAGTCTCTAACAAGACCTTATGGAAAAATAAGATATGTTTGCAATGAGACCTAATATCTAGTGTACCTATTGCAGACGAGAGGGACACATAATAAATGAATTCCCAAAGGAAATTGGAGAAAAGAAAGCTAACACACTAAGGGTAGATTTACAGGAGCTACCCAAAAAGATAAACTATGTCTATTGTGGAACTTGTAGAGAATGGGATGATCATGAAATAAATGATTGTCCCTCACAATTATTTCAATTAATAGAAGAACCAACCATAACAAACCATAGTGAAAAATAAAAGGCATATGTCAAAGGGTTGGTAGAAAGACCACTTTATCAACTAGACCATGGATACAAAGTACTACAATGGAAAAATAAAAGGAATATTAACTCCATAAAAAATAAATAGACTCAAGACCCATATACTAAAAGAGACTAATTTTAAGGAGATAGTGTAAGATTTTTCTAAATAGACTAGCCAAGATGCAAATGACTAAAGGAAAGTAAATACAAAATAAGGGATCAAAAATAATAAATTGTATTCCTCTCAAGACAATGCAAAGCTACAATGAGCTCGAGAATTGAGATTACAAAGGAAATGCCTTGCTTATATAGGCCAAGGGAGAGATAATTTGTAACAAGATTATGGCAAGTGTTGTCAACCTATGAGGTTTGATAACTTAGGGTCATTAAAGCTCAACAACCTTATCAATATGTAAAATTAAACTAGTGTGAAGAGGACCTAAGTGGAGAACTAGCTAAGAAATGAACTAGTTAGATAAAGTATCTATTTTACACTAGCACCCCCCCTTAAGTGCAACTTAGGGAGAAGTATACAATCTAAAGATACAAATATGGGTCCTAGCTACTAGGCTTGATGAGGTACCTAGATACATAATAACCTCTTAACTATGAAAGAAGGAGAAAAACCAATGGGAAAAACTCCCTCCCATGAGAGGTTGAATGAATAAGGTCTAAGTGACCCCCTAGAAGATATTTTCCTCACCCCCAAGAGAGACCAAATATGAACATACTTTCTCTTGATGAAGGGTTTGGTGAATATATCTACAACCTTATCTATTGTAGGACAGTAACGCAAATCAATGACCTTCTCTTGAATCAGATCCTAAAGAAAATGTATATGGATCTCAATGTGTTTGGTTCATGGATGATGGATCAGGTTCTTTGAGGTCTAGATGGCGCTCTGGCTATCACAATAGATGATTGATGGCTTTTGAAAGGTGATACCAAGTTCAGTGAGGATATTCTAAAGCTAAATATCCTCAATGGTTGCATTGAAAACCCCTAGCCTCATTCAAAGAAAGAGAAATGACATGTTTCTTCTTTCTCTACCAACAAATGGGGTTGGAACCATAGTGAAAACTATAGTTGAATGTGAACTTGTGATCATTTGTATCTCTAGCTTGATCAAAATCTGTGTATCCAAGGAAGTCTAAACTTGTTCCTGCTACATAGTGAATCTCATACTTATGAGTTCCCTAGATATAGTCTCAAGAAGCATTTGACAGCTTTCCAATAAAGGTCATGGGGTTCTATCATAAAATGTGAAACAATGCCAACCACAAAGGAAATGGCAGGGTGAGTATTAGTCAAGTAGATGAGTCTACCAACAAGTTGATGATACAAAGTAGCATCAACTAGTGGTTTGGAACATTTTTTCTCAAGCTTAACTCCAAACAAAAAGGGAGTAGGTGTAGGCTTACAATCAACCATATGAAAATGTGACAAAAGATCAAGAGCATGCTTGGGTTGTGCAAGAGAGATCTCAGAAGAGGTATGAGTGATCTCAATACTAAGAAATTAGTGCAAGATACCCAAGTCAGTCATGGAAAATATATCATGCAAAGTAGTCTTCATAGTTGTGATGATGAATGAAATGCTCCCAATGACAATCAAGTCATCAACATAGAGAGCCAAGAATAGAAGATCATTCTCCTACTATAAGATGTAGACATTTAGATCTAAGTGGCATATAGAGAATCTAATGGAGAGAAGAAAGGAGTCCATTTTGGCATACCAATCTCATGGAGCTTGTTTGAGTCCATCTAGAGACTTAGTTTGAAAACCAATGAAGAATCTTGAATGAATCATTATGGCTACTCCATATAAATTTCTTCATGTAGATCTCTGTAAATAAATGCACTTTTCACATCCATTTGATGTACAACCTATAGAGAAGGGAGATTCATTACTCACGAGTCTCTTTATTCTCAAGAGAGTCCCATGGAAAAAATTGACCTAAAATACCTCATATTGTAAAGGAAATAGTTCTAGAATAAAAAAGAGTAGGTCACATAGGTTTTCTAGACAAACTAACGAGCTCTAGACCAAAGGATGGAAGTGCAGCGTGTTGGAGTCCAAGAGGCACATTGACGTCTTGTATGGACTAAAGCATAATATTATCACAAAAAATAGCAAAGTGACCACTAACAATCTAATTACTAGGAACTTCCAGAGTGCGGGAAGGTAATAGAACATAACAGAACTGAAATAAAGTGAAGTATAAATGATAAAGTAAGAAAATAAGAGATATAAAATACTCACATCAACCCAAGTAATGAAGCTTCTAACACATGAAAATATTCAATACTTGCATACATATGATCGAGAGAAAATGTTGGGGATGTATAGGGGTTTTCCTCAATCAAACCCCCATTTTGGTGTTCCCACCTCCACGAACAACCAAATAGATAGAGAAAGTGAACAAAGTAAGAAAATATGAAGTGAAAAAAGTGATCCTCACTTGAGGAGGAGAACCCATATCATGAGATAAAGATGCAATTGATAGAGGATGTAAGAAATCCTAAGATTCTCAAAGACACAAGATAAGAGAGATATCACCTGCAAGGCTTGAGGAAGCCAAAGCGAGCAAGAATGAAAGAGGGGGCTATCAAAGCCAAGATACTTGCAAAGAGAGTATTGTAAGAATGTCATGGTGTTGTAAAAATTTGTAGAGAGTTGTGTGAGCAAGATAGCAAGACAAAAAGAAGAGTAAAAGGCCATAGCCAAAGCTCGAGAGATCCAGAAGACCAAATAGATTAAAAATATAGCATTTAAAGAGAGAATAGGAGGGAAAAGAAGGTTCCTAAGCCATTACAAGACATCCTGGGCTGTTACCACCAACAAAAGTAGATAAGAAGTGGCAAGGCACTCAAAAATGGTCATTTGAACATTGAAATGTCATAGGATGCTAGTGCGGTGCATGGACGTTCATGTGGTGTGCTAGTGTCCAGACACATCATGCTACAAAACAATGAGAATAGGAAAAGCACAAAGTGTAACATAAAGCTGACATGCGAAGGTAGTTTCTGAAAAGGAGTCATGAGCATCTTGAGAGGGGAAAAAGGCTAATGTAGGGGCTAAAATGAGCCTACACAAGTTCTAAGGGAGTAGACACTAAAGTGGATACAAAGATTTATGTGAAATTGCAATGGGTGTAATTTTATGACATTACACAACCCAACCATGAGTTACAAAAATAGCAAGTAGCAAGAAAATCAAGATCATTTTGGCAATAGGGGAAAAGGTCTTAGTGTAGCCAATTCCTAGTACTTGAGAGAAACCTTTGGCTACAAGTTGTGCTTTATATTTGTTAACTAAGCCATTTTCTACAAATTTGGTTTGATAGATCCACTTATACTGAACCAGTTTTCTTCCCTTGGGAAGTGGAACAAGATCCCATGTTTTATTCAACATTAAAGAGTTGTACTCTTCCTCCATTGTGAAATCCCACTCAACAATACCAAATGCTTCACAAAATGATTATGGATCAGAAGCTATGGCAATGTAGGAATGTGGAATTTCATGATGTTGTGATCTATTCCTTCAAGTATTTGAAGGATCCCTAATAAGAGCGTGTACAAACTCAAGTGTTTGGAAAGCCCAACAAGGCATGGTAGGGGATGGAGGAGGAGATTCTAAACTCTGTGAAGAGGAAGATGAAATCTCATGATCAACTCGATGACTAGAGGAAGTTTTAGGAAAATCTTGGATGTTAGATTCCTCTAAATCCATTGTTGAGGAAGGAAGAGTAGAGGATGAGCTAGAAGAGCTTTCCTCAAAATGCACACAACACTCAATGAAGAGCTCATGTGTTGTAGGATCTATTATCTGATATCCTTTGACACCATCAGAGTAAACAACAAAGATACAAGGCCGAATTTGAGGTTCCAAGGCCTTGTGCTTCTTTGAAGGAATATGTGCCCATGTTGAGGAGCTAAAAACTCTAAAGTGCTACACAACAGGTTTCTTGCCACACCAAGCTTCGATGGGAGTGATTCTCTTTAATTCCTTGTGTGGAACTATGTTGTATATGTGAGTAGAATAGTTGATAGCTTCTGCCCAATATGCAGGTGGAAGGGAGCTAGTGTGGATCATGTAGGCATCCATCTCTTTCGGGTACCTATTTTTCCTCTCAGCTACACCATTTTGTTGTGGTGTGTAGGAAATAGTATGTTGCAGATCAATCCATTCAAGAGTACATAATTGTTTGAATCGATGGTTCACATATTCTTTGCCATTATCAGTGCGGAGAATTTTGAAACACTTTCCATATTGCTTCTCAACACAATCCTTAAACTCTTGAAATTATCAAATACTTCCCCTTTGTGACGAAGAAAGTAGACCCATGTATATTTGGAATAGTCATTAATGAAGGTGGGAAAATAATGAGCCTTACTGAAATATAATGATAAAGGAACCTGCCAAGTCACTATGAATGAGTTCAAGGATTGTTGAAGCCCTCCAAGCCTTCCCTTTATTGAACTTTTCCTCAGAATGTTTTCCCAAGGCACAACCCAAACAAACACCATCAGAAAAATTGATATGAGGAGGACCTGTGACTATATTTTATTTGTTGAGTTGTTGAAGATAGAAATAGTTGAGATGGAAAAACTACTCATGTCATAGTTTTCTCACAAAAATTGAATGGGTGAGCAATGTAGTGGAATGTGAATCAGGTACAAAATGAGAGAAAGCATACAAGCGATACTCATGATTGTCCTTACTGACTGCAAGGAGTGTATTATCTTCAAGATTCCTAATGCTAACAAACTCTAGAGTGAATTCAACTTTTCTACCATTTTGAGTGATTTGATAGCAAGAGAGAAGGTTGGATGATAGATCAAGAACACAGAGGACATCCCCAAATGTATCATTACCAACATCAATTGAACCCTTCCCAATTACATCCACTGGAGAATCATCCTTGATGAGAATGTGGGGCATAGAATAAGGATCCAACAAAGAAATACGTTCTTTAATAGAACCCATGTGATGTGATGCACCTGAGTCAAGAATCCACTATTTTGAATAATCCACAATAGCAATAAGTGCAGTTTCTTTCCCTTTACTTGATTTGGAAGAAGGAATATTAATGGTGTTCTTTTAATAAGATATTTTAACTCATTGATCTACTTCTTATGACAAGAATTTTCCTCTTGACCAGGTTTCTTGTAGTAGCTACAAGTTGGCCTTTCCTTATTTTGATAATTCCCCTTTGAAAAGGAGTTAGAATCCAATTTTGTTGTAAAATATGATTGTGCTTGATCTCTTTGTGAACTCTTCTTGAACAACTTTTTTTTTGGTTAGGTTTCCTTGATTCTTTCTAACCCTTTGATTGACCAACCACTAAAGCTTGTGACTGTGAAGGGTTAAGAAGACCCATGGAAAGAATATTTCCTTGTTCATGCATGAAAATTTCAGAAAAGGAAGCAGAAGAAGATGTAGTGAATGTAGATCCCATTGTCAACCTATGAGTGTGAAAGCTAGAAACAAAAGTTACATATTTAGGTCCATGTTTGGTGGGAGTGTTATAGATAAGTTGAATGTCTTTCTTCTCTAAGTCCCATGATTTACACTATTCTCTAAGGTCATTGACCTTTGTTACATAATCCTAAATGTTGTCAAAATACTTTGGATCAAGACTCATTAGTTTGTTGTCAATTTGATAACCACAAACTTCATCAGTTGTACCATATAGAGTTTTTAATTTTTCCCATGCATCATGTGAATTTTTACAACCTTCAATTTGGAACATAATATCAAGAGAATCTAAACTCCTTAGACAACCAAGAGATTTTGTATGTTCAAACATCCAAAGTATTTTTTCCTTATCATTTGTGGATTTAGTTACACTCTTCTCAACATAAAGTTTATATCCTAGTTGCATTAAGGCATTCCATGATGCCATGTGTTGTAGTTATATTGCGTTAGCAATGGAAACTTAAATGATCCCATTGTGAAGGAAAAATAGAGCACAAACTAGAGGAGATGGACAAGCACAAATACAACAATAGACCCCCCTTCTTCACTCATTCAAATAACCCCCCTAGATAAAAAAATGTTTTGGCACTTTATATTTAGTGTAGTTATAGATTTGTGGACTTCAATGCTTTTACAAATCCTCAAGAAATGAGCATATGTTGAAAGTACAATTTCGTTACAATACCATATGAAATAAGTAGCATTAAAGTGAAGTACACAAAAAATCATGCACTTTCAAAACAAGAATTAGCTTGATCTGAGGTCATATGCAAAAGTTATGCAGCTTTGAAGTTCTCAAAACGAGAAATGATGAGATATCCTCTCTAAGAATCATAAATTTCTAAAAAATCCATCCACCAAAATCTGAAACCATCTTTACCAATGTGTAGAGCATGAAAAATTAGCCCAAATAAAAGAAAATTGCACTGAAATTGAGGGCCTGGAGCCCGATTTATGAGCTTTCAAAGTTATTAAAAAATCATCTAAGCAATAGAGAGGGGATATGATTTTTTTTTTTTTTAAATCTACAAAATTTAGCATAACTACTATTAGAGTTAGCTATTTTCCAAATTCAAATGGCTTCCAACTAGTTTATACCTTTTTCCAAAAATAGCATACCCCAAATAAAAATAAAGACTACTTAATTTGGTAGGCCACTAAAATTACCACCAAATTGGGTAGGTTTTCTAAAATTGTTGGAAAATTGTCAGTGGAGTTTAAATTTTATATTTTTTAACATTTTAAAAAAGTATTAAAAAAAAATATTTTTTTTAAAAAAACTTTAAAAAGGCTCAAAGTTCTTTGCAGACCCTTTACAAGGTTTCGTGGACCCTATAAGGGTTGCATCCTTGTATTGGGCGCGCTACCTGAGAGGGTGGCTGCAAGTACTCTTCTTGGAGGCCTAAAAAGGTATTACAAATGGATTTTTTTTTCGTTTTAAATTTTATTTTCACAATTTCAATATTTTATTTCCAAATTGATGTTTTGACAGTTGATTTTATGATTTTTCAGGCCTTTTGAGCATGATAGCAGGGTCGAATTTGACCCAAAATGCTCTAAAATGATAGTTCCTTGTTGGATCTGGCATGAACCTCTTGCTTCAAATTCTTCTAGATCTGGCCTCTGCTGTTCGATTTAGACAAAATAAAGGGAAAATATGAATTTCTCAGTTGCTCTGGACTCAATGGTGAGCTCAAAATTTCTCCAAGAAGCTTCAGAAAACTTGCAAGTAGCAAGTCAATGTTTGAACCCAAATGGTATTTTCTCCACACATTTTTTATTTTTTCAGATCATCCAAGGATGCAAGAGAATATCATACTCAAGTGCTTTGAAAAATATAGCTCTACACTCCCATATTTCCAAAAATATTATTGTAGAGAAGTGGGGATTCATTGCTCATGAGTCTCTTTGTTCTCAGGAGAGTCATAGGGAACAAACTACCCTAAACTACCTCAAGGAATAAAGCTTAAGCGATGAGATAAGAGGCAAGAGTTCAAGAATCAGAGAGAGTATATTACAAAGGTTTTCTAGACAGACTAGTGATCTCTTAGCCAAAGGATGGTAGCACGAAACAAGGATGACAACACAACACACTAGAGTCCAAAAGCCATGTTGATGTCTCGTACAGACTAAAACTTGAGATTATCACAAAAAATGGCTAAATGACTACTTCTACTCTAACTGTTGAGAACTTTAAAATACATGAAAATAATAGAGTATGATAGAATTGAAATAAAGTAAAATAAACAAAGTATAAATGATAAAACAAGAGAATGAGAGATAGAAATGCTCACAATGACCGAAGCAATGAAACCTCCAACAAATGAATGTCTTCAATACCTACACACATAAGATTGAGGAAAAATGTTGGGATTGTTTGGAGACTTGCCTTAGCCAAGTCCCTGTTTTGGTGTTTCTGCCTCCACAATAGCTAGATCGATAGAAAATATAAAGACACAAAGCAATATAGACATAATGAGTGATAAACCAAAAACCCCGCTTAAGGAGGAGAACCCATATCATGAGATAGATAGATAGATAGAAAGATAAGTAGACAAGATAGAAAAATAAATAGAAAGGGGATGTGTGAAATCCCAAGATGCTCAAAGACATAAGACAAGAGAGATATCACCTACAAGGCTTGAGGAAGCCAAGGAGAGAGATAAAGAAGGAAAGGTTGTGAGAGCCAAGAGACATGCAAAGAGTGTTGTAAGAACATGAGAGTGCTATTGTAGCAAGCTATAGAGAGCTATACGAGAAAGATAGCAAGAGTGAGACAAGAGAATGTCCAATAGAGAATCCAAGAAGACCAAATGAATTGAAGAGATAGCATTTAAAGAGAGAATAAGATGGAAAAGAAGGTTCCCAAGCTATTACAAGGCATCCCAAGTTGTTACCACTGAAAAAAGTAGCTAAAAAGTGGCAAGGCACTCAGAAATAGTCATTTAAACATCAAAATGTTATGGGATGCTAGCATGGTGCATGAACGTTCGTGTGGTGTGCTAGTGTCCAAACACATCACATTACAAAATGACGAGAATGAGAAAAGCACAAGGTTCAACGCAAAGCTAGGACACAAATGTAGTTGCTGAAAAAGGGGTCATGAGCATCTTGGGAGGGGTAAAGACTGATGTAGGGGGTAAAATGATCCTACACAAATGCTAAGGGAGTGGAAACTAAATTGGATACAAGAATGTGTGTGAAATTGCAAGGGGTGCAATTTTATGACATTATATTTTTCGTCCACTTTAGCAGGCATATGGATCTACTGGAATATGCATGCTAAAGGAAATCTACTAAACATAAATAACATCATGATGCTAAAAGGATACTGTAGAGGAAGTAGATATCTCTTCGAACCAAGGAAGCATGCCCCCAGGCTGAAGCCCTACAAAACAAATGCATTAGACAAGAAAAATCGACACAAGACAACAAGGTTAGAATATAAAAATCCATTACATCAGGGGGTTAGAACATATGGATATTTAGAAATAACATGGATAACACATATGCATAGGCACATAACAAGCTAAATACTTTTATTCAACAAATTGAAAGAGACCTCGATGTACAAGGTTGTCTTAGTATATGTGTCTTCCCTAAATTAATAAATAAAATAGAAGAATTTTTAAATGGAGAGAAGAATGTAAGGTTTGATCACTTCAAGATAAGAATGCATACAAAAGATGGGGTAGCAACCAATGTCAAAGGGAGAAAGAAGTATATACTCAAGATGAAGAAGCTGCGGATCTTCGATCTGATATATACAGTTGTAAGTAGAAAGAGATTAAAGAGAATATACTAATAAACATTGAGGAATCATATCTTTGATCCAAAGTACATAGACATGAAGAGAGGAGCGATGGTTCCATAGGTACTCGGTCCTACAAAATTGAACAAAAGGATCTATGGGTTCTTGGTCCCATAGAAGGAAGAACTTCACAAGTTCTTAGTCTTTCCAAGGGAGCACCATAGGTTCCTGGTCCTATGGGGCTTGCATGAAAGGACTCCACAGGTGCTCGGTCCTGAATATTTTTATGTGAAAGGCCCTTACAGGTGCTTGGTCCTACAAGGAAAGCTTAGTATGAAGGAGCTCTATAGGTTCTTGATCCCGTAAAGCAAGATTGATCAAATAATCCTATGGTTTGTGCAAGCTACATTGTAGAATAGTTATAGAAAAGATAGGTCTATTCAGGTTTCCCCCAAGCTAGACATGAAGATATAAGATAGGTCTAGTCAGGCTACCTTGAAGCTAGACATAGCGACATCAAATATCATCTATGGCAAGACACTTGAGAATTCGTTTGAGAAGAATTATTTCAAAGGGAGGTTCCTTATATCAAGAACCCTTTAAGACACCAAGGGTCACATTCAAAGGAACACTTCAATTTAAATATAGAGAGAAGAGAGGGGGTCCTTAAGAAGGACACACATCTCTAGAACAAGTTATCACTACCCCCAGTGCACAAGGGAGGAGAACCATGAAAGATGCCATTGTGTCACTACCAAAAAAGATTATGGTTGCAAAAAATAGTGTATGACCATGAATGATAATGAGAAAGTAAAGCTATAGCTACCACATAATGGGAAACAACACAATAGAATGGAGGTGTAAGAACCTCATGAGAAGATGCTTAGAATGGACAGGCTAGAGGTAGACCTAAATATCACTTGTCATTTGAAGAAGAGATAGGTGAATCAATAAATAGATGAGTGATGACACTAGAATAAATATTTTTTTTGTATTTTATCCTTCAAGGCCTTACATTCACTAGTGGAATGGCCAAGCACTTGATGGTATGCACAGAAAGAATTTTTTTCTTTATCATGTTTGTGAAATTTCTTATATGTAGGAGGAAGAGTAATCTAGCAGGATTTGAGAAGCCTCAACAAGATACACTCTTGATCAAATAGAGGGTGAGGAATATGAAGCAGTCCTTTCTCTTGTGAAGAAGAGTTTGACTATGTAGAAGAAGACATGAAGATAGCAGACAATGGAAGATGAATCAATTCAAGAGAATGAGGTTGAGCAGAAAACATGTTAACATTAGACCATGGTTTCCATTTAGAATATTCATATGAGAAAACAATCCTCAAATTAACTTTAGGAGGTACAGATTCTATAGGGACCTAAATGCCTTGTTCGTTACACCCATAATCTTTACGCCTATAGCCATATTTAGAGATGAGTTTAAAACCAAATCCATAACCTGTTTGTAAATCTTGAGAAGGAGGATCTTTATAGAGAGCATTATTCTAGGAATGGGGATTATACTCCTCTATAGGATCACCATCGGCATTCTTGACAAGACTACCAACATTATCCTCTTTAACAGAAGCATGATCATCTTCCTTAGAAGGGGGAGGATGAACATTAAGAGTATTACAATTTGTGTTCACATTACCCTGTGATGTAGAAGAATAATCATCTTTGATAGCAGGTTTGGATGATGTTATCGGGATGTCTAAGTGGATCTGGTCGACTTTATATTCCCCAATGAAGGATGATGTAAAGTCTAAGGAACCCCAATCATCACTAGGACATGCATTTTTATGAGTAGGAGAAAACTTAGGATTTCTTGCTTCAAAAAGATCTTCTTCATGGATATCTGTCTCAAGAGTATCCTTTGTAATGGGTACTACTAGAGTAGAAATCAACACATTAGAATACACTAAAGGGATACAATTTTAAGAGTAGGTGCAACTGAAGCTTGATGAACAACTGCCATCTCATATAAGTGCATGACATTAGGTTCATCCTTGATTGTGACTACTTGATTATTATGGATGAACTTGATAGATTTATGCAAGGTAGATGAGACTCCACCCATAGCATGAATCCACAATCTACCAAGAAGAAGATTATATGGTGAATTTTTTATATAACATGTACTAGGGTGGGTACAGTAATGAGTCCCAACCTTAAAGGTAAGATTATCATGCCTAAGGCTTGTCGACCAACATTATCAAATCCACAAATACACAAAGAAGAAGCAAGAAGGGAATTTGAATCAATTTTAATTTTAGGAAATAGATCAATGCTACATATGTTAAGCACTAAACCAATGTCAATGAGAGTATATATAATTCCAATATTATTAATGTTAATTATTATCATTAGAGGGTCTGCTTGCTTCTATACTTCCAGGGATGGGAGTTCTTGTGGATAGAATGCAATATTTGGAAAATCTGCACGAATATGAGCTATCAACACATTAACATCCACCTTCCT
Source organism: Sequoia sempervirens (assembly GCA_007258455.2). NCBI lineage: Eukaryota > Viridiplantae > Streptophyta > Pinopsida > Cupressales > Cupressaceae > Sequoia > Sequoia sempervirens. The sequence goes on from VDFB02086081.1 coordinate 337,591,636, forward strand.
AGTAGAAGAAGGAAATAGGATCTTTTGCAAGGATTGGTGTGCTAGAATCAAGGAACACTGAGAGGGGGGGTGAATCAATGTTTTGCAAAATTGAACTTTATTAACCTAATCCTTAAACCACTTATAGCATTGAACCAAAAGAAAGATGCAACAACACAAGACAATCAACCACAACACCATAACACAAGGATTTTTATGTGGAAACCCTGTTAGGGGAAAAACCATGGTGGAGGGTAGTCCACAAGATTATACTTTGTTAAAAGTATAAAAGAAATGTGAATGGGGAATGCACATGCATTCAGGTAAACTGCCTAGAGCTCACTGCTCAATTACAAAAAGGCTTCCTGCCCAAAGAAAGACACACTGTCTTACAAAAACATTCGGATCACATCCACAAGATTTTGAACTGAGAAAATAGCATCTGCTAATGCCTGATTATAGTTTCAATTAAGCACATAAACATATTCTCACTCGCTCACTCTTCTTCACACTCTGCTTCTGCCTTTGAAATATTAGAACATTATTTGCACACATGACTCAAACTTCTTGCACACATTCCTTCAAATGGTAGAAACAATCGCTCATATATATCCATGACTAAGATTAACATCAATTGCATGTCAGCTTTAACAAGATAATAAAATCTGTACAAAATGTCGGCCCAAATCAATAAATAATTACTAATTTGAATCAACCAATGTCAGCCACAACATAGTAAGGACCCAAAAAAATATCCTCAACCATGAAACACCTCAAATAATTATTCCTTGAAGATCCACAACACACTAGAATCACCCTATCAGCCATGATCATGAAAAACATGAACACACAAAGTAAAATCACTGATCGCAAGCATAATGATCAATGCAAATGTGCAACAAAGATAGAGAATGATCTAGGAACATCCATGAGCCTCATGAATCACCACAGAAGCATCCACAACAACTCAAATTATTAGAATTGCATCATCCTCTATCAGGAACACCAACTAAAGCAACAAAAAAACTATCAAAACATAGACACTAATAACTCGATCAAATCTTCATACAGATCTTTGAAACTTAATGTGGATAAAATAGATATAATAAAAAAAAACCCTTTAATCCAAAACATCTTATCATCAACATACTAAGTTGGCCACCATACAAAACTTCACTGGACCACTGACAACCTGCAATTTGTTTGATTACAATTTTCTCAATATCCTCAACATATACAACCTTAATGCCAATAATGTTGACATCAATGACAACCACATACCAGCAATATCCAACAATCTCCCCCTTTGGCATTGATGGCAACACATGATGTGAAAAGCACCATCAACACAACTTTCTCTTAGCATTTTCTCCCCCTTAGATTCTGACTCTTCTCCCCAGATAATTCATAATTTTTTTACATGACTCTTCTCCCCCTTTGACATAAATGACAAAGATAATGTGTATCTTTCTCCACACAAGCTCTAAACCACATTTTAAAACATTTGACTACTCCCCCTAAGTAGCAGCCACCACAACATCAATCTGGATCATAAGATATGACTATGAAATGCACGAACTGATGCAAGTCAATGCATCTTAGTTATGATTAGGAGGGGAAATCACCCTAGCTTCCCTATGAGATACTCAAAAGTATCCTTAGGCAATGTTTTGGTAAAGATATTTGCAATATGTTCCTTAGTAGGAACATACTTCAATCTGACTTCCTTTTCACTTACCTTATCTCTCAAAAAGTGAAACTTGATAGATATATGCTTGGTTTTTGAATGCAGCACCAGATTCTTAGAAATTTTAATTACACTTGAACTATCACAGAATATAGCAATAGGCTCATCATACACAACTCTGATATCTTTCAACATCTGCTTCATCCACAATACTTGAGTATAATTGTTAGCAGCAACAATGTATTCTTCCTCTGGAATAGATAAAGAAATGGCATTCTGCTTCTTACTTAACCATGAAATCAAGTTCTTTCCCAAGAATAATGCACCACCACTAGTACTCTTTTTGTCATCCACATCTCCTGCCCAATCAGCATCAGTAAAGGCACTCAAAGTAAGGTCATCTTCTTTAGGATGGCATAGGCCAAACTAAACTGTCCCCTTCAATTATTTGAAAGTCCTCTTTATAGTTGTCACATGAGATTCCTTAGGATCAGCTTGAAATCTTACAACAATGCATATGACATTCATGATATCAGGTCTATTTTGGGTCAAGTAGAGCAATCTAATAATCATCGATCTGTATCTAGTCTGATTTTCTTTAGGTGAATCATCATCTTGTGTCAACTTACATCTGATTACCATAGGTATACCAACCGGCTTTGAATCTTCCATACCAAACTTCTTTAGCAATTCATTCACATACTTGGACTGAGATATAAAGATCCCTTTATCTAGCTGAGTAATTTGCAATCCCAAAAAGAATTTCATTTCTTCAATCATAGACATCTCAAACTCACTCTGCATCTCATTAGCAAACTTCATGCACAAACTATCATCTCCTCCAAAAATGATATCATCAACAAAGACTTCTATAATAAAATATTTATCATGATCAATCTTGAAATACAAATTACTATTAGAAGTACCTTTATTAAATCCAAGCTTCAACAAATACTTGTCCAATCTAGCATACCATGCTCTTGGGGCTTGCTTGAGTCCATACAATGATTTCTTCAACCGAAAAACCATATCTCCTTGATCAATCAATTGAAATCCATCAAGTTGCTCAACATACACTTCTTCTTCTAGTTCTCCATTTAGAAATGTTGACTTGACATCCATTTGATAAACCTTGAAGTTTTTGTAAGAAAAATAAGCAAGAAATAGTCTCACAACTTCAATCCTAGCAATAGGGGAAAAAGTTTCTTCAAAGTCAATTCCTTCCATCTGAGAATATCTTTTACACACCAGCCTTGCTTTGTTTCTAACAACTTCACCTTGCTCATTCAGTTTTTTTCTAAAGACCCATTTAGTTCCAATTACATTTTTGTCCTTAGGTCTAGGAACAAGTATCCGTGTATCATTCTTCTCAATTTGTAGTAATTATTATTTCATTGCTTCCACCCAATGTTCATCTTTACATGCTTGATTGACACTATTAGGCTTCGTCTTCGAGATCAAACAATATTCTTCTGCAATTCTTCTCCTAGTTTGAACACATTTTTTCTTATCACCAATAATGTGATCTTTTGAATCATTTAATCTTATATACCTCAGAGTCTTAGGATTTTCTTGAATTTCAAGCTCTTGTGATATCACATTTGCACTTTCACTAGTTCCTTCCTCTTGATTTTCCCGATTCACCAAAATGATCTGAACTTGATTTGAAGTTTGAACTTTCTTTCCTTTATCTAAACTACCATTCTGATCATCTGAGTCATATCCATAGGTCCTTAATGGTCTAACTATTTCTTCATCAACCTTGACATTAGCATTTTCAACTACTTTCCTCAATCTCTTATTGTAGCACTGGTAGGCCTTGCTTTTAGTAGAATAACCAAGAAAGATTCCTTCATTACTCCTAGCATCAAAATTCCCTATATCTTCATCTCTTTTGATAAAGCATTTACTCCCAAAGATTTTGAAGTATCTAATAGTAGGCTTATGACAATACCATAGCTCATAAGGAGTCTTACCAGTATCACCTTTGACTTGTACCCGATTGAGAGTGTAAACAACAGTACTCACAACTTCTCTCCAGTAGATATGAGGAACATTTCCTTCCAACATCATAGTCCTAGCAGCTTCTTGAAATGTCCTATTCTTCCTTTCCACAACTCCATTTTGTTGAGGGGTTCACAATGCGGATAATTGTCTCTTTATCCCATGCACTTCACAAAAAGAATTAAACTCACCAGAAGTGAATTCACCTCCTCTATCTAATCTTCAGACCTGTCTCTACCTCAACCATAGCCTTGAAAATATTGAATTTCTCCAGAGCTTCAGATTTTTCCCTTAAGAAAGTAACCCACATCATTCTAGAATAATCATCAATAAGTAACCTGAAATACATGTATCCTTGTAAACTTTTGACTCTAGAAGGACCATACAAGTTAGTATGCACAAGCTCCAACACTTCATTTGAACAATGTTTTTTTCCCCAAAATGAAATTCTTGTTTGCTTCCCTAACTGACATTCCTTGCATATGGCATTAGTAGATTTTATCAACTTAGGAAGATCTCTCACTTCCTGAGTAGAACTTATCTTGATAATATTTTCAAAGTTCACATGACACATTCTCCTATGCCACAACCAACTTTCATCAACTTGACCAATCAAACAAATTTTACTATCAACATTCAGGTGAAAGATATTACCTTTTTTTTGTACTAGATGCAATCACATTTCCAGAACTCCCCAATATTCTACACTTTCCATCCTTGAATTGAAGATTATATCCTTTGTCAACCATTTGTCCAACACTTAAGAGATTATGCTTCAAACCTTCCACATATAGGACATCATCAATATTATGCTTACCATCAAGAGAAATTGATCCTCTGCCATGGATTACACCAGCTTTGTCATCACCAAATCTTACAACACCACCATCATACTTTTCCAAGCTCACAAATTTACTTTTATCACCTGTCATGTGATGAGAGCATCCACTATCAATCACCCATTCATCTTTTTCTTCAATTTTGGCTGCTAGAGCTTTCTCCACATTTGTGCACTTAGCAGATTTAGTAGGTACAAGATCATTTCCCATTATAGCAATAAATACCCATTTGTCCTCACTTACATTCCCTTTATTAGATTCATCATCTATCACACCTTCATCAATAGCAAAATAACACTTTCTTTGGAATCTAGGCTTGTTAGATCTTGGCTTAGGAACTCTTTTTGGACACCTTGATGCAAACTGACCTATCTTATTGCAAGAAAAACATTTAATAGGAAAATTGCCTTTATACTTACCTTCTCCTTTGGCTTCTCTCTTGACAATAAGTGCTTCAAGCTCGTCTAGTTTTCTTTCTTCTTCTAAAATCTCTCTCATTTCCTCCTCATACTTGAATATTTTTCTAGAATAACTTTCTCCAGAATCATATCTCTGCTTATCTTTTTCAAAGATAGTAGCTTTGAATGCATATTTTGTCTCAGGAAGAGAATCACCAAACTCACTTAACTCAAAAGTAGTAAGCTTACCAATCAACATATCTCTAGTTACATTTATCATAGTCCAGATCTCCTCAATAGCAGTAGCTTTGGATTTGTATGTACTAGGAAAGGATCTGAGCACTTTAGCAACAATCTATAATTCTTCCAACATTCCACCAGCACATATGATACTACATACAAGTTCATTCACTCTTTGCATAAAGGAAGTAATGTTCTCATCATCACCCATTCTCAACATTTCATATTTCCCTTTCAGAATTTGCAGCTTAGCAATCTTCACATGTGCATCACCTTCATACAGAGTTTCCAAATTTTTCCAGATCTCATAAGCAGTCTTCAAATCCATTACATTTTTCATCTCAGAATCAATCAAAGCACTCAAAAATGCTTCCTTATCCCTGATATTGTACTCAACATCCTTAATCTCAGCAGTCATAGAAGGACTATTCTGTGGGATGATATATCTATTCTTTGTAATTGCCCAATAAGGTTCACCAATGCATCTCAGATGAAACTCCATTCGATTCTTCCATAGAGAATAATTTGTTCCATCAAATCTTGGACTATCCTTCTTATATGTTGCCATCCCGGATCACCTCAAGCTATTAAACTTCTTCCAAGGAACCTGCTCTGATACCAATTGTTGGAATCAAGGAACACTGAGAAGGGGGGTGAAACAGTGTTTTGAAAAAAATAACTTTATTAACCTAATCCTTAAACCACTTATAGAATTGAACCAAAAGAAAGATGCAACAACAAAATACAATCAACCACAACACCATAACACAAGGATTTTTACGTGGAAACCCTGTTAGGGGAAAAACCACGATGGAGGTTAGTCCACAAGATTATACTTTGTTAAAAGTATAAAATAAATATGAATGGGGAATGCACATGCATTTAGGCACACTACCTAGAGCTCACTACTCAATTAAAAAAAGGATTACTACCCAAAGGAAGACATACCGTCTTACAAAAACATTTAGATCACATCCACAAGATTTTGAACTAAAAAAATAGCATATGCTAATGCCTAATTATAGTTTCAATTAAGCACATAAACATCTGCTCACTAGCTCACTCTTCTTCACACTCTGCTTCTTCCTTTCAAGGATTAGAACATTATTTGCACATAGGACTCAAAATTCTTGCACACATGCCTTCAAATGGTAGAAAAAATCACTCATATATATCCATGACTAAGATTAGCATCAATTGCATTTCAGCTTTAACAAGATAATAAAATCTGTACAAACTATCGGCCCAAATCAATAAACAATTATTAATGTGAATAAACCAATGTTGGCCACAACATAGAAAGGACCCAAAACAATATCCTTGGTCATGAAACACCTCAAACAATTATGCCTTGAAGATCCACAACATGCTAGAATCACCCTATCGGCCATGATCATGAAAAACATGAACACGCAAAGGAAAATCATTGATCGCGAGCACAACGATCAATGTGGACATGCAACAAAGATAGATAATGATCTAGAAACATCCATGAGCATCATGGATCACCATAGAATCATTCACAACAACTCAAATTATTAGAATCGCATCATCCTCTATCAGGAACACCAACTGAAGCAACATAAAAACTGTCAAAACTCAAACTCTCATAACTCAATCAAATCTTCATGCAGATCTCTAAAACTTAACGTGGATAAACTAGATATACTAAGAAAAAAAAAACTTTAATCCACAACCTCTTATCATCAACATACTAAGCTAGCCACCATACAAAACTTCACTAGACCACTGACAACCTGCAACTTGTTTTATTACAATTTTCCCAATATCCTCGACATATACAACCTTAATGCCAATAGTGTTGACATCAATGACAACCACATACCAGCAATATCCAACATCATGAAGCATACTTTTATATACCAAAGCAGACTGAAGCATGTCCCACAATGAGATATTGGCCAAAGTAACATGGAGTTACTCAACAAGATTGTAATCACCAGGTGCTTTAGTTGTAGGTTTAGGTGCTTGAGGAAGGCTTGGTTGACAAGGTGATAAAGAAGTAGGTTGATCAACATTTACTTTATTCCTTCTAGTATTTTAAGTATGGGCTACCACTCTATAAGAGAGAGCCTTAGAAAGATTGAGAGAATCATTGTTAAATGGAACACCATTAATATAAAAAATCCTATTAGAAGAAGGACAAGCTGGAGTTAGATAAATGACAGGTCTCTTAGTCCTTTGAAGGGTGACATATACATAGATTATATTTATGGATTCCTGACAATTCCTAGAGGAATCATTCGAAGAAACATTCTCAACATCTACCCTTGGAGGATCCGATGTGAGATGGGTTTTAATATTCACTAATGTAACATGTCTAGAATAGAGTGCATTGGAATGAAGAGAAGGTAGAGTAATGTTAAGAAAAGCATCAATGATTTCATCCTCTTGCACCAAAATATACTTAGGAGGAATTTTAGGAGAGGAATCAACAAAGAATAATAATAAAGGAGAAAATAACTCACTTTCACATGCTTGTAAGAGGACTTCTTGAAGTTTCTTAACAAAGCTAGAAAGAGATAGAAGGAAGAAAGATAAAAAAGTGTATTTTGAAATAGAGAAATAGAAAATATGGCCGAAGGTCGACGTATATCGCTATTGATGGCATGTAATGGGGTTCAGGGCAACACCCAAATTTTTTTTTTCTTGAAGGATAAATATTTGATTTTGTTGCAATTATGAAGAAAGTATGATGAAGGTGTTGACATTGATGTCAACTGGTTAGTTGGTTCTCAACTAGTTGTTGTTGTCATTGATGTCATGGATAATGGTTATTGGTTGTATATGTTGAGGATAAAAATTTTAATGAAGAAAGGTTGCAGGTGTTCAGTTGTTGCTTTAGGTTTTTCTACAAGATTTTCTCCTATGTTCATGTGGTTTAGATATATTGATCATGGTTTTTGGAAGTTTCTATATCCAAGATTTGGGCTTTTGGATTGTTGTACAGTGTGAGTTATGTTCACCAGTTGTGAACTGTACTTTTCAGCGTATCTGGCTAAGGTCCAGGAGAAATGTAGTTGCTCTGGATTTCTTCTTGTTTGATTCTTATGACTTGTGGTTCTAGAGTTAAGGTGATATGATCATGTTGAAGATAATTTTGTTATCTGTAAGGATTGGATCATGCTAAGGTTGCGTGTACTTAATTAATTTATGTGTTTAACACTGGTTTGAATGACCTTGTGTTTAACACTACTTTCGAAGCTTATGCAAGCATTTTGAAGCGTGTGATTGGGTTTCCCTCATTCTAATTCCACCCTAGAATGTTTTGGAACCGATCTAATTTAAATTTATAAATGCAAATGGTGTATGGCTGACTTTGGATACGTTTCAAAGTTGAAGATGGTATATATATAGGATGAGATATTGGTGAAATGCATGCAAAGAAATAGAGCAAGATAGATGTGAGATAGATGCGAGTCAGTGTTTATGTAATGCGAGTTGGTTCATATCAGTGATAGGTATAATTGTTGAGTTTTCAAAAGAAATGAGCTGAAGGTGTACTCTATCATTCAAGCATGACTACAAGTGTTTGAGAAAATTATGGTGGAAATATTTGTTGCATTCAGATTGTTTTTATCTATGTAACAAATATCTTCTATATTCTTTGTATATGTGTGGCAGTGAGCCCTTCAGGTGGTTAACCCTTGGTTGGATAGTGAGTCTTGATTCAGATAGTGAGTCATGTTTTGGAAGTGATCCTTCTCCGACAATGAGCCTTTGTAATCAGTTTTGATATTCATTATATTGTGAGCTAATCCTTGCCGTGGTTTTTCCCTTATTGGGTTTTCCATGTAAATATATTGTTATTATATATGTGATGTTTTTCAGTTTCTACCTTTGCACTTAATAATTAATCAGATTAGTAGAATAACGAATTTGTGATTGATTTAATTTTTGGTGAAATTTTTAAAGGTTAAAGTTTGTTACAACTGATTCACCCCCCTCTCTGTTGTTTTGTTCAATAATTGGTTTCAGAGCTTAGTTCCTTGGAGAAGAGCTTAACCGCTTAAGGAAGGTCTGGGATGTTGAGAAAGATCACTTTTGAATGTCCTAGGTTTGATGGAACAAATTATGCTATCTAGAAAATATAGATGGAAGGATATCTAGAGTATTGTGGATATGGTGTTGAAAATTATTATAAAACTACTTACACTCCTCTGGCTAATGGTTTGAGTAATGTTGATGAAATTAAGGTGCATGAAGCAAACAACAAGGAAAAGTTCATTCTAAAGAACAGTCTTTCACATTCCAAGTTGATTAAAGTTCAAAATATAAGGACTACTAAAGAAGTTTTGGATGCTTTAGAAAAGATGCATGGAGGAGATGAAAAGGTCAAAGAAGAAAAGTTGCAGAATTTAGAGGCACAGTTTGAGGTCTTGCATATGTCTGAAGATGAGACATTAAATCTTATGTGCCAAGAGTGGATGATTTGGTAGGTGAAATGTGAGGAATTGGCACTACTGTAGATGAATCCAGGATTTTGAAGAAGATTCTTAGAACTCTTCCTAATGCATACAGTGAAAAGGTATTTTCTATTGAAGAATATGAGGATTACAAGACTTATACTAAAGATCAGTTATTGGGAACTCTAACATCTTATGAGAAGAGAAAACCAAATTTGAGAAATGAATCCAAATTAGAAATTACTTTCAAGGCTATAAGAGCTGAAGATTCAGATGAGGAGAACCTTGATGAAGTAGAATCTAACTTTTTGAAAAGGATGAGGAAAGGCTCCAATAAGTATGAAGGTAAGTTACCCTTTAAATTCTTTATTTGTGGAGGAATAGGTCAATATGCTTAGAGATGTCTGGAAAGAGCTAAGAGGAACAAACAAAGATTTCACAAAGAAAAAAAAGGAAAAAATATCAACAAAGCATATTATGTGAATGAGAATGATAGTATTTATGATGAAGAATCTGATTATGGAGATTTTTATGACAATGGATGCTTGTTCTTGGCTATAAAAGATGAACCTACTTGTGCTAAATCTGAAATACATGTGAAAGAATTTCCTCTAGAGAAAGAGAAAGAAGAAGATATTGTAATCTCTTCCCTACATGCTAAACAAGAAAAGAACTATTGAGTTGTTGGAAGTGGTTGTTCACATCACATGACCGGTGATAAGAGTAAGTTTTTTAAACTAAAAAAATATGGAGGCTTAGTTATGTTTGGATATGATACTAGTGCTAATTTGTGGGAAAGGTTCAGTAAGTTTTGATGGAAAGCATAATACTAATGATGTTTACTATGTTAAGGGTTTAAGGAATAATCTCTTGAGTGTTGGAAAGATGTGTAGTAAAGGATATAATCTTGTATTTGAGGATGAGAGATGTGAAATCAGGAAAGGTTCCAGAACAGTGATTGTTGCAGGAAAGAAGTTTGAAGGAAATATATATTATCTTAAGGGTGTTGATGGACGTTGCTTTATGACTCAGATTAATGAAAGTTGGTTAAGGACTTGGAGAATGTTTCAAATGAATTTTGATAACTAGGAAAGGATCAGTGCAATGTAAGTTGTAAGATATTTACCAAGGATTACAAATATTGTTAATGCTATTTGCAGGAATTGTCAATTTGGAAAGCAAGCAAGAAACAACTTTAGATGAAAAGAACAATATACTATCAGACTACTCAATTTGATTCATATAGATCTCTATGGTCCTACAAGAGTGATAAGTCTACAAGGTGAAAGTTACTTTATGCTTTTCATTGATGATTACTCTACGCATATAGGGGTTACTTTTCTTAGAGAGAAATATGATGGATTAGATAGATTCAAGAAATTCAAAGATATGGTAGAGAATGAAGTAAATTTAAGAATAAAATGCTTGAGGTCTGACAGAGGTGGTGAATTCACCTCCCATGAGTTTAATATGTTTAGTGAAGTTCATGGAATAAAAATATAGTTATCTGCTCCTAGAACTCCTTAGTAGAATGGAGTTGTTGAAAGAAAGAACAAAACAATTCAAGAAGCTACTAGATCAATGATTACTGAAGCGAGGTTACCAAAAGTTTACTGGAGAGAAGCTATTCAAAATGTTGTTTATGTGTTCAATTGAGTTCAAGAAAGAGCTAACAATACTAAGACCCCCTATGAGCTATGGTGTGGAATAATTCCTACTATTAAGTATTACAAGGTATTTGGAAGCAAATGCTATATTAGACAAGATGAAGAAAATTTAGAGAAATTTGATGCTAGAAGTGAAGGTATTTTCCTTGGATATTCTACTAAGAGAAAAGCTTATAGATGTTTCAATAAAAGACTAAGAAATACTGTAGAAAGCACAAATGTCAAGGTTGATGAAGCAATGAATAATTCAATTGAAGAACTTATGGAAGAACAAGAGAAGTAGAATGAAGAAGAAGAAGAAGCTTCGGTGGTGTCTCTTAAGAAACCTACATATGTGTAGAAGAATCATTTAGAAAATAAAATCATTGGAGACAAAAGGAAAGGAGTATTGAAAAGAAGCAAAGCTGCTACTACTAGTGAGATAAATTTGTGTTTACTTTCTGAGATTGAGCCAAAGAACATAAGGGAAGCATGTAAAGATGAGTATTGGATGGAAGCGATGAAAGAGGAACTTATGTAGATTGAGAATAGTCAAACTTGGGAATTGGTTCCTAGATCGGAAGATAAAAATATAATTTGATCAAAATGGGTATTTAGAAACAAGTTGAATGAGAACAGAGAAGTAATTAGAAATAAAGCAAGGCTTGTGTGTAAGGGTTACAAGTAGAAGGTATAAATTTTCAGGAGACTTTTGTTATGGTGGTAAGAATAGAAGCTATTAGAATTTTTTTAGCATTTTCTGCTCATAAAGATTTTCTATCAAATGGATGTTAAGCATTAAATCTGGGAAGGATTCCAACAAAAATATGCAATTATCTAGAGCTTCCACCCAGGAAGAGAAAATAAAAACCGTGAATTGGGAATTTTATTATGACGAAAAGGGTATCCAAAAAAATAAAAACATCTGAAAATGATAAACTTGAAATTTCACTATTTTTGGGTGATGCAAGATTGTCCTTACACCACGGATGCTCCACATCACAAAGTATGTAAGAGAAATGTTGAAGAAGTTTGGGATGGATGGTTCCAAACTAGTTTGCACTCCTATGGTGACTGGTTTCAAATTAAGTAAAGATGATGATTCACGTGAGATTGATCAGAGCATGTACAGATCTATGATTGGAGGTTTGTTGTATTTGACTGCTACTAGATGAAATATCATGCATGCAGTTTTTCTTGTGGCTAGATTTCAAGAAGACCCTAAAGAAACACATGTTGCTTCTATTAAGAGGATATTTAGATATTTGAATGTTACTTTGGATTATGGGTTATGGTATCTTAGGGATACTAATTTTACACTAAGTGCTAACACAGATGCAGATTGGGTTGGTTGTATAGATGACAAAAATATTACAAGTGGTGGTGCATTCTTTCTTGGTTGTAGATTGGTGGCTTGGTTGAGTAAAAAGAAAGATTTAGTTTCCTTATCCACTATAGAGGCTGAGTATATTATCACAACATCTTGTTGTACACAAGTTTTGTGGATGAGACATACATTGAAAGATATCAAAGTAATGTATGATGATCCTATTTCTATCTTCTATGATAATACAAGTGCAATTAACATTTCAAAGAATCTAGTGATTCACTCAAGGACAAAGCATATATCTATCAAGTATCACTTTTTGAGAGATAATTTGTGGAGAATGAAGTAAAATTTGAGTATGTGCTAACAAAGGATCAAGTGGTTGACATATTTACGAAGGCTCTTCCTAAAGATACTTTAGAGTATCTCTAGGAGAAGTTAAGGGTTATTTCCCCTCCTTTCTTGAACTAGATGCATATGGAGGCGCATCAGTCCGGTGGATCTATGGATCTATCTTTCTTCTAAACTAATTTTTTGGTGGCTACCTCTCAGGGGGAGTAGGTAGTGTTATGTGTTGTCATTGAAATAGTATTTTGTTCTTGATGTCAAAGGGAAAATCAATGTAAAACATCCTATTCCTTTTCCATTGATGTCAAAGGGGGAGAGAAAGATGTGAAAAAAAAGAAAAGAGAAAGATGTGAAAAGAGTATCTACTAAGGGGGAGAAAGTAAAATCATGAGGAAGTGTGTTGTCTTTAATGGTTTCTCACAGCATGTGTTGCCATCAATGACAAAGGGGGAGATTGTTGCAAGTATGATGAAGGTGTTGTCATTGATGCCAACTAGTTAACTGATTCTCAACTAGTTGTTGTTGTCATTGATGTCATGGATAATGGTTATTGGTTGTATATGTCGAGGATATTGAGAAAATTATAATGAAGAAAGGTTGCAGATGTTTAGTTGTTGCTCCAAGTTTTGCTCTGAGATTTTCTCCTATGTTTGTGTGGTTCAAATATGTTGATCATGGTTTTTGGAAGTTGCTATATCCAAGATTTGGGCATTTGGATCATTGTATAGTGTGAGTCATGTTCACCAGTTGTGAACTATGCTTTTTATGGTATCTAGCTAAGGTCTGGGAGAAATGTAGTTGCTCTAGATTTCTTCTTGTTTGAGTGACTTGTGGTTCTGAAGTTAAGGTGATATATCATGTTGAAGATAATTTTGTTATATGTAAGTATTGGATCGTGCTAAGGTTGTATGTGCTTAATTGATTTATGTGTTTAACACTAGTTTGGAAAACCTTTTGTTTAACACTACTTTTGAAGATTATGGAAGCATGTTAAAGCATGTGATTGGGTCACCCTCATTCTAATTCCACCCTAGAATGTTTTGGCATTGACCTAATTTGAATTTGTAAATGAAAATGGTGTACGACATACTTTGGATATGTTTCAAAGTTGAAGATGGTATATCTACAAGATGATATATTGGTGAAAGGCATGCAAAGAAATAGATCAAGATAGATGTGAGATAGATGTGAGTCAATGTGTATGTAATGTGAGTTGGTGTAGATTAGTGTGAAGTCTAATTTTTGAGTTTTTAGAAGCTATGAGCTAAAGGTGCACTCTATCATTCAAGCATATCTGCAAGTGTTTGAGAAAATTGTGGTAGAAATCTCTGTTGCATTGAGGCTATTTTTCTCTATGTAACAAATACATTCTATCTTCTTTGTATCTATGTGGTAGTGAACCCTCTGGGTGGTTAACCCTTGGTTGGATAGTGAGTCTTGATCTAGAAAGTGATTCTTGTTTTGGCAGTGAGCCTTTGTAATTAGTTTTGATATTCTCTATATTGTGAGCTAATCCTCGCCGTGGTTTTCCCCTTATTGGGTTTTCCACGTAAATATGGTGTTATTGTTTATGTGTTTTAATCTTTTCCTTTGCACTTAATGATTAAACAGTTTAGTAGAATAAAGGATTTGTGATTGATTTAATTTCTGGTGAAATTTTTAAAGGTTAAAGTTTGTTACAACTGAATCACCCCCCTCTCAGTTGTCTTGTTCAACAAATTTGTCTTTTTTTTAAGGAGTGTTCACATCGAGTTCACAAAAATATAGATAAGGGGGATTCATTTCTCATGAGTCTCTTTTTTCTCAGGATAGTACTAGGGAACAAACTACCCTAAACTACCTCAAGGAATAAATCTTAAGCGACAAGATAAGAGGCGAGAGTTCAAGAATCAGAGAGAGTAGATCACAAAGGTTTTCTAGGAAGATTGGCAGGATCTTGGCTAAAGCACAATAGCATAGAACAAGGACATTAGTGTAGCTTATTGGAGTCCCAAAGGCATGTTGGCATCTCATATAGACTGAAACCTAAGATTATCATAGAAAATAGATAAATGACTACTTCTAATTTGACTGTTGAGAACTTTAAAATATGAGAAAATAACAAAGTATGATAGAACTGAAATAAAGTAAACTAAACTAAACTAAGAATAAATGATAAAGTAAGAGAATAAGAGATAGAAAATGCTCACAACTACCCAAGCAATGAAGCCTCCAACAAATGAATGTCTTCAATACCTGCACACATAAGACCGAGGAAAAATGTTGGGGATGTTTGGAGACTTTCCTTAGTCAAGTCCTCGTTTTGGTGTTTCCACCTCCACATCAGCCATATAGATAGAGAATATAAAGACACAAAAAAATATAGAGACAATGAGTGATGAAAGAAAACCCCACTCAAGGAGGAGAACCTGTATCATGAGATACATAGATAGAAAGATAAGTAGAAAAGATAAAAAATGCATAGAAAGGGGATGTGAGAAATCCCAAGATGCTCAAAAACACAAGATGAGAGAGATATCACTTGCAAGGCTTAAGGAAGCCAAGGAGAGAGATAAAGAAGGAAGGGTTGTGAGAGCCAAGAGACTTGCAAAAAGTGTTGTAAGAACATGAGAGTGTTGTTGTAGAAAGTTGTAGAGAGCTATGCAAGAAAGATATCGAGAGTGAGATAAGAGAATATCCAAGAAATAAGCCAAGAAGACAAAATGAATTGAAGAGATAGCATTTAAAGAGAGAATATGAGAGAAAAGAAGGTTCATGAGCTGTTATAAGGCATCCCAATCCATTACCACTAACAAAAGTATCTAACAAGTGGAAGGCACTCAAAAATGACTATTTGAATGTTGAAATATCACGGGATGCTAGTGCAACACGTGTACGTCCACACAGTGTGCTATTGTCCAGACACGTCATGTTACAAAACAATGAGAATGAGAAAAGAACAAGGTTTGACACAAAGCTGGGATGTAAAGGTAGTTGTTAAAAATGGTTTATGAGCATCTTGAGAGGGGAAAATGTTGATGTAGGGGCTAAAAAATGATTTTACACAAATCCTAAGGGAGTGGACACTAAAGTTAATATAAGAATGTATGTGAAATTGCAAGGGGTGCAATTTTACGACATTACAATTGCTAAACCACAACTCATTCTTGCTTTGATACCATGTAAGATTTTTCTAAATAGCCTACCCAAGATGCAAATAACTGAAGGAAAGAAAATACATAAATAAGAGATGAGAAAGAATAAACTATATTCCTATTAAGAGAATGCAAAGCTACAATGAGCTTGAGAATTAAGATTACAAAAGAAATTCCTTGGTTATATAGGCCAAGGGAGAGATAAGATGTAACAAGATTATGACAAGTTTTGTCATCCTATGAGGTGTGATAAATCAAGGTCGTTGAAGATCAACAACCTTATCCTTATGTAAACTTAAGCTAGTGTGAAGAGGACCTAAGTGGAGAACTAGCTAGGAAATGAACTAGTTATATAAAGTATCCCTTTTACACTAACAGATAGAGGTTGAGGTAGAGGAAAGAGAATACAAACCAATGCTACATGTTTCAAATGTGGTAAACAAGGTCTCTTTGCAATAGAATTTTGAGGTGATTTTTGAAAGAATGAAAAGACTGAAGGTGTTTTGGAAAGTTTGCAAGTGTTTTCATTGATGTCAACTGGTCAACTGGTTATCTACTAGTTGTTGTTGGTTGTATATGTCAAGGATATTGAGAAAATTGTAATAAAGAGATGTTGCATATGTTCAGTGGTTGCTCTAGGTTTTGGTCTAGATTTGCTCCTGTGGTTGTGCAGTTTAGATATGTTGTTCATGGTTGTCAATAGATTTTATACCCATATTTTTGGTTGTTGATTTTTTGTACAGTGCAAGTTTTGTTCACCAGTTCTGAACTATGGTTTTCTATATTTCTGGTTGAGGTCTGACATTTTTTTTTGGGTCCAGATATCTCTTTGATGAACTATTATGACTTGTGGTTCTAGAATTGTGTTTCCTTGGTTCTATTGAAATTAGTTTCGACATTTGGAAGATTCATGCTTAATGGTTCTATGTGTTTTACACTAGTTTGGCCGACCTTGTGTAAAATACTAATTTTGAGGATGATGAAGCGTGTTGGATCTATTTTGGGTCCCTTGAAGTGTGTGTTTGGGTCAACCTCTTTCTAAATCCACCCTAGGATTTTTTGGTGCTAACCTAATTTGAATTTGAATTTGGATGGCCGACTTTGGATATGTTTCAAAGTTGAAGATTGTATACATGCAAGATGAGTTAGTGGTGAAACATGAGAGAAAGAGGGAAGAGCGAAGAAGAAGAGTGAAAAAGAGAAAAGAGAAAGTGTATTTTTATGCAATATTGATTCTATTATGTGAGTGTGTGTGTGTGTTGAGATTGTGGCAAATCAATGCAAAGCTTAATGCTGAGTTTCTGAATGCAATGAGCATAAGGTGAACTCTATCATTCATGCATGTGTGTGAGTAATTATGGTGGAATCCTTTGTTGCATTGGGATTGTAGTCTCTCTGTAACAAATCTTATTTTTATTCTTTGTATCTTTGTGGTAGTGAGCCCTCCAGGTTGTAGCACTATTAGATAATGAGTACTTGTTCTGGACAGTGAGTCCTTATCTTAGGAGCAGTGAGCCTTGTTTTAGGTAGTGAGCCTTTTTGTAATCGGTTTTGATATTCTCTATAGTGTGATTTAATCCTCGCTGTGATTTTTCCCTTATTGGGTTTTCCATGTAAATATGGTGTTATTGTGTTTATGTGTTGGATTTAAGTTTCTGCATTGACATTTGATGATTAATCATTTAAGCAGCATTAAGGATTAGTTCTAGTGATTGAATTAAAGGCTTAATTCTGTGACAACTAATTCACCCATCCTCTCAGTTGTCCTATTCAACAATTCATATCAAATCTTGATTCCTTGTTGAAGAGCTTAATTTCTTGAGGAAGGTCTGGGATGGATGGAAAAATGGTTTATGATTATCCGAGATTTGATGGAACTAATTATGGTATCTGGAAAGTATTGATGGAAGAATATCTAGAGTATTGTGGATATGATGTGGAGAAATCCTACCAAAATCCTTACACTCATCCTTCTAATGGTCCAAGTACACCTGAAGAGATCAAAGCACATGAAACAAACAATAAGGTGAAATACATTTTGAAGAATAGTTTGGTACATTCAGAGTAGATTAAGGTTTATAATTTGAAGACAACTAAGGAAGTCCGGGATGCTTTAGAAAGAGTGCATGATGGTGATGAAAGAGTTAAAGAGGTGAAACTATAGAATTTGGAGACACAGTTTGATCTTCTACATATGTAAGAAGATGAAAATGTTAAAGCTTAGGTACAGAGATTGGATGAGATAGTGGCTAGAATATGAGGACTTGGTGCTACTATTGGTGAGACAAGGATTGTAAAGAAGATTCTCAAAACTCTTCTTGATGCATAGAGTGAGAAGGTGAGTTCTATTGAGAAGACTATATATTATAAGACCTATACTAAGAATCTGCTATTAGTATTTTTGACATCTTATGAGATGAGGAAGCTAAGTTTAAGGAATGAAAGAAAATCAAAGACTTCCTTTAAAGCTACAAAATTTGAAGATCCAAATGAAGAGAACTTTGATGAAATAGAAGCTACCTTTGTGAAAAGAATGGGGAAAGGCTCCAGTAAGTATGAAGGTAAGTATCTCTTTAAATTATTTAGTTGTGGAGAGATAGGTCATTATGTTGCAAAGTGTCTGGAAAGAGCTAAAAGGAATAAAAAAAATATGAGAAAGAAAAGAAAGGAAAGAAGAATAATAGAGATTACTATGTGAATGAGAATGCTAGTATATCTGATGAGGATCCATAATATGAAGATCTTGATTATAATGAATGCTTGTTCTTGCTGATTAAGGATGAACCTACTTCTAATAATTCTGAAAAATAGGTACAAGAAAGTCCTCCAAAGAAGGAGAAAAATGAAGGGATGGTTATCTCTTCTCTACATGCTAAACAAGAGAAAAATTATTAGGTAGTTGATAATGGTTGTTCACATCACATGTCTGGTGATAAAATTAAGTTTGTTAAGCTTGAGAAATATGATGGAGGCTTGGTTATGTTTGGAGATTATATTGGTGCTAAAATCTATGGGATAGGTTCAATAAGTTTTGATGGAAAGCATCATATTGGCGATGTTTACTATGTTAAGGGTTTAAGGAATAATTTTTTGAGCATTGGTCAAATGTACAGAAAAGGATATGATCTTGTGTTTAAAAATGAGAAATGTGAGATCCATAAAGGATCCAAAAAATAGATTGCTACAGGAAAGAAATATGAAGGAAACATCTATCAACTTAAGGGTGCTGATGGATGATGCTTTATGACTCAAATTAATGATAGTTGGTTTTAGCATAGGAGAATGTGTCATATGAATTTTGATAACTTGGCAAGGATTAGTGTTGTTCAGGCCATGAGATATTTACCGAGAATTATAAAGCTTGTTAATGCTATTTGCAGGAATTGTCAATTTGGAAAGCAAGCAAGAAATCATTACAGATCAAAGGAACAGTCTATTATCAGACTACTAGATTTAGTTCATACAAATCTCTATGGCCCTACAAGAGTGATAATTATAATTGGTGAAAGGTGATTTATGCTTTTAATTGATTATTATTCTAGATATACACGGGTTACATTCCTTAGAGTGAAATCAGATGCATTAGATAGATTCAAGGCATTCAAAGAAATGGTTGAAAATGAAGTGAATTTGAAGATGAAATTCTTAAGATCTGACAGAGGTGGAGAATTCACCTCCCATGAGTTTAATAGGTTTTGTGAAGTGCATGGAATAAAGAGACAGTTATCTGCTCCGAGAACTCCTCAGCAAAATGGAGTTGCTAAAAGGAAAAATAGAACAATTCAAGAAGTTGTTAGGTCAATGATTACTGAGGCCGACTTACCAGAAGTTTACTGGAAAGAAGCTATTCATACTATTGTTTATGTGTTCAATCGAGTTAAAGCAAGAGAAAATAGTACAAAGACTCCCTATGAGCTATGAAATGGAAGAATTCCTACAATTAAATATTTCAAGGTATTTGGAAGCAAATGTTATATCAAAAAAGATGAAGAAAGTTTGGGAAAGTTTGATGAAAGAAGTGATGAAGGAATTTTTCTTGGATATTCTACTAAAAGAAAGGCATACAAATGTTTCAATAGAAGACTGAGAAATATTGTAGAGAGCTCGAATGTGAATGTTGATGAGACAATGAATAATTCTCTTGACATTGATGAATATGTATCTAATGAACATGATTGTGCAAGAATAGAAGAAATTGTAGAAGAACAGGAAAAATATGAGGAAGAGAAACAAGTTGAACAAAATGAAAGAGAAGAAGATGCTCTGGTGATGTCCCTTAGAACACCTATATATGTACAAAAGAGTCATTCAGAAAGTTAGATTATTGGAGACAAGACAAGAGGTGTGTTAACTAGAAGCAAATTTGTTGTTGAAGTGAATTTATTTCTAATTTTTGAGATAGAACTGAAGACAGTAACTGAATCTTGTAAAGATGAACATTGGAAGGAATTAATGAAAGAACTTTTGTAGATTGAGAAGAATCAAACTTGAGAATTGGTCCCAAGACTGGCAGATAAAAACATCATTGGATCAAAGTGGGTATTCATAAATAAGTTGAATGAGAATGGAGAAGTGGTCAAAAACAAAGCGAGGCTTATATGTAAAGGTTACTCACAAGTAGAAGGAATATATTTGTAGGAAACCTTTACTCTAGTAGCAAGAATGGAAGCTATAAGGATGTTCTTGGAATTTTCTACTCATAAAGACTTTAAGGTCTATTAGATGGATGTCAAGTCAACATTTTTGAATGGTGAGCTAGAAGAAGTCTATATGGAACAACTGAAAGGATTTCAGTTGACAGATCAATTGGATATGGTGTACAGATTGAAGAAAGATTTATATGGTTTGAAGCAAGCTCCTAGAACTTGGTATGCTAGGTTAGATAGATACTTGATTCAGCAAGGTTTTAACAAAGGTATGTCAGATAGTAATTTGTACTTTAAGATTTAAAATGACAAAATCTTGATTGTAGTTGTGTATGTTGATGACATTATCTTTAGAGGAAATGAAAGTATGTGCAAGATGTTTATAGAAGAAATGCAGAAAGAATTTGAAATGTATATGTTTGGGGAGATGAATTTCTTTCTTGGGCTAAAAATTAATCAAACAAAGAAGAATTTTCATATCACAATCTAAGTATGTGAGAGAAATGTTGAAGAAATTTGGGATGAATGATTCCAAACCGATAAGTACTCCTATGGTGACTGGTTGCAAATTGGGTAAAGATGAAAATTCACCTAAGGTTGATCAAAGCAAGTATAGATCTATGATTGGTGGACTATTATATTTGATTGCTACTAGACCAGATATCATGCATGCAGTCTGTCTTGTGGCTAGAGATTTCAAGAAGATTCTAAGGAAACACATGTTTTTGTTAAAAGAATATTTAGATATTTGAATGGCACTCTGGATTATGGATTGTGGTATCCTATAGATACTAAATTTACACTTAGTGCCTATACAAATGCAGATTGGGTTGGATGCATAGATGGCAGAAAGAGTACAAGTGGTGGTGCATTATTTCTTGGATACAAATTGGTGGCATGGTTGAGTAAGAAGCAAGATTCAGTCTCCTTGTCTACTATTGAAGCTGAGTATATTGTTGTTGCATCTTAGTGTACATAAGTTATATGGATGAAACAAACATTGAAAGATATTGCAGTGTTATATGATGATCCCATTTCTATTTTCTATGATAATACAAGTGCAATTAACATTTGTAAGAATCCTATGGTGCACTCGAGGACGAAGCATATATCTATCATATATCATTTCTTGAGAGAGAAGGTGATGGAGAATGAAGTCAAGCTTGAATATGTTTTGACGAAGGATCAGATAGTTGATATTTTCACAAAGGCTCTTCGTAAAGATACTTTTGAGTATCTTCGGGAGAAGTTAGGGGTTATTGCCCCTCCTTTCTTGAACTAGATGCATATGGAGATGCATCAATCTAGTGGATCTATGGATCTATCTTTCTTTTGGATTGATGTTTTGGTGGCTACCTCTTAGGGGGAGCAGGTAGTATTAGGTGTTGTCATTGTGTGTATTTTGTTGTCATGAAAAAGGAGAGATCAATGGAAAATATTCATTTTCCTTTGACATTGATGTCAAAGGGGGAGAAGAAGTATGTGAAAAAGGAAAAAATGATTGGGAGAGAAGAAGTGTATAAGAGATTATCTTCTTATAAGGGGGAGAAAACAAAAAATGTATTTAGAGCTAGTATGTTGTCTTTGATGGTTTTTCACATCATGTGTTGCCATCAATGAAAAAGGGGGAGATTGTTGCAAGAATGAAAAGAATGAAGGTGTTGTGGAAAGTTTGCAAGTGTTGTCATTGATGTCAACTAGTCAACTAGTTATCTACTAGTTGTTGTTGGTTGTATATGTCAAGGATATTGAGAAAATTGTAACAAAGAGATGTTGCATGCGTTTAGTGGTTGCTTTGGGTTTTGGTCCAGATTTGATCATATGGTTGTGCAGTTTAGATATGTTGTTCATGGTTGTTAGTAGATATATCCAAATTTTTGGTTGTTGATTCGTCGTACAGTGCAAGTTGTGTTCACCAATTGTGAATTATGATTTTTTGTGTTTCTAGTTGAGGTCCGAGAGAAATGTTGTTGGTCCAAATTTCTCTTTGATGAAGACTTATGAATTGTGGTTCTAGAATTGTGTTTCCCTAGTTTTATTGAAGATAGTTTCAGCATTTGGAAGATTTTTGCTTAATGGTTCTATGTGTTTTACACTGGTCTGGATGACCTTGTGTGAAATACTACTTTTGAGGATGATGAAGCATGTCGGATCTATTTTGGGTCCCTTGAAGCATGTGTTTAGGTCACCCTCATTCTAAATCCACCCTAGGATGTTTTGGCACCTACCTAATTTGAATTTGAATTTGGATGGCCGACTTTGGATATGTTTCAAAGTTGAAGATGGTATAAATGCAAGATGGGTTAGTGGTGAAGCATGAGAGAAAGAGGAAATAGCGAAGAAGAAGAGAAAAACAGAGAAAAGAGAAAGTGTACTTTTATGTAACATTAATTATATTCTATGAGTGTGTGTATTGAGAGTGTGGAAAATCAATGCAAAGCTTAATGTTGAGTTTTTGGATGCAATGAGTAGAAGGAAAAATCTATCATTCATGCATGTGTGTGAGTAATTATGGTGGAATTCTTTGTTGCATTGGGATTGTAGTCTCTCTTTAACTAGTCTTATTTTTCTTCTTTGTATCTTTGTGGTAGTGAGCCCTCTGGGTTGTAGCCCTCTTGGACAGTGAGTCCTTGTTCCAGATAGTGAGTCCTTATCTTAGGCAGCGAACCTTGTTTTAGGAAATGAGCCTTTTTTGTAATCAATTTTGATATTCTCTATAATGTGAGTTAATCCTCACCGTGGTTTTTCCCTTATTGGGTTTTCCACGTAAATCTAGTGTTATTGTGTTTATGTGTTGGATTTAAGTTTCTGCATTGATATTTGATGATTAATCATTTAAGCAGTATTAAGGATTATCTACAGTGATTGAATTAAAGGCTTAATTCTATGACAAATGATTCACCCCCCCTCTCAGTTGTCCTCTTCAATAGTGATACCAAAAAACCTTGTGGATTTTGTAGAAGCATATAACATGTCATATTCAATTGCAACAAAGCTCAAACCTATTACGAAAAATGTGGCACAACAATCAAAAAGTGATGAGCTCCAAATTTTAAATTCATCCAAAGGAGCAAGACTATTAAGGAAAACACCAAAAGAGCTCGATAAATAGACAAAATATGCCAAAAAAAAAAAATGAGTTGATATCAAACTTTCAAGGAGACTAGCAACTCCTAAGTAAAAACTCATACCTACAACAAAGCAGTGGTTGTAGAAAAAAAAGGAACCTATACCACAAATGATAGACATGAAACTATAGAGGAATATACTACCTTAGAAGAGGAAGAATTCCATCCAACTAAAAAACAACATGATCAAATAATAGAAGAAACAAAGAAAATTGTCGCAAGTAAACAAAAGAAATAAATTGAATAGAATGAATACTTTTCCAAACAAGAAGTAGGAATACTTTAAAAATTGATAAGAATGTCTAAAAAATCTAACCCATTGGATAAAATAAAGAAATTTTGCAAATACTAGAATAATTAAAATAAAATACCACAAATTAGAACACTAAAAAAGAATGAGAGGCAATGGATAACACAACCAATTATGATTATAGTAAGCATAGACCACAAGAAAATAACTAATGTAATGGTGGACTTAGGAGCCAACATAAACTTGCTCCCAAAATGGGTGTGGGAACAAATAGGGAAGCCAAAACTCAAACAAACACCCTACAATATTAGCCTAAAAAATGGTACAAGGATGAAAACCTTGGGAACATGGAAATAGGTGGAATTCAGTGTCAAAGGAGTGAAACAAATAGTATATTTTGAATCCATTGCAATAAAGGAGACCTTTGAATCATTCAATGCATTAAGGAAACATTCAAAAAAATCATGAAGAAAATAAACTTCAAGATATAAACTAAATTGAATCCTCGTCTAATTCATTATGACAACATGTACTACCAAGGTGCATGAAGGAAAATAATTCCCTCTTTCCTAGTCCTAATTACAAGTTAGAGTTTCCTACCACTAATATTTGCAACTAGTGATTTCGAGAGTTTTTCTTATCTCACATCCCTCTGTTATTGTGATTGGAAATATGGGTGAAAATTTCGTTCAAGAGGATCCAAATTCCTATGACAACTTGAGAAATGACCATGAATTATGACCAATCCTTCAAAAGGCTAAGCTTGCCTCCTATATTGAGGCTATGAAAGGGAACAACCCCAACATGTTTTTGGAGTTTTCCAATTCTTAGAAGGAGAGGTTGGTAAAAGTATGAGGTGTTTCTTTTGTGGTTATAATGGAGCTCATCTCAATATCCATGGGTCTTTCCTTGGAAGGAGCTTGCATTCCCAAAAAACCTAAGGGTCACTACCAAAAGGATATGGAAATATTCCTTAAAAAGGGGGAGAAAGTGATTTGAATTCAAAACAGGTTCAATAGAGATGATTTTACTAGGGTTTAGAAGAAGATGGTAGAGTTTCTTATGAGGTATGTCACTCTAGAAGGTAGATTTAAAATATTTTATGCCCACCTTTTCCCTATGCCCAATAATTTTTTTTATACTATCAAGATGAAATTTTCCTTTTAGATTTATTCTTCCCTTGAGAAATTTGTTAAAGCTTTTCAAGAGAAATGGAAGCCAATGCCTTTGCATCAAGGCCTAATTTATAGTCTTTACTAGTATAATGTGGCTCTTTCCCTTGCTATAACTTCTCTTCTAAGGGTGACGAGCCCTACCTTGGCCATTAATAGTGTCGGTATGTCTTTAGAAGGTAATCACTCTTCCCTAGACTTGCCAATTTATCTACCCCATGCCACCAACCTAGAATTACAATATCATCCCCCCCACACATCTAAAGAAAAAACCCCTATCATTGAGGACCCCACCCCTGCTAACAAGAAAAAAGTGGCCTTTGTTGACCCCCCAAAATTTTAATCTCAAAAAACTTTGATTCCTCTTGGTCCCCTACCCCTATGGATTCTCCTACTAATTCTCCTTCCATGTATGCTTCCCCAGCTATTCCCCTCCTAACTCCCCTTCAATACCTCTCATATTAGTCCCCCAAATTCCCCTTTCCAAAACCCTAACCAAGCCTAGAAGCCTAATGACACTACCAAATTATGTTGTTTACAAGAGTTTTTCTCCCCTACAAATGAAATACGATGAAATTAGCTAGGAAAAAAACATCCAAAATGACATCTTGAAGTGTTTGTTATCCTAACCCATTACCACTAAAATCAAGATACAAAATTTAGAGCTATTTATGTTCAAGAAAACCCTATATTGTCTGGGTGAGGTGGAGGACTTTGGTCATTGGAAATTTTCATCTAGCATGACTAAGACCTTTGATAATTGGGATAAAATAAAGAAAGAGGTTGTGGAGCTAAAGTATGATATTGAGACCTTTAAGGAGAAAAAAAAATTAGGAAGAGATTACTATCCTATACAAAAACTAGGAAAAAACCCGTTGTAATATGCAATAGATTATCAAGTATAGTAAAGAAATGGTGAAAAAAACTTTTGTCACCATATAAGTGTTCCAACAAGAGCTAAATAATTTTCAAGGTAAGCATGCTAGAGATGATATTCCCAAAGCATCTCATACCTAATCCATAAACAAGGGTAAGAACATGAAAATCACTTCAACCCCCTACTTATGATATTGGAAAAAAGATCTAGAAAGCTTTTTCCTTCAAAGAGAAGCTACAATTCATTGTGAAAGAATGACAAGATATCAAGGGTCTTCATCTACTTGGTGATTAATAGTTGGTTTTTGGCTTGTGCTAGTCTCTATCTATGTCTGAGTTTTTGTTTTTGTTGGTCTTTTTTGTGTTGTTATTTTTTTAGTTTTTCAATTATCTCACTCCTTGTAAGATCCTTTTGCTAGGACTTTGTGGTTTTTTTATAATGGGTGTGAGCCCTTCCCATTTTTATATTAATCAAAAAATTCAAATGAATGATATATAGAGGAAGTAAGCCTAGAAGAAGAGAACAAATCAAAAAGAAAAAACCTCTACATAATCTCATGATTACCATAAAATGACACTTTAGAAGAACCTAATTCAAAAAGATAAATTGAAATATAAAACCATACATGTATATAGTACAAATACTGAGGATGTATTATATGCATGGATGCAAGAGGAACCGAAAATCCATTATTAGAGGATTATCAAATTCCACAGAATATTCATGATTAAGAAGACACCAGAGGATGCTCTACATTCTACCATAGTCCCAAATAATTTCTATAGAACACTTGTGATAAGTTGGAAGATAGCATAGATGCTACAAATCACCAAATAAATCACATCTCGTTGAGAATTTCACATATCAAATTTCCCAAATACTCAAGAGTAGGCGACTTGTAATCATTCATTACATTTTTACAAACTAAAGAAATGAGATTTGACATTAAAATATAAACTTTTTTAACACTGCATGTTGGCACAATACACATAAGGAACAATTAACCAATGGACAATATTTAAAATCTTGATCAAAATAAGATACTTACCAAAAGAAGGATAATACAAGGAGATACCATAATATAATGGAAGTATCTCATCGGAAGATCATTTGGCCACTTGTATTACCACATGGCGAACAAGAAATAAGTATGATGATTGAATATAAATATAATTATTCTATTGGACACTAACACCCATAGCACAAACTTGGTACATAAACCAAGAATGAAGAGGAGAAGCAAAAGATTGGACAAAAATTACAATGGATTTTAGACATACCTTCTCTTTTCACAATGAAGCTATACACATACATACCACATTACTCAATTGGAGATTATTTTCAAACTAGGGGTAGCTTATGAAGAGGAAGTAACACAAACCTCTACACCACCTCCACAATCAAAGGAAATATGGAATTACATATAATGGCTAGATAATGAATCTACATTACCAAAGAGAATATGTTATCTAACAAACAAAGATGATGATGATACACATAATTTAGATAGAGAAGTCCAACAAGGAGAAATATAATTATAATCTCCAATAGAATCCAAACAAAATTATTACAACCAACCAATAAAACTAAGAAAGGAAAACATTGCTAAGGAAGGATATACACTGAACTTACTAAAATAGAAGACTATTGGGATGACAGATTAGTAACATAAATTATAGAGATTTTATTAAAATTTGAAGAACTATTCCCTAGAAAATTTACAGACCTAAAGGGAATAAAGGAGGAAGTATTATTCATGAAGATACAATTGGAAGGAGCTAAACCAGTACAAAAAAGACCCTACTGACAAAATTTGAACATGAAAAAGAAGGTTAAAGTAGAACTAGAAAAGATGTCGGAAGCATGAATAATCAAACTGGTTGAAGATGCGGAATGGATTAGCCCTATATTAATACAAAATAAGAAAACATGGGAAATAAGAATTTGTGTTGACTTCAAGGAACAAAATAAAGCTTGCATTCATGACCCCTTTCCTACACCATTCAATAAAGAAACATTGGAATAAGTAGAAAGAAGAGAAATATACTCCTTCATCGATGTATTTTTTGGATGTCATCAAGTAAAAATAAGTGAAGAGGATAAAAAAAATAAAAAAAATTATAGATTGGGGTTCTAACATGTACATAGTGATGTCATTCAACCTAAAGAATGCGCCTACGATATTCAACAGGATAATGATAAACACATTTAAAGAATTTATACATGAATTTTTGGAGGTATAATTGGATGATTGGATGTTATATGGCTTGATAAAAGACATTGCACAAGTATTGAGAATGATACTAAAATAATTTTGAAGTATGCAAATTGCACTAAATTTGAAAAAAGGAATGTTTATGGTACCTTATGGGACCTTATTAGGACAGATCATCTAAAAATAAGGTTTGATGGTGGACCCTATGAAAGATACTTTAATCATAACACTACCACCCCCAAGACACCATTAAAATTAAAAACTTTCTTAGGATATACCAGGTACCACAGTAAATTCATAAAATGTTATGTTAGAATAGTTGCGCCAATGAAGGAACTACTAAAAAAAAAATTGGTAGAATTATTGACTGCAATGAAGAATGTCAATTAACATTTGAAACATTAAAGAAAAAAATTGTAGAGGCCCCTATGAAAATATGCATGTTTGTGGCACCTTATGGGACATTATTAGGACACATCATCTTAAAATAAGGTTTGATGGTAGACCCTATGAAAGATACTTTAATCATGACACTACAACCCCAAAGAAACCATTGTAAGTAAAAAAATTCTTAGGATATATTGGGTACCACAATAAATTCATAAAATGTTATGTTAGAATAGTTGCACCAATGGAGGAACTACTAAAAGATAAAATTGGTAGAAGTATTGACTACAATGAAGAATGCTAATTAGTATTTTACATGTTAAAGAACAAAATTATAGAGGCCCCTATACTAATCTTCCAAGACTGGAATACACCATTTCATGTATACGTAGATGCATTTGGAATTTCTATAGGAGTAGCATTGGCCCAACCCAAAGGCAATAAGGATCATCCCATATCCTTTGCAAGAAGAAAATTATCTAAGGTGGATAAAAAATATACTAAGTTACAGAACGAGAAGTCCTAGCTATGGCTTATGCATTGCAAAAAAATTAGACACTATCTACTGTCAACACCATTCATGTTCATCATAGATCTTTTACCATTAAAGTAATTACTTAATAGACCTATCATACAAGGAAGGATATGTCAATGGTTACTCTTATTCCAGGAATTTTATTTTAAGATAATGGTAAAACCAAGAAAATACAATCAAGGACCTGATTACCTATCAAGTATAGAACCAAAAGATCTACATGGAACAAATCTATTTAGAATAAATGTGGTACTAGAAGAACTGCATGATATTTGTATACTCTTATCTAAAGGGGAATTTCCAACAAATCTCTCACTGCAAGCTAAAGAATCTCTAGTGTGGAAGTCCTTACCATATACATTGATAAAAGGAGAGTTGCATCACATAGGATGAGATGAAATCATAAGAAGAATTTTTATGAACATGAGAGATAATTCATCGTGAAAGAAGAAATGGAAAGAGGAAATAATTGTGGTGAAGAAACAATTAAAAGGGTTAAACTAGCCAAACTTTGGTGGAAAAACCTACACAAAGATACAAAGAATATACACAATAATGTGATATTTGTCAAAGGGTGGGGAACCTACCACAAGGGATGAGATTCCTCTAAAACTAATACTATCACAAATCCCACTTGAAAAATGGGTGATAGACTTTATAGGACCCATTAAACCACCAGCTAAACACTCAAGAGAAAGATTCATAATAACAAGTGTAGAATACTTAAAAATTTGAGTAGAGGTAGAACCTACAAAGGACTATACTAAAAAAAATTCAAGATTCATATAACAGAATATAATCACTAGGTATGGTTTCCCATTAACTATAGTAAGTGACCAAGGAAAACATTTTTTTAATAAAGTAATTGTGAAACTTCAACAAAATTTCATGATCATACTTAATAAGATCTCAACATACCATCCACAATAAATTAGAGCAAATGAAGTTCTGAATAAGATAATTAGGACAATACTTACCAATATGTGAAATGGAAATAGGTTAGATTTGGACATAAAGATACCTACAGTACTCTGGGCCTATTAGATATCCTATAAAATGATTAATAAGCTTACAACATTTCAATTAATTTATGGAACTGGTGTGGCAGTTCCTATGAACTTTATAGTTCCTAATCTACATACTACACTCACAATGTAGTTGGTTGATGATGAGTCCATAGAAAAAGGGATTGAAAAACCAAAAAAAATGGATGAGAGAATATTAATAGCCTTGTACAATCAACAATTAGAAAGGAAAAATAAAAGGCTTGGCATGATAGAAACCTCCACACTAATACTTTTCAAATAAGGGATCTAGTTTTACTACATGATAGTAAATTTTAAAAATTAAGGCAAGTTAAGGATAATGTGGTTAGGACCATAATATAAACATGAAATTACAAAAATAGGAGTGATAAGATTTATAAAATTAGATAACAATTGCATATTATGATATGTCAATGGTGCAATACTTAAAAACTATCACCAACCAAAAGGAAGAAAATCATAAAGTCTGAAAAAATAATGAAATAAAACTGTTAACGGTCCAAGGTTGTAAATAGCTAGAAAAACCCATGAAACCCAATGGTAAAATGACATAAATTCTTTTGACCTACACTAAATCTATTTAAAATCCCTCAAAAATACACTACACTCACTCTACACTCAAACTCTCTAAGTAAATAAATGAAATATAAGCTCTACTACTCACACATACACCTACATAATAATGGAAACCCTAGCCTTGGTTAATGTCACTGAGAAGCCACAACCCAAATATAAGAAATTCTTATTCAAGGAAATGGATTTCAACAAGGTCAAATCATTCTCGAGTATCCCCATGGATGTAGTCTACATAGAGGACATACAACAATACATACATGAATGGATAGCAGATATCTCGATCACACAAAACTCTAAGAGCTCAAGCAAACACTCCTTCCATAATACCAAGTTACATACCAACCTCAGTATCAAGAGGTAGGAAAGAAGAATCTCAATATCTAGAAGGGTTTCCTATATTTTTCCAATTAGCATGATTGGGTATGACTACTTCTTGGTAGGGCCCATGAAAGATTCATTTATCTCAAAAAACCCTACTAGATAATAAGAGATTCAATTCATGTGGTAATAGGGCTGAGTATGGTGGGGGAGGTACCAATTTAAAGAAAGGATTTAAGAATGATACAATGACCACACTTACTGGTGAAACACCAAACAAGTGTAGTTTAAGCATTTGGGTAATCACAAACCCTACAATGTAGTATGCAACAATGGGGATAGCATACAAAATCTACTAAGCCAACAAGGAGGACTTCACAACAACAATGACAATCCATGCTTCATATCAAAAGATGGTGGAGGGAAAGGATTTTGACCTCTGGAAGGTCATGAGGGAGTAGCTCATGGAAAATCTATAGAATATTAAGAACTCTCGATATGACTTCTTGTACAACACATTATTAATATTCCTAATACTCTACTCCTTGAACAAGCTCCCCACATTCAAAGTTAAAGTGTGGAAAACAAGCCTTCCAGTAGCATCTCATATCAAAATGCACACCCAATAATTCCTAGATAAATAAATATATATTGCCACATATTGGAGATTCTTTAAAAGCTTACAACAACAACTATAGGCTAGGGAACATATACCATATAGATCCATCAAGCAATATACCAACACCATCACTTTCTTGGTGGATAAAGACTATACATATATGGAGGCAATAGAGCCATAGATAACTTGGATTCCTAAGCCCCCTACGAGATATCCCAGAAAGAAGTAGATGCTTGCACTACCAACATTCTTAGTAAGTCAAAAGATCCAAATGTGGAGTGATTTGTAAAATATAAAGATATTATGGATCAAATCCATAAGAAAAATTCCTAGGAAAAGTTCATGAAAAATAAAGAACAACTGCAGGAAAAATGGGGCATCTCACCAAAGAAACCAACATAACCGTCCTCTTCACACCAACTCTAAAAACCCACACACTAACCACAAGAAGGTCTAGGAGATTACATGGGACTACAAGGACATAATAGTAGGTACTCACATATTCCTCACATATGGTAACCACACTAGACATACAAGAGATATCATAAACTCTCATACAAATGAGTGTAAAGAAGAAGACTAAAAAAGAAAGAGTCAAGAAGGTGTTTAAAAGGATGATAATTAAAACTTCTAGGGAAGAGGAGGGGGAAGAAGAGGTACAAGAGATATAAAATATTTCACAAAAGAAGAAAAAGAAAGAACACAGTTCAAATAGAACAACTAGAGGCAGTGAAACAACCACGACCACCAATAGACATTATGGTGACTACAAATGCTATAATATATCATAGTATACTTTTGCAAGTCCTATCTATGTATGATATAGAGCCCAATAGTCTACATAAGGAAATTTGATAAAATTTTAGAAGTGATCAAGGACTTCCCACAACCAATAATCACTGCAATCCAAGAAAAAAGGGAGAAATCCCTAAAAGAGGAAGAGGAAATAAGGGAAAAATCTATTATAGAGGTAGGGTTATATCTTACTGTAGATCAAAAGGAGCAACTTACATGATCTCAAGCACAAGAGCTCCATACAAAGTAGAGGGTAGATACCCTAATGGGGGGACAATAAGAGGATATTACTAAGTTATAGGAGGAAACCACATAAATCACAAAAAAACTCACAGATTCCATCTTAGATGAGGAAAAATCAAAGAAGAACCCAACACCTTCTCAAAAATTAGCCCACCAAGTGAAAGAGGGGATGAGGAACAAGAATAGAATATTGAAGAAACATTTGCATCCATTTATTCGATTAAATTAATCAAGGACTTCCTGACACAACAAAAAAAATTATAGCCAACACCTACAACACAACTAATCAAGCTACCAATGATGGGACCACAAGTGAATATAGAAAACATTTCCCCACTCCAAAAACTTCAACAGGGATATATTTTTCATGCTAGCACAAGAGGAGAAATACTTCAACAACATGTGGATAATGTAGAGCAACTAGAAGATGTGGTATAAAAATTACAAAATACAATTCCACACATACAAAGGGACACTCTCCTATCCCTACCATAACTTAAAAAATTGGTAGAGGGTCTACAATTCGATTTATAGATACATAATGACAAAATAAGGCAAGAATCCCAAAAAGAAATTAAGGAAAAACCAAAAAGGAGGCAACAAAAAAGATGTGCAAAAACCTATTCACAACTAGAGAAATAGATAAAGAACATAGAAGGAAGCATATTAGAAGCTAATATATTGTATCAATTTTTTCTCCAATAGCCTAACCTCACCAAGAAAAAGTGAAAGATCCAATCATCCAACTATAGTCCCAATAGTGCAAGTTGCATCCTCTTATGATCCATTAAAAGACATGGATGGAGTATATAGAGTACATATAGAGAATACACACACTCCTAGTTGCAAAAACTCTAGGAGCAAAGGGAAAATATAAAGATACAAGTGAAGCCACTAAGGGAAAACATCAACATCAAGCTATCTCACTTATGTGAAATGTTAGGAGAGGTCAAAATTGCAGCACAAAAAATTTGGATACGTAAGAATCTTGTAGAGGTAGAAGCTACATAGATAAACACATAAGGATACATCAAAGTAATCTAGAAAGAAAAAAAATAATGGGATACTGCACTGGTATAGTTAAATTAAAGAATATTCTCCCAAGAAACTGAACATGTCTTAAGAACAAGACATAATTTTGAAAGAAGGGATGATGTTAGCAGGATACAGGGCAATGAGTAAAATCTGCTGCAACCTACTGTATAGGATTTATAAAACCTCAGGCTAAAAAGGAAGATAGAGTAATGGGTTCCCTATAAGGGCACATCTTTATTAGAGACTAATCACTAATATATGTACGTAATAGATAGAAAAGAAAGGAAAGAGAGATATAGGTTATATTGACAGGATTGTAATATAGAGTGGAGACTAAGAATTGCTAATGTAATTGTTATATGAATATATATATAAGGAGTTATAAGGACTTAGTGGATGTACATGTGCTATGGATGACTATTATTGTTATTTAAGTAAGATATGAGATGATATTAAATATAGATTCTTACCACACTTACTCGTTGCTCCCATTGTTTCCTCTGGGGTATAAACATACTACATAAGGGATACTATGGTACAAATCTTTGAACTAAAATTCCCCATTTCACCTTGCTAAATATTTTCATCTCTCTCTATCCATCCCTCTTTCCCCATCTCTCTCTCTCTCTCTCTCTCCTCTCTCTATCTATATCTTTATTTTCCTCTCTATTTCTCTCCCCCATCTCTATCTCTCCATATTTCTCCTTCTATCTCTCCCTCTCTTTATCTCTATCTCCTTATTCTCTCTCTCTCTCTCTCTCTCTCTCTCTCTCTCTCTCTCTCTCTCCCAGTCCCTCTCCCTCTCCCTCCATCTCCATATCCATATTCCTCTATATTTGTGTCCTTGTTGGTAATGGATCTTGATTCTCTTCTGGATTTAGAGGTTTTGTTTCAACTGTATTTGGCTCCTAGTTCATAGTGTGGGGTATGGGGCTTTCCCCATCACTAAATTATTGCTAGGTTTTTTTGGAGCCCCCTTGGTAGGGGTTTTGTGGCAATGACCCAAAAGAGATTTTTTTTAAATTTCCTTGTAAATTAAAATTAAGTCTATGAAGTTTTTTATGATAAGCATAACATGAGTGCATTAAAACATGATCGCATTATAACATGCTCACATTATAACATATGTTATAACACACTTTTATTATAAAAAACTTACATTTTAACACACTCGTATTATAACACATTTGTATTATAATAAACTTTTTGTTGAACACCCAAAATACTAAGAGGGGTGTGAACCAGTATTCTATTAAACCAATTAGTCATAATCCAACCAATTATCAAATCATTTTTAACTGCAACAACGAAAGAGTACATGAAGGAAAATCACAACACAATGTAACTCATGAACACCAATATTTTTACATGAAAAACCCAAGGAGGGAAAAACCACAGTGACGATTAACTCACAATATATTATAACCAATTGTAAGATATTATAGGGCTCATTTCTAGGACTCACTATTCTTGAAAAGGCTCACAAACTAAAAATAGATACAAAACAAAATGGCTACACAACCATGGTATGAACTGATATAAAATGCACCTTTCTTGTGCTAAATTCAGTTCCAATGAAGTTCTAAAAACAAAATATTGCTCTGCTCTATAGTCGCTCAACATATACTTTAATTATACACTTATTTTGACTTCACACATATGAATTCACAAGAATACATGAAATCAAATCTTGCATACACATCATAAATCTCTCATACTACACATCTCTTCTTTTGTGACACTAAAATGTTCCACATATATACCTTATTACTTTCGCATACATCAATTAGGTCAACCTAATTAGATGTAGCCCTATTTCAATTCAAAACACTTTGTCAGCTTTATACATGGAAAAAACCTCTTTGTGCTCAAAGAAAACATGCAAAAATTTGAATTAAGGTTGACACGGATTTAAAATAGATCCCCTTAACATCTGCAACACATATTAATCTTTATAGCATAACTTCAAGCATTGAGTCAACCAGGAATTAGACTCAACCACAAAATAAGCTAATCCAGACAACATCAATCACCTATGTAAGCATATAAGCATTCACCTTTTGGAATATGTGTAGTGTTGACACCTGTAAGACTTCTTCAAAATTTGTAGCGTCTAAAACCAAATATCGAAGGAATACAAACCAATTAACTCTTATCAACATGTATAGTATAAGCTGAAATATAGTTTGTCGAACTTCTGTCATTTGTAACTTTCATCCAAATTAACCAAAACTACTAAAACCATGAACATAGGTGTATTGAGCATTCCCAAACAATATACTATAACTACATAAGCCGATCTTGAAACATGAGCGAATCGAGACCAAAATACTAGATCATGATGAAACAAAGACTATTTTACTAGATTAGGCAGAATTGACAACACACATTGTTGGCATCACTGACAACAGTACAAAGGGTTCCTTCTTCATTCTTTCAACAATCTCCCCCTTTTCCATTGATGGAAACATGTGCCAAAAATGAATTCCAACACAATTTTATCAACAAAGCATCTAACCAATCACACCATCTCCACTTACACCATCAACCCCTTGACATCAAGGACAAAGGTTGTGCAGAGAACACACACAAATAGAAAGAGAACACAAAAATAACTGGCTCCCGATTAGGGAGTTGTTCTGAACATTACATCTGATCATATGTACAATAATAACTAAAAGCAACTGAAAAGAAAATATACAAGGTGAAGCATGTTCACCTGGAGGAAGAATCACCTTCAAGTTCCTTGAATAACTTCCCAAGTATTTACCTTCATCCCAACTCCTTTTAGCTATAACAAGTGCATTATGCATTGATTCTAACTCTACAAATCTCTCCTCTCCTTCTTCTAGAGTAGTCAGATAAAGGTTTATCTTGTCAAGTTTTTCAGCTTCGGTGAGAGCACTTGCAATTTATATATGCTTGCACTTTACTAGATCTCCAAGCTGACTGAACCACCTTATAACATCATCTTTTTGCCTTTGCAAGGTGAAAGACTTGTTTTGCATGTCTGAAATTGTAGTCCAAGAGGCATGGCTTCTATCTTTTGTAAGATCATAGGTTCTAGAGGCATTGATCAATTACAACTCTATTGAGTCCATTAGGTCCTTAATGCCTTGAGTAGCATCCAACCATCTCATGTACTATAAGAGTAGTGTTTGGGCCTCATCTTCACACTCATTTACTACTTCCACACATTTCATAGCCTTGCTATGTGCGGTTTCACATTTGTCCTAAATTCCAAGCAATATTTTCTCCTCAATCCTTAACTCAGCTTCTTTTGTGAAATTGTCCTTGAGGCTAGAAGTATATTCCCTGAATGAATCAACCAAAAAATTTATATTCTCAACCAGTGTCAAAGAATCATCAATAGTGGTAACGAGGGTTTGCATCCTATAAGACTTTGATGGAATTATTAATTAACTTAGTCCCCTTCTGATGAGTTTCTATGATCTCTTTCTTCCCAGAGGTGATAAAAGTGCCTCCAATCTCTATTCTCTAATCAGGTGGAATTTTTTTCAGATCAACATAGCCTTGTTGTGATGAGAGCTAAACCAACTGGGGAGGAATAATTGGTTGAATCCTTACTTACTTCATCAGACGACCCTTGAGAATATTTCCAAAGGATTCTCTGAGTGACTTTGTTGGCTTTGTGGTCTTCAAAGATTCTTCATTTCTTTCAAGTGTATAT
This sequence comes from Sequoia sempervirens, assembly GCA_007258455.2. NCBI lineage: Eukaryota > Viridiplantae > Streptophyta > Pinopsida > Cupressales > Cupressaceae > Sequoia > Sequoia sempervirens. The sequence goes on from VDFB02086081.1 coordinate 337,629,198, forward strand.
TCTTCTTTGTTTTCTTCTTCTTTTTTCAGAGGTGTTTCCCTTTTCGCTATCTTTATTTTCATCCTCCTTTTTATCCTTTTCATCTTTTCATCATTGTTCTTTTCATCTTTTCCTTTTTCTTCTTCTCCATCTTTGTTCTCTTCGCCTTCATTTACAGCATCTTCATTTTGGTTGTCCTGTTGATTTTCTATGTTATCATTGACATGATCCCTATCCTGATATTTATTGCTTTCTATGGTTGTGTTCTCAATATCATACAAAGGAATAGATGTCTCTGGAGGGGCATGTGTATCAATAACCATATCTCCTGGAACATCTAGGTGTGAAGGCTCATCTGTAAAGTAAACATTTGCTTCTTTTGTTGCTACATTTTGAAAAATAGGTAAATTTGATGTGGGAGGAATATTTTCCTCTTCAACAATAGTATCATCTTTTCTAGGCTCCTTGACTTGAGTTGTACCTAATGTAGGACCAGCAATCATTCCATATTGTAGTGCCATGTTTCTTACTGTGGAAAAAGTTTCTTGCCTTAACTTTTTCTGGGCTTTCCTTCTCACTTGTCATAAGAATAGTAACTCTCTGGTCTACCTTGAATTGTTGTGTGTATGCTTCTAGCAGGGTAGCCTAATCATCCTCATACAAGGATGATCCAATCTTGTTCAATGCATCAGATTTGATTTTGTTGTCTATTCTGACTACTTTATGTCTTCTTTTTACTAGAGCTTCCCATACAACATCAGTTATCCTTTCCTTCATGTTGTCCATATTTTCTTCCGTAATAATCATATACTAAACAAAATCATCTAAAATGGTTTTCTAATCTTCTTCACCAACTTTCTCATATAATTTGGCAGTGGTTTTCAATAATCTATTATCTTATATCATATTGTTAACCAAGGATTCCATAATTATAGGTGGACAAGCACTTACTGGAGGAGTCTTGGACTTCTTTTTAGGCTTTGCAATGCTTTCATCCACTTTGTTTTCCTCTTTCTTCTTGTGCATATAAATTGTGAAAGCTTCTTTCTCCCTTTCAGTCTCTTCTTCACTAGAGAAATCAGTAATATTAACTCTAGCCTTCTTTGATTCATTACTAGCCTCCTATGAGGCACCTTCTCCACTAGTGGAAGTAACATTTCTTTTCTTCCTCTTCAATTGTCTTTCTTCCTCTAAACTAAGTTTTATTTCTTCTTCTACACCATCACAAGTTCCTATCTCTAGATTCTTTCTATTTCTTTCTTCTTCTAGAGGTAGCAAAGAGGCACATTCTTCCTTTTTGAGGTCTGGGTGCTAGGTACAAAGGGTGCAAGTAGATCAACTACAGCCGAAGCATTGGGATCTATTAATAAATATTTAACGAGCTCCCTTCAAGTGTAATTTCCTCTATACATCGGCCCATGCATCGCAAGTAATCAACTCGGCCTTTTATCTAAGTTCTACTCTACCGCTCCATGTGTCTACTCCTCACAACCCCGAGTTTATGCATTCCTTTCGCATCTTGGGAAACTCCGCTATGCTTCCACATGTCATGGTTGTGAGATACTTTTGATCATTCTTCCTTGCTGCCTCATTGGGCTCCGCTTGAGTTCCACGAAGCCCTCATTCCCAAAAATTTTTGGCAGGCCCCACAATTGTTATCTGCGGTGAACTCTTGTTACGTGTCTACTCTTCGCAAAACCTTCAGTGTAGAGATGAAGGAACAACCATAGACATCAAAATGTTGCCATGCATCTCTTTTGTGCTCGACCGGTGATCGTTCCCTCCACTATTGGTTAAGTTCTCCACCCATTCGACACGTGTAGCCTTAGCACAAGTCTTCAATGGAAAGAGAGAGAGGTTCACATAGGCAACGAAAGGTTGCCACATGCCTAGTCAATAGATCTCATATTCGGGCGATGGAAAAGATGAACCAAATGCTGCTATTGGCCACTATGTGTCATAATCATTTGCATGGGATGGTGACACTTGTATCATTAATCCTTGTTGGGACCACCGCCATCATTTACCGAGGATGCACTTGTGCCTGGGATGACCAAATTTTCTTGGTTTCAAATCATTTATGTTGCAACAGCTTGCAGAATATTCTAATTTTTGCATCATTGCTAGAGGATTGCGAAATATTTTCTGTTACTGCTCTCTGAAGCAGTGGAGTTTTTTTCCTACTATATATACTTTTCTCTATTGTGAGAAAAGGGTCCAAAATTTGGAAAAAACATTGGTTTTAGTTAAAGACACCAAGCCTTTATTGTTGTTTTATTTTATTGCAAAAAAAAACTTTCAAACTGTGCCAATTGTTCGGCCTTTCTATTCTTTCATGCTATTTGATCAAATTGTAAACTATGTTTTTATTGTCTGGACATTTCATTTAAGAATTTCTATATATGTTGAATGCAAGTTTGTTGACCGAGACCATGTATAATGACTCTTCTTGGTAGTAGGAATGTATGCAATATTATTTTATGTCAATGAATGGATTGTCTATGCTATAATCTTTAGTTTCTAATTTTCTGGAACACTACAAACACCAATCAGGCCCTTAGATATATTATTTATCATGCCTATCCTTAAGTCTTGGTGCATTACCTTAGGTTAGAATTTATTTTATTATATCTATTTCCTTTTCCCTTTCCAAACCCCCATTACAGAAGAAGTTGACTTCTTTAAAAACCTGAAGGTCACTCAGTTTAGCACAAAAGGTCCCCCATAAACTGAGTTTCCCATAAGACACTGTTACCTCATCAAATTTTGGCGTCAACAGTTTGTTCTTTTTCTGGCACGCTCAGTGGGACTGAGCTTAAATGAATTTGCATTTTAGAAAGGTGTATGAGCCATCAGCATGTAACTAGATCCCAAACCATAGACAACCCCAGTTTGCTAGTACCTCCACTGGGAACAGTGCAAGCCGCAAATCAATTGGTAACCGTTCCACTCCCACCACCCATTCCTCTAACCATGTTACTAGCCACCAACAGAAATTACGTGGCATGGGATGCTAGAAGTCCTCTAGCAGCCCCAATAGCACCCGTTGTCTAGGGTGTTATCTCGGTTTCAGCTATGAAGGCTATACCCATGTTTATTGGAGATGGATTAAGAACACCCAAAAAACATTTACAAGATGTGGTGGACGTGTGTTTGGTACATGGGATTAAAGTGCAGAATGTAGCTTTGAGGCTTCTCAAAGTGTCTTTTAAAGGCAAGGCATTGGATTGGTACCGAACACTGTCACCTAGCACTATTCGCACCTGGGACGAGCTTGAAGATCTGTTCTATGAGAGGTTCTCAAATGATGGAGATCAGTCTTCACTGAATTATCAACTATCTGTCATAATACGAGCCCCCCAAGAGGCTATGACGGACTTTAATGCCTGATTTCACACAAATTGGCAGAGAATCCCTGTTACTATATGCCTGACTCCTGAGTTGGTGTTCATATTTTATCTAAATTCCATCAACTCTGACATTTCTATGATGATCAAGTCTTTGGGAGGAGAAACTCTACCAGATGCTTACGGTGTCACTGTCAAAGCTGAGAATCATTTGATAGATTGTGGAAAGTTTCCTCCTCGACCTATTATGTCGATATTTCCTAAAATATCGATTCCTGCACAAGAATTTGTGTCAACTAGCGTGCCCGCAACCCCCCAGTCAATGTACACATATGTCGTAGCCCCACAAAATGTAGCCTCTACATTGGGTTCTTCCAAAGATGAAATGAGTGACCTTAGAGAGATGTTGTGGACCATGGCAAATGATATAAACACTCTTAAGCGAAACCAATCAACGCCTTTGAAGCCTGCATATCAAAAATATCAAGGCAGGCGGTCCTCATATCAGCAAAATCAGTACCAATGCATGCCTCGCACTAATCCACCAGCTCTGATCGCCAACCAAATAGTGTTGGTGCCTACTCCACTGATGAGTGTTTCACCAAGCTAGAGTAGGGAATTAACCACAGGGTAGAAAAACCTCATTGACGACATCAATCTGTGGTGCTTCCCTTGCAGCGATGTGCATATGCCCCAGAACTGTCCACATGGCAACTTGCAACAAAAGGTTGTGGAGCAACATAGCCAAGGCGTGGTGACAAAACATGGATGTTATATATATGTCTCACCACAAATGGAGAATGTGGTTCTTACCATGCAAATACAAGGAATGTCTCTAGAACAAGAATCTAATATTTCTCCTGATCACACACTTTTTTCTTGGATGGAGGAAGAAGAAATGGTGTTTGCTAATGATATGTTCATATCCAAAACACCACAAGTGCAATCTGATTATAACACGCACTCAAAGAGGAGATTTATTGGTGAGTCAGTTGTTCCGCATGCAACCAGCCCACAACTCAAAGGTGCTTCTGATCAGATTCCTGGCATTTCTATCACCCTGCCACCATCTCAACCACAAAAGGAAATTATTATAGCAAGAGCCAAGGAGAAAAAACCTCTGATTTTGTCACCTTTTAATGTGGTAGAACAATTGAAGAAGTCATCAACTAATGTGTCTCTATGGGACATTCTAGCTATCCCAGAGCAAAAAATGCTATTACAGAAGGCGCTTCAAGAAGAGGTCAGCACAGAGCCAATAGAGCATTTTTCTAGTGCAGAGGTTGTTAATCAAATACTGCTAGCTAAAGTCTTTACAAACAATACAAAAGAATCCTATGTCGAAGTTACAGATAAGTTAAAACCCCAACCCTTCTTCTTGACTCTCATTATAGGAAAGAAGTTATTGCACAATGCTATGATTGATTCTAGCACTAGCACCATGGTTATGCCTAAACAAATAGCCAAAGCTTTAGGACTCGGCTATGAACCTATGAAAAGGGGGTAATGCAGCTTGATGGGAACAAAGTTGAAACCATAGGTGTCATCAAGGAACTTCCTTTAACTCTATTTGCTTTCCCTAGTATCACGATTCCGAAAGGCATGGTGATCATAGATGTTCCTCCTATGTTTGGTCTTTTTCTATCCCTAGAATTTACTTCAAAGGTGGGTAGATACCTGTCCTTGGATTGGTCACATCTGATACTCAGAACCAAGCACTGCGCAAAAATGAAAATAGAATCAGAGGCTTTGCATTTTGAACATGTAGCAGATGAAGCTCTGATCAATTTTGAAGTTGCGCATACCTCTATCACCAAGCAAGAAATGTATTGCGTTGAATTACTAGAGGAAGAAAAGGTGAGCAGAGACCAGAATGACAAAGAAGATGCTCTATTGAGTGAACACATGGACAGTGACCCTTTCAGAAATTATCATGCTACAAGATTGGGAACCTATGTAATTCCAAAGGTTACCAAAGAGTCTGAAGGTAGCCAAGAAAATGAGCTATGGATGTTGTACTTTGATGGAGCAAGAAGCAAAGTAGGTGCTGGAGTAGGGATATATCTAATATCCCCACAAGATGAAAAATTGCTAAGGTCTTTCCATTTTCATTTCGCTTGCTCAAACAATGAGGCTGGGTATGAAGGATTAGTTCAAGGTTTAAGCCTTGCAGAACAAATGGGCATTAAACAATTAATGGTGTTCGGAGATTCTGAATTGGTGGTCAACCAAGTCCGAGGGATTTCCATGGCAAGGAATATCCACATGAGATCCTATTAGCACCGAGTCTGGGACCTGGTTGAGAGTTTTGAAGCCTTCAACATCCAGACTATTTTGTGAGGACAAAATAGCGATGTAGATCGCATGGCTATGATTGGTGCTCAGTTTGATCCTGCCTCTAACCTTATATATAACAAACATTCGGTGTGAGTACTAGTCCGACTGGCGATTCCTAATAATGATCAGAGTTGGAAAGTTTTTGAAAGTGATGAACACATTGCCTCATTCATCCAGCAGTCGGGGGAATTCGCCGATCAGCTTCAACCAAAGATTGTCGAAGCTTATGAAGGAAAAATTATGCAGCTCAAATTTAACAAGATTTCGAAAGGATTGGTTCCTCTCAAAAAAAATTCGATTGTGATGATGCAAGAAATGATAGGCAGAATTTTTTAGCAGAAAAAAGTGATTACGTGGACCTTCGAGTCTCAGATAGCAGGAATCTTCGAGTCGGGAAAGACGTCCCGCACCATGATAAAGAAAGACTTATCAGTTTCTACGAAAATTATGGAGTAGTCACCTGGTCCTATGATGATCTGGAGGGATATGATCCTAATATCATTTAGCACATGATTGAGCTAACAGAAGGTGCAAAACTAGTCCGACAAAAGCAGAGGCCAGTAAACCCTAAAATTGAAGTGCTAATGGCGCAAGAGTTAACTAAGCTAATTGAGTCACACATTTTCTTCTCAATCAAACATAGTACTTGGGCATCCAATCTAGTCCCGTTCTAAAAGAAGAATGGAGATATCCATTTTTATGTGGACTTCCAGGACCTAAACAGAGCATCCCTAAAGGACCATTATTCGCTGCCTTCTATGGAGTCAATCTTACAAACGGTTGCAGGATCAGAAATATTTTCTCTGCTGGATGGTTTCTCCAGTTATAATCAGATCCGAGTTAAAGAAGAGGATCAATACAAGACCATGTTCACCACAAAGTGGGGAACATTTGCATATACTAAAATGCTTTTTGGTTTATCCAACGCAAGGGAAACATTCCAGAGGGCGATGGATATCGCATTTAGCAAGCTAATCAATAAGTTTATTCTAATTTATTTGAATGATTTTACTGTGTTTTCTAAATCTAAGGATGATCCTTTTGATCACCTAGAAATAGTTTTTCAAAAGTACCAGGAGTTCAGGGTTTCCCTAAATCTGAAAAAATGCGTATTCAGAGTACCGCAAGGCAAGCTGTGAGAACATGTGGTGTCTAAGGAAGGAATTTCAATCAACCCCAAATGGGTAAAATCTATCAAGGAGCCTCCCCTTCTGATGAATAAGAAAGGTGTTCAGTCCTTCCTGGGCAAGGTAAATTTTATTAGCAAGTTTATTTCCAACTTTGTGAGAATAATTAGGCCGATCACCTTGATGCTTAAAAAGGACCAGGTATTCAAGTGGATGACCGAAGCTCAGGAAGCCTTTAAAAAGGTCAAGGAAGCTATTTCCACAGCTCCGGTATTGTTTAATCTAGATCTATCTAAGGATTTTATAATGTATGCATTCAGTAGCAAGTCTAGTATCACTACTGTCCTAACCCAAAAAAGATGATGAAGGAAAGGGAGAATATCTAGTGGCATTCTACTCCCGGATCTTGAAGGAATATGTGACAAATTATAATTTCATTGAAAGACAGGCCTTTTCGATAGTGAAGGGACTTAAAAAGTTTTGCCATTTAATTTCTTGCAACAAGGTGTTTCTTTATGTTGCTCATTCTAGTATGCGTGAATATATCATGGAAGGGGAAATCACAGAAAAAAGAGCTAATTGGATCACCAAGATCCTTGAATATGACATTGAGGTCAAACCCACTAAAACCATTAGAGGAAGAGGACTGTACGAATACATGGCGCAGGACAAGGAGATACCTGCCGCAGGAGAGCAACCGGAGCTTGTTCTGATAAATGAGCCAAAATCGAAGGGTTGTTGGCTGATAGATAGAATGAGGTTTATGCAAAGCGGAAAGTATCCACCTGGTCTCTCATCCCAAAAGAGGAGATACTACTGGCTACAAAATTTTGGATATACGCTAGTGGAGGGGGTCCTTTTCAAAAGAAATTTCAATGGTCTACTCTTGCGATGCGTTACTTCAGAGCAAGCAAAGAGGATCCTTGACACGTTCCACAACAGTGTTGCAGGCAAACACTTCTCTACTAAGACCACCGCCATCAAAATCATGTGCACTGGTTACTATTGGCCTACACTTATCAATGACTCCCACTCTTTGGTAAAATATTGCAAAAAATGCAAGTTCTTTATTGACAGAAGGAAGAATTTCGCAATGCCTCTCAAACCTATAGTGGTGGACGAACCATTTGTACAATGGGGCCTAGACTTCATCGGGATGATTAATCCAGCTTCTAGTGTCAGACACAAGTGGATTCTAACCACCACAGATTACTTCACAAGATGGATGGAGGCAATTCCGCTTAAAAATGCAACAGAAACAAAGATTGTGGATTTCCTCGAAGAGCTAGTGACAAGGTTCGGTCCTCCGAAGACTATCATTTCTGATAATGCCAGAGCTTTCCTAGGCACAAAGGTATGTCTCTTTGCATTAAAGAATGTCATATTCCTTAAGACATCATCAAATTATTACCCATAGGGAAACGGCCTAGCGGAGTCAACAAACAAGAGCCTAGTCTGACTCCTTAAAAGAATTGGTTCAAAACACCAAAGGGAATGGCATAAAACCCTTTGAGCAGCACTCTGGGAAAACCACATAACTCCTAAGAAAGTCCTTAATACTTCTCCTTATGAGTTGGTATACGGGAAAGAAGCGTTGTTACCTATATCTATGGAGATTTCGGCACTCCAACTATTGAAATCTCTCGAGATAGAACAAAATGGCACCATGGACATTCGGCTTGCCGAATTGTTAGAAGTACAAGAAAAAGGGGAGAATTCCCTAATAGCCATGACAAATTTCCAACAAGTGGTCAAGCAATGGTTTGAAAATCAGGCTTCTGAAAAAGGCCTAAAGTGCGGAGACTTAGTACTGAAGTACGATAAAAGGGCTGCTAAGCCAGGTCGGCATGGTAAATTTGATAGCCTATGGGAGAGCCCCTTTAAAATCATTCAGTGGAAGGAGCATAACGCTTTTGAGTTAGAAAATATGGAACAGGAACCCTTAGGAATCCCGGTCAATGGATTTCATCTTAAGTTGTTCCATTAAGTGTCGAGTTCTATTTTTGTACATATGTGAATAATGATTTTATTTTACTTTCCCTTTCTTTGGCTAGTCTTTTTTGAAATTGGTTTGTGCTCTTGCGGAAATAACCCATTATTATGGAGGATAAGGTAGTGGGATTGCTTTAAATTCTAAACACACCCATGTGCAAAGAAAATAAACACATATGCTATAAAAGAGCCCATAAAATTGAAATGCAGAATTGAAGAAAGGGCCATGGATTTTTATAAAGATATATATCTATTTATATATATTCTTTTGTTTTACATTGTACAATAGCTAAGGAAGCCATAATCCAAAAATTATACGAATATTTGAGATTTTCCTTCATATATGCAAAATTTATAGCATTTTTCAGGCTTATATACAAAACTATAAGGTAGGTGGTGTATGCAACGACAGGAAATAAAGAAACTGGAAGGAATCTTTTTCAAGAGTAGGGAGGCTTTTCATCCAAGGGCACAGGAGGTAGCAATTGATGCATCAATGGCAACGTTTACCTCTTCTTCATCAGCAGGTTCTTTGGCAATAGAAGCAACATCATTCGACACAACCGTGATTGGCGGGGGAAACAACAGGTTCTTGAAGTCGGTATACCAATCGACATCGTAGAACGGTATCACATTGTAGCTACGGAATAGAAAGTGCAAGGCCTGGGTAACCCTTTGTCGGTGCTCATTGTGTTTATGAAGGTGGAATCCACTAAGAAACGATAGCCATAAAACTACCACTTCTTCCTCAATGTAGCGACGAAGGTCGCTGGCTAATGGCAGGCCTACCCCATATGTAGCGTGAGCAACAACCTCACCTAGGCCATTCAGGTACTTTCTGGGAAAAATTTCCTTGACCAGTTTTAGGATGGGAGGCTTGGGGATGCCAATGTCTAACATCGATGCTACAAAGTGTGAACAGATATCAGTATTCACACAGTACTTATCCTCATACTCTATGCAGTCCCTACCTAGAACCCATTTTATGGCTACCAAGACCAAGGAATGCTTATTCTTGGTCATTCTTTTCAACTTCCTAGTAGAAACCTCCCCCAGAAATGTTGTCTGTGACTTATAAGAGGTTAACCTAACATGAGTATCTAGGATTCTAACACTATGCTTATACCTTCTAACCAATACTGAAACTTACCTACCGCCTAGCCTATGAGAAAGCTTGCTTAAAACTGCACTAAAAACCTATCACTGCTCAAATGCTAAGTATGTTTTCCTCACTACTTACCAGCCTATTTATAGAAAAGATGAGAAGATGCATGCTAATCTGTTTTGAGAAAAATGTGATGATAGCTAGATGCCAACTTGAAAAGCATTTCTACGTTTGCTCACATTTCTGGACCAGTTGCATCTACGGAGGTACGGTTCAATGCGTGCTAGATTAATAGGAGCTAATTAATTAGCTTTACAAAGGTGGCACTCATCGACAGTAAGTTGCACGACCATAGGCTATTGTGTCATCTCACAGGCATTTCCCAAAGCCCAAGGCAATATCCATATCTTTTCAAGTCGTGATCATTTTCTTTGGCTTAATCATTTCGACCAGGATATTAATTACTAGCACATACTAACGCAAGGTTAGAAAGCAAATTGCTGGCTCAAGTTTCAAGGGAATCACAACATATCACACGGTTTTCAAATGCAATAATGAAATCTTTCCACCTCAAAATGGCAAGTAGCTCATTTTGCACGAATCGCAAAATTAACGATACATACTGAATTAAATTCAAAAAGCATGCTTTCCTCTACCACCTTGAGAAAAGATAGCCAAATATTGCATGAAAAGGTTTAATGATTCAAATTCTTTTCAAAAATGCCAAAGCTCAAGGTGCAGAGAGGTTTTTTTTTAGCGTATCCAAAGTTGGAGAAGAATAATAGAGTCCAGAGCTCGCATAAGTCTTCATCTAAAGAAAAATGTCAGAGAGTTCATCTCAGCAACTGCAAGAGGAAATTGGCCAGAGTTGTTTATAGCCATACGGTCATCAAAGGATGTGTATGTCTATGAGGGTTTGGCATATGCTATGCCTGGTATACCAAGCAAGCCAAAGAGGGCGTATACGATAGAGCTAAGTAGGCCCAAAGATTGCAGAAACAAGAAAAGGGTTGAAGAGAAATGGGATAATATTCATGACCCATGGCTAAAAAAAAACCCTAAATTCTTAAGAGAAGCATTTTGTGCAAGGTTGATGACACCAAAGGTGGACACATCTACAACAAGAAAGGATTGGAACAATGGTCTTCCACAATACATGGTCCAGCTGGTGCATTACTGCCCGAAGATAGTTGACGCTGCCATCCAGTGTTATAACCCTAGCACCCGCTACATCGAGGGCCGAAACTTAATAGTTCACATCACCCCACATGCCATTTGGCATATGCTATGTATCTCAGACCCAAGTAAAAGAAGAGATAACATTGAGTCCTTTTATCCTGGCAAAGGAGAAAAAAAATGGAAGACGATGAAAAAGAACTCAGATTTCTTGTTGGAGGATATTCGTAAGAAAAATGTCCCAAGTGCTAAGCTGCCAAGTATTCTGTTGTCACGCGGTGCATTATGCGAGGATATGCAGGATGCCATGTCCATGCTAACTTTTGTATGCGGCTGAGACTCTGATGAGATGGTGGAAACTTTTCAACTGGGACCGATCTTCCAATTCCGCAAGCAGCACGATACCCTCTAGTATGATTTCACTAAGTTCATGGTAGATGAAATAATACAACAAATAAAGAATTACCCAGCAGAGGGAAAGTTTAGATTTATTTCTTTCCTGGTTCACATGTTCCTACATCAAAAACCTGATTTCTTCGCCCGGTATTTTGAATTATCAATTTTTGATGAATGGGGTAAGAGGAAGCTAGTATCCACGTGGATGCCTTTTCTTTCCATGTCATATGATTATTATGAATTTTTAGATTATTTCATAACTCCGGTCTTGCATGATTTACAAGGAGAAGGTGACATAATCTAGCTCGATAGGGATCATACCATATATATGCAGAGTTTCACTCCCACCTGTGACTAGTTCTTAGGAACATATTTCACAATGCTTCAGATGCGGGGCTTCACTGGTCAACCTTTCCTTCTCCCAGCTTGCGTCACAAATAGGGTGCTCGCACTCGAAATGTATAGGCATGCATGTATCATTGATTTTACCTTCTGCAATAGCAAAAGTGTCAAGAGAAAAGGATTCTTCACTTGTCCGAAGAATTTCAAATCGGTGACTCTATTAAAGAAACAATCAAATTAGTTATTGCAGGATAAACTGGCTCATTTAGGGTTGATTTTGATAAATGAAAAATGGGATTACAACCCTTTTAATGACTTGCCAGAGCTTCACATGAAAGTTACAAATGTTCCCCAACCTTACTGGGAGAAGCGGTGTAACCCGCGGGCAGACAAGGATGAAAATTTTGATGAACTAGCGCGTATTCCCACACAAGATAACAAAGGGCCATGGCACAAGTTCTACTTTGTTGTGGCAGTGGCCAAGGATAATTTTCACATGGAATGCACCATGTATAACAAGTTGCAGAAGGAAGAGGAATGGACTGATGGAAAAATAGAAGCTTTTTGGAAGTACTGCCAAGAGATAGGGCAATTGGATCCCCCTTATAATTGTCTGAAAGATGACAAGCAATTTGAACAATGGTGGGATGATGACCACCCTAGCCTGGACTCTATCATTAATAAGAGCGAGGACCCAGAGGATGAGTCCGAAGAGCAAGAAGAAGAAGCGAAAACTTCTATGTCCTCCGCGCCGAAGGAAAAGGGGTCCGGACAACCCGCCTGTATGGCCACAAATGTGTGTTTTAATATATCAAGGGCTTCGCATACACTTACTTGGGCTGCTAAGGCAGCTAGGATATCACAACAGTAAATGAAAATAGCTGTCGAAGCTCAGGAGACCCCGCCCGCAAAGCGACAGTGCACAAAGAGCATTATCAAAGAAGGTTCACAAGAACCCGCCAGAAGACAAGTGCTTGTAGCTAGCCAGGAGCCTGAGGCTGGGGAAGAGTTGCCAATGATTCTACAGGCGCCATCGACCAGTTAACAGGTAAAATTTGCTCCTTTTTCCCTTGCTTCTCATTCCTTGGTATTTTCCCCTACCTCAGTGGCAATCCCTACCCCTAGTACTGGCCCTTTGTTTCCCACTTTTGATCCAACATATACGAGAGGTTTCACCCAATTCTCGCAGACCACTCCACCCGGCCTTACCCTTTCATGAACCCTTACGCCCGCTGCTACCACTCAAGCTCTCCTTGTCTCACTTTCTAAAAATGTGCCCCCTGTGGGTACACCTTCTTCCGCTATTGCTGTGGATCCTTTTCCATCGCAATAGGCTAACTCCACAATGAAAAATCCTCCACCATCCTAGCCTATGAGTCCTTCGGCCGATTCACCAATTCAGTCATTACAAGTGACTAGCCCTTTTGCTGATCCTCAAACCAAGCTTTGGAACGTGCCCCACTTCTCCCTGCAAACTGTTACTCTCCAGAAAAAACAAATGCCCAAGCCTATGATGGTTACCTAACTCTATGCCCTACCTTCTAGTGCTCCTTTCACAGGCGGACTAGTTTCATCGCCAGCCGAATTTATGGCATAGATTGATTGTGGAAAGGAGGCATGTGCAAGTAGAATGTGAAAGCACGTGGAAAAATATGATAGTGCTTCTGCTGAGTGAAAAATACAGACTCTTTGACCCAACAGGAATTGAAGTTTGCAACCATGTACCTGAGAGTAACCAAGCCTTAGGGGGAGATGCACCTAGAAGATTATGAAATATATGCGTTAGGGATCGACATGAAGGTGGCTCGATCACAGGATAAGGTTGAGATCATGGAGAAAACACAACAGGTGGTCGCCTCTGACTTACTTAAAACTGGCCGCTAGCTAAAGAAGAATGATGAGCAGCTTAAAGCGGTAAGGGAAAGGGTTAGTTTTTTGGAGAAAAAAGAGAAATCCCTGGAGGCAGATGTTGCACATATGACAGAGAGGGCACTAGAAGTAGAGGATGAGAAGAACATACTTCAGGGTGAAGATTCAGACTATTGACCTTGCCATGGTAAAAGAGCTATAGTCTAAGAATCAGGGAACGAAGCAGAATCTGCGACTGAAGAATGAAGAGATGGAGCGACTTCGCCTTGAGCATAGTTAAAGAATGATGCAAAGGAATGAAGCTTTGGAGCACCAACAAGCTCAATATGAGCAGAAAATATAAGAAAAAGAGGCTGAATTTAAGGGCCTAAAAGCTCAATTAGAAGAAGAGCTCCAAGAGACAAAGTCTTCTCTAAACATGCATTTAGCAAATCACTCCCGAGCCGAGGAGAATTGGAATAAAGAAATTTCCAGCTCTACAAAATAGCTAGCATCCGAGAAAAAGAAAAGGGCGAAATTGGCTGAGGCCATTAATTCAAAGGACGTGGAGATTGCTTCTCTTAAAAGCACTCTCCTATCTTCCCCTACACAGCCATACATCATTCTATTGGTTAGGAAGTTGTACATCTCTCACTGGAAAAAGATTAAAACATTTTGCTTGGAACTGCAACCTACCCTCTGATTCATCGCCAATGCATCAAAGATGAGCCAAGAGGCTCATGATACAATTGAGCAATTCTCACGGTTTATCCTAGAGAAGGTTCCGGAAGAAAAAGATCTACTCATCGAGCTATACTAAGTCTGTGATGAGAACCTCACCAAAGCGGGTATTGAAGATTAGGATGCTGCTGCTCAGACGACAAATAATTTCATCCATTTCCACTCTACCTTCCAGTGCACTAAAGCAGTCGTGGTTACTCTGAGAAAGACACTGGGCAACATATGGGGGAGCTTCTCTGAGTTAAGTAGGATGGGTTTGCCATCCCCGTTCCTTGAAAATGGCTCTATTGCCATGACCGAGCAGATTGCAAAAAGAATAGAAGAAAGGGAAAATGATCTAGAAGCTTTCAGAAATTTCAGTCATCCTCCCACTACAACCGACATTGAGGGAGTGATTCATCCGCTTGCACAACTATTGTTTCATTATGAAGCAGGGGTCGGTTTACCTAATGCACTGCCTCATAAAGAAACTATTGATCTAAGTGGAGCACAAGATAATTTGCGCAACATGGTGAAGCCATCTAAGGATGAATGGTTGCCTCTATAGGTAGCTCTTTCCAATCTCTGACTCTATTATCTAATGAAATGGCACTCTGGCCTATAAACTAAGAAATTTTGGGTTCTCCATTCCTCAGGCGAAACGCCCCTAATAGTCGCCAAAAGTTGTTAATAAATATTTAACGAGCTCCCTTCAGGTGTATTTTTCTCTATGCATTGGCCCGTGCATCACAAGTAATCAACTCGACCTTTTATCTAAGTTCTTCTCTCTCGCTCCATGTGTCTACTCCTCGCAACCCCAAGTTTCTGCATTCCTTTCGCATCCTGGGAAACCCCGCTATGCTTCCACGTGTCATGGCTACGAGATACTTTTGATCATTCTTTCTTGCTGCCTCATCGAGCTCCACTCGAGTGCCACGAAGCCCTCATTCCCAAAAAAATTTGGTGGGCCCCACAATTGTTATCTATGGTGAACTCTTACTATGTGTCTGCTCTTTGCAAAACCTTCAGCGTAGAGATGAAGGAACAACCGCGGGCAGTGAAATGCTACCACGCATCTCTTTTGCGCCTGACTGGTGATCATTCCCTCCACTATTGGTTAAGTGCTCCGCCCATTCGACACCTGTAGCCTTAGCGCAAGTCTTCAATGACAAGAGAGGGAGGTTCACACGGGTAGTAAAAGGCTGCCACGTGCCTAGTCAGCGGATCTCATATTCAAGCGATGGACCAAAAAAACCAAATGTTGCTATTGGACACTACGTGTCATAATCATTTGCACGGAATGGTGACACTTGTATCATTAAGCCTTGTCGGGACCACTGTCATCATTTGCAGAGGATGCACCTATGCCTGGGATGACCAGATGTTTGGTTTCAAATCATTTCTATTGCAATGGCTTGGGGAATATTTTGATTTTTGCATCATTGTCAAAGGATTGTGAAATCTTTTCTATTACTGCTCTCCAAAGTGGTGGGGTTTTTTTCCTACTATATATACTTTTCTCTGTTGTGAGAAAAGGGTCCGAAATTTGGAAAAAACACTGGTTTTAGTTAAAGACGCTAGGCCTTTATTGTTTTTTTATTTTATTGCAAAAAAAAACTTTTAGACTGTGCCAATTGTTTGGCCTTTCTGTTCTTTCATGCTATTTGATCAAACTGTAAACTGTGTTTTTATTGTCTGGACATTTCATTTAAGAACTTCTGTATATGTTGAATGCAAGTTTGTTGATTGAGACCATTTCTAATGACTCTTCTTGGCAGTAGGAATGTATGCAATATTATTTTACGTCAATGAATGGATTGTCTATGCTATAATCTTTAGTTTCTAATTTTCTAGAACACTACAAATACCAATCAGGCCCTTAGATATATGATTTATCGTGCCTATCATTAAGTCCTAGTGCATCGCCTTAGGTTAGACTTTATTTTATTATATATGTTTCATTTTCCCTTTCCAAACCCCCATTACAAAAGAAGTCGGCTTCTATAAAAACCTGAAGGTCACTCAGTTTAGCACAAAAGGTCCCCCATAAACTGAGTTTCCCATAAGACACTATTACCTCATCAAATTTTGGTATCAACAGGCTCCAAAATCTTTTCTTTAACAATACCTATGGTAGTAGGTTTTGGGCATTGCAGAGGCAAGGGTGGAAGCTAATCTTCCTAATATTTTTAGTTTGAAGGGCTCACTAGCAGTCCCAACTGCTTTAGCATTTATCCTTGCTACAACTTCCCTCCATTTTTTAGCTTCCTCTTTCAAGATGCCATACATTCCAAAGAGTTTATCAAAAAAATTGTTTACCCTTTTGGTTCTGGAAGGAGCTGAAATCTCCAAGTAAACTTCATTAGATTTCTCCTCATGTGCACCATTTCTATGAAGATATGGGCCCTTAGGGGTGCTTAGCAACATTTCAATATATCTCTTAGCCACCTTTTCATCAATTTCATATCCCATAGGTTCAATCCATATTGTTCTGGGCTCTACTGCTTCTATTGTACATTCATTAGTGGAGACAAGAAAATTTATATCATTTGCATACTTCTCCACCAAACTCTTAGGAATCCTTTCTATCTCATACATGTTCCTTTGAAATACAAATAAAAATGTTGTTATTGCATCGGCATGTGCATCGTAGTTCCCAATATTGTGTAAGTGATCAAAATTTTGATTTCCAACCAGTCTTCTTCTATCCCATGTAATGTTCTTGCTTCCAGGCAATTCTCGAATGAAGTAGAAAAGAAAGCAAACAATAAATGTTCCATACTTGAAAGCATATTTCTTAGTCATGTTCTGCTACAAATTTTCCATAAGTTATTGTCAGAGAAACTCACAAAAGTCATAGTCCTTCCCAATTATGGCCATATCATGGGCAACATAAATTGCAATAGCAAATACTGAATTATCCCTATTCTAGAAATAGATTTTTAGATTGATCATGATAGATGCATATTTCACTACATGATTGATGATTGGCTCAATATTTAATGCTCTTTTTTCAAATGTGGCAAAAGTTAGCTTCATAACCACATCATTCTTTACAAACTTCAACACAGGTATGGGTCCAGTATCACACAAAAAAGTCATAGCCTTAATTGTATCATATGAAATCAATCCAAGTACATCAGTCCCCATGAATTTATCATGCATTCTGCTCAGGGAAATCTTTATATATTTTTCATCCAGATTACTGTTAAAATTAGGAAACTAGTTCCAAATATCTAGGTTTTCATATTCTGGTTTCACCAAAAAAAATCTCCAGTTAACTCATTAGTCATAAATCCTTGAGAACTTGGTGATTATACTCATCCAATTTGCACCGTATGTATATTCTTGTATCTTCAGTGGGAAAGAACATAATCAAGATTTTCGAAAATGCACTATCAGGGTCATTCTTAAACACTTTCCATGAAAACCTCTTGAACTTTGGTCTATGTCTTTCACTAACCTCACCTACAATTGGAGTAGCCATTTCAACCTCAATTATATCTTCAAATGTTTATAAAATTGCTACAAATATAAACCCACAAAGAATAGATAGCAATAAATAAATTTTTTGAGCTACAACAAGAACTAGGGTTTGAACCAATTCACATTGAATCACCTTCAAATACTCCTCAATTTGATTTTCTTCCTTTCAAATGTGAAAAAGTGATTTAAAAAATTAACTAGGGCTTTGCTTCATACATTATCCATATACCCTAAATTTGCATTTAATACCTCAAATTCCCAAAAGCTAGTAAACATCTTCTTGAAAATTTGTAAAACCTAAAAGGCTCTACAAAATCTCATATTTACATATTTTCTACTAAAATATTTTTCAAAAGCTTAAGCATGCCATTCATCACCTTATATCTCTGTCATTGCTTGACACCTCATGATTTTCGGGGCTTGTTAGATTTTTTTGTACTGCTCCCCCTAAGCCTACCATGGGATTAGTTTTTAGAAGAGATTTCTACACTAGATGTAGGTACAGATGCATTTGATTCATCCTTGTTCTCAGGTTCCTCTTTTTTCTTCCAAATCTTGTCCATTTCCTTCTTGACTTTAGTAGGATCAACTTTCTTCACAAGATTATTCCTATTTTCCAGATTAGTCTATCTCCCATTCTTGCCTTTGCATAATCTTGAAATGTGTCTAGGCTTGTTGTAATTGTAGCACACAATATTTCTTTGATCAAATTGATTTCTATTCATTCTTGATCTGCTCTGGTTAGCCTTATGTCCAAATACCTTACATGTATAATAGTAGTCATTGAAGGATTGAAACATTCTACTAGTGTTAAATCTACTCATCTGACTTTTGCACTCAGTAGCTCTATGTCCAAATTTCTTGCATGTAAAAAATTGTCTGGAAAAGGATCCAACATTCTAATTCATTCTACAATCTACAACCTTATTTCAAAATTTATTGCATGAAAAACAAATACCATTGAAGGATGGGTACCTTTGAGCATTTGGTTGTCTGATGATAGGCCTTCTAGTATTACTTCTTTGATTCTTGAACTTTTTGCCACTTCCTTGAGACTACTTTTGATTATTAGCTTTGATAGATGTTTGATTTGTCTTTGAACTTTGTCCTTCTTCAAGTCCCAAACCACTTTTATCCTTAGAAGGTTTCTGAATTAAAATCAATCCTTGAAGCATTGTACTAATTGTTTTGAATTTTTCCTCATGAGCTCCTACTTTCTCTAGATCAAATCTTAGGGTTACCACCTCTTGTTCAAGCTTTGCACATTCATCAACCTTGCTTTGTATTTTAGTATTCAAAAAATCCTCAATTCTCCTTTTTTCTTTCACTTGCACTTTCAGTCTAGTGATGTCTTCATTAGCCTTCTTCAATTGTTCATTAACTTCTTTGTGCCTTTTCTTTGAACTTCTTGATTTTTTATCTTAGCTTTTTGATGCATTCATTTGCTTCTTGTAAGATTTATTTCAAAATAAATTTCTCACTCTCAACTTTGTCAAGATCTTCAAGAGAAGCTTTGAGTTCTTCTTTGTCAAACATGCAATCATCTTCTTCAAATTTAATTGCATAAATTTATTCCAGAGGAATAAGATACTTTTTATCAACCATGTGTTCAACCTCCAAGATCTTCCTCAAGTTTTTAGGATTTTCAAAATAAATGAAGCTCTGATACCAATTGTTGAATACCCAAAATACTGAGAGGGGGGTGAATCAGTATTCTATTAAACCAATTAGTCATAATCCAACCAATTCGCAAAATATTTTTAACTATAGCAATGAAAAAGTACATGAAGGAAAATCACAACACAACGTAACTCATGAACACTAGGATTTTTACATGGAAAACCTAAGGAGGGAAAAATAATGGTGAGGATTAACTTACAATATATTTGAAACACAAAGAAAATGAGGGGATAAGAGGCGAGATGAGTGAAGGGAATGGATGGATCCCACCTATCTCCTATTTCACTCTAGCTCATTCAATGAAACCCTAGGAGAAACAACCTAATGATTGAATTGAGGGAAGGGGTTTTACAAGGTCTTCTTGGGTGTGATTAAACAAGAAGGGGGTTCACCACTAGAAAGAAGGAAATGCAAATAATATGCAAATCTAGCTATATAATCTAGGAAATGAAACTTAAAATCAAAATAATGAACTGAGAATGAGCAGAGGAGCACTTGGAAAACTGGAGATGCTTGAAACAAGGTCTGTAATCTCAAAATTATGACTTTTGATGCACATTGGAACTCATACGAAAGACTGGGTGATTCAGTCCTAGTTTAGGGTTTCATGTCAAATCCATAATCTGCAACTAGTAAACTAGGATCTATAGAAAATATATAAAAAGTGGTATACTAGGAATCATACACCACAAGTGGCAATTTAGTCCTAGTATTAGGATTGATCTAAAACTCAAATATCCTTGAGTGATCTTCTGTAGCTTCTCTCCCTTCTAATCTCTAAGTCTGAAACTTTGAATTATAGCCTGTAGGTGACTTTCTGTGAAGATGACAACTTGACAACTTTGACAACTTAGTCTTCAAAGGATCTTCAAGTCCAAAACACCTAGATCTGCAATCACACATGTAGAGGATAGGAATTTTTTGTTTTGTTAGTGGATATAGGTTTTCCTTAGTCAAACCCCATTTTGGTAATCAAACCTTGAAATGAAATGAAATAGAATGAAGGAATGATGAATGAACAAATATGCAATGTTGCAACTCACCAAACCCTTGTAACAAAGGTTGCAAACTTGTGTGAAATGGATAGCATGAATGTATATCTTTTTTCTTGATTGAAAGCTATGGATATTGAAAGCTTTCTTGAATCATAAAAACCCTACATCACAATGTTAACTCAAAAACACACATGATGCATGATGACTTTGACATGATGCTTGAATCTTTAATATAGCCCCAAAATGCTTGATAATCAGCTCTTGAATGCTCTTGTAAACTCTTGTGAACTACTTTGTAAGTACTTTTGATTGATTATGAAGTTATAGGATGAAACTATGTGAAATAACCTTGTATTTATACGTATTTATGCCAAATTTCTTGAAATTACAACACTACATTACCTGACATCAAATCTAGGAGAATAAAATATTGCCAAGAATTAAATTTAAAATAGGTACAAGCTAAGGCATGGATCATATGCCAGTTGGGGAGTATGAGTCCCAGTAGCCTAGGCTTGGGACATAAATTTCAATAAATATTAAGTTCAATGCCAAATTTAGGTTCATGCCCCAAAACTTAGGTGGGACCCATATGCCCAAAGTGGCGTATGAGTCCAAAATCACTAAATTTGAGACACACAACCTAAAAATATTAAATTATTATTGGTCATTAGATATATTTCAGGATTATCCTTAGAAAGATGCATTAAATAAGGCTTATGGATGTAAAATAGGACCAAATAAGGCATAAATAAGCCTAATTTTAGAAAGGAGGGCCCAAACAAGTCTGAAAATGTAGAGGGATACATTTTTCTACACTACACTTAGCCCCCACTTTAGTGAGAGGAGGAACTTGTTTCAAACTCACACTAAAGTTGGCAAAACTCACATCAAGAGGGGTCCAAGTGTACCAATTCTAGTAAGATAGGATGAAAATGGTCAAGACGGTTGTGCAAGCCCCCAGGATCAAGATACTATAGCAAACCAACATAGGCACAAAAGAAGAAAAATGAAAATGATGTAAGGAGCAAAAAGAAGGTATAAGCATACAATGCCAAAGACATAAAGAAAACAGAAAATGAAAATGAAAAATGGGGTGGATCAAGCCTCAGCTGTTTGTCCATCATGATGTGGATTGAATCTAAGTTATTTTTCCAAAAAAAAATTACAAGTGGGACACGATGTCCACCATGAAAACCAACACACACTCATAAGGGCTAGTGGAACCTCAGGTCATCCACTAAGTCAGCCCTCAAAGATACACATACACATGTGGCCAGTATGCACTCATAGAAAATAAAATGGCTATAAGAAACTCATGCCTAAGTTTGGCTCCCATACAGTAACCATACCAAAGCTATACCTCCTGATAGCTTTGATAAGGTGCCACACAACATGAACAACATGAATTCATGAGGCAAGTAAAACTTTGTATGCTTGATACCCATGAAAAAATAAGATGGCTCCATAGGTAAGAAAAGTGTGTTATGCAAGGTGGCCATATAACTGATATTGTAAATGAAAAATAGTGTAAGGTATGTTCAAAGGATTTTTTCTTAGTTCACGTAAGGTCTTAACTTAGGGAACATCATGTCTAATGTCTCCAAGAGAGGACCAATTGAAGAATAGAAGATTCACAACTTAGGGGATGGAGTGTGTCACATCAAGCCACTAAGAGGAATATAATATGATAAGAGAGATCATGCTTTTGAAGGACATCACACCCAATGTCACCACAAAGCTAAAGATGCATCACATGAAGTAAGAAGACTATACAATAAAACATGAGTTGCAAGAGAATAATGCTAATGTATTCCCCCACTTTAAAGAAAATTATAAACACCATGCTATGAGAAATTAATTTAAAGTAGAAAATGATAAATGCTAGCAATAAAGAGGACATGATAGCTTATTTGGAAAGCCCTATGCCAAGTTATATTTTTCCAAATAAAGATACGTCATGCAAAAGGGGTTGCCCCCACAATGAAATCCAAAAATCACATAAGGGATCCACATATTTTGGGTTAGTATGTCTTTGCTACAATGTTTTTAGAGGGTTTGGAACTATCATCATTCCCCAAATACTCATGGAACAAGAAGAATAACACAAAGAGAGCGAAAACAAAGAAAAAAGTCTTCAAGTCAACATGGAAGATACTTAAATGTCTTGACACCTTGCATCATCCACAAAAAAAAAGCACAAGACAAGTGAAAAGATAAATGATTATGACAAAGAGAAGAATGTAGATACAAATAGAGGAATGTCACAAAGAGAGAGATACATTAAACAAAATGGTATGGGGAGATTGTTGAATACACCAAATACTGAGAGGGGGGGTTAATCAATATTCTGCTAGCAAAATTAATAATTAACCATCCAATTATCAATCCACATCTAAATGCAATAGTGAGCCAAAACATAAAAGAGATCATAACACATTGACACCAAGATTTTTATGTGGAAAACCCAACATGGGAAAAGCCACGGTAAGGATTAGCTCACAATATATTGTTGGTAGATGGTTAGTGCTCCCCTCAAGATTTGTGACATTGAATAACTACCTCCTATGGATCTGTTAACTCTAGCAGTTGTATCAGGCATTAATAGGTCGATATTTTGGTGCAACGTCAACTATGGGCCAACAATTAGTATTAGAGCTAAAGGTGTTGGGTTCGAATCCCCTTAGGTAGTGCTAAGGGGGAGTTTGTTGGCAGATGGTCAACACTCCCCTTGGGATTTGTGACATGGACTAACTGCCTCCTGTGGATCCGTTAACTCTATCAGTTGTATCAAGCATTAACAGGTCAATCTTTTGGTGCAATAGCAACTATGGGCCAACATATATAATAACTGGTTATAAGATATTATAGGGCTCACTACCAGGACTCACTATCCTTTGAAATTATCACTACAAAAATAAAAAATATGGCTTATAGACAAGATACAAAAAGGTGTGGCTCACTGCCAAAAGTGAACTGGAGAAGTGCACCTATAGAGTGCAGAAAACAGTTTCAGTTAAACTCTAATAATACCAAAATTCTGCTCTAGTCGCTAGTGTACAAACACAATTAGTAACTTCCCACTATTACACTTGTCACATCACTCAATTACCATACTCTATGTCTAATATATCTATTTTTCCATCATACACACACATATATACATGGTCATGTTTTCCTTTAAGGTCAACCTAATTGAATGTGAACACCCAAAATTCAAAATGTCTTGTCGACTCAATATAGAATTCCTTTTAGTGCATAGAAAAAAACATGTTGTCAAAACATTAGTTCAGCCTAGACCTAATAAGGAACACAGGAAGGAAAAATAGTTCTTAACCTTCTCAGTCAAAAGAATTCCAAATCCTTGTCACTTGCATAACTCAACCGGATCACACAAACTTGTTGAAAAATTGTTTATACCTGTAACTAACACTCCCGAGTAGCATATCAAAAACTCATAGTATTTTCTTTTACTAAGAAGATTTTCAGACCAAAATATCGGATCAAAATGGATGCACAGTTTACTTATTCAGTTACCAACCAATGTTGGCATCAATGACAACAAATTTGGAGGGAACCTTCTTCATTCTTCCAAAAATCTCCCCCTTTGTCACTGATGGAAATATGTGCAAAAAATGAGACTTGCTTCAAAACTTCAAAATAGAATTGTGCTCAACTCCCCTTAACATATGTACAAGACACAAACATATAATATGAAATTCTTTATACATACTTTTCTCCTCTTCTCCTCTTCTCCTCTCCTCCTCTTCTCCCCCTTTGACATCAAGGAAAAAGGACCAAAAAAGAAAAAAAAAATCAAATCAAGAACTTGGGGCACCCTATTACTCCTTTAGAATCACTTCCCAAGCAAGCTTTCCATCATCCCAGACTCCTTTCACCCTGTAGAGTGTTTTATGAAAATATTCTATTACTAGGAATTCTTCTCCTTCTTCTAGAGTGTATGGAGCAATGTTCATCTTCTCAAGTTTTTCTACTTCCAACAATGCATTTGATATTGATACATGTCTATACATAACTAGGTTTCCAAGCTGGGCATACTATCTCATAGCCTCTTCTTTCTACCTCTACAGGATGAAGAACTTACTTTGAAGATCTACAATAGAAACCCACCTAACATAGTTTCTATCATCTACAATCTTATAATATTTGGAGGCATCAACAAGTTGAGACTCAATTGAGTCCATTAAATCCTTGATACCTCGAGTGGCTTCCAGCCATTTCATGCAGTAAACAAATAGTAGTTGGGCTTCCTCGTCAAATTCTCTTACCTCATTCAAAGTTTTCAAAGCCTTGTCATGTGCAACTATACACTTATCTTGCAGAAACAACAATATTTTCTCTAGCATACTCAACTCCACATCTTTTACAGTCTATTCCCTGATATTAGATGTGTACTCTTTAACAGAATCAACTATAAGCCTCAAATTTTCAATCGGAGTTAAAGGGTTTGTCTAAAGTAACACCGGGGTCTATCTCCTATAAATCTTTCATAACTTAATTTATTAATTCATTTCCCTTTTGATATGATTATGTAACCTCTTGTGTGACAAAGCTAAGAAAAGTGTCACTTAGCTTTATTCTGTCACTGGGTGTAATCTTCGTTAAATCCACAAAACCTAGTTGAGATGGTAGCTTTACTAGCTGAGGTGGAAGCATAGGTTGGATTACAACTTGTCTTGAAAGAAGACCTTTAAGAGTACTTTCAGATGATTCTCCAGATGGCTTTGATGTTTCAAGGCCTTTGGAAATATTTATTTTGCTTGTTTCAGCTAGAATGGCTTCCTTGTCTTCCTCTCTCTTCTTTTCTTCTTCCTTTTCTTTCTTTTCTTTTTCTTCTTCCTCTCTAAATGAATTTCCAAAGGACTTATCTCTATTTTATTTCTCTTTTGTCTTCATCATCCTTTTCATTATTCTTCTTTTTTTCCTTACTCCCTTCACTTTCATCTTGGTTTTTCTCTTCCTTATTTCTGGTAGATACTTGATGTTCTTCTCTCTTTTCACCAGATTGATCTCTATGATGATCATCAGACCTCTTACTAGTATTTTCTTCTATGTCAATCAGAGGGGTAGGGGTCTCTGAAGCACCAAGTGTCTCATCAACAGTCTCCAAGACTAGGTTATCCAATACTTCTGCAACCGTAACATGTTCTTGTGTCTGAGTAGTGGAGATGAAGAACTGCTTCTTGTCCCATAGCTCCTTGCTAATTGCCTAATCACATCCTGAGTTTCTTTCCTTACTTTTTCATATAATCATCTTCCTTAGTCATTAACATGTTAACTCTCTGCTTAACTCTAAACAATGTCAAACAAACAATGTCGAACATTTTTTCAGCAAATTTATAGCTTCTATCTCAGAATAAGTTGATCTAATGGATTTTAAGGCTTCACTTCTCATCTTGTCTTCAACACTCAAAGCCTCTTTCCTTCTAAGTACTCTCTCCACACATTTTTCAGTAACTTTTGATTGTATGGTATCCATGTTTATATTACAAATAACTATGTACAGTTGGGTAAAATCATTTATGATGGTTTATTTCCCTTCATCATTAACCTTATCATATAACTTAACAGTTGACATAAGGTCATTTTCAATCATATTGTTTACAAAGACTACAAGAACTAAGGGTGGATGATAACTTACTAGAGGAGAACTAGGCATGATCTCCACAGGATCAGATGAGCCTTCTTCATTCTTCTTTGTGTTCACATGGATTCGGTAAGCATCCTCCTCTTCCTTTGTCTCCTCATTAGTGGAGATATCAACTCTAGCTTTGGTTCCTTCACTGGAGGTACTACCTCTTTTGTTTATTTTCAGT
This sequence comes from Sequoia sempervirens, assembly GCA_007258455.2. Lineage (NCBI taxonomy): Eukaryota > Viridiplantae > Streptophyta > Pinopsida > Cupressales > Cupressaceae > Sequoia > Sequoia sempervirens. Next base: position 337,655,565 of record VDFB02086081.1, read on the forward strand.
TGTTGCTCCTCTTCTAAGTCAAGTTCAATTTCTTCCTCAACAACATCACTCAAAATTATTTTCTTGTCAGCCTTTTGTTTTATTCTTCTTCCTGATGCAACAAATGGTGCAGCAACATGTCCTTTTTCTTAGATGCCCTAGTACTGGGACCTGTAGGGGAAGCAACATCAACTGATACAGGTATATTTTGTTCTTTCCTTTTCCCTTTCTCAACATTAGCACCACTAGGGATGGAAAAATTGGAAATAGGTCTTGGAGTAGATCTAAAACATAGTATTCCTAATTTCTTGGGTTTGGAGGGCCATTCAACAGATTTGGCTCTCCTTTCATCAATCGCCTCCTTCAATTGTTCTATATCATCCTTAGTGTATGTTACACCTTGGAAGAAAGCTTTGAGCTTCTTTCTTCTTTTAGATGTAGTAGCCTCCAAATGAATTTCAGTAGATTTCTCTTGATATGTACCATGCCTAGGTAGAGAGGGGTCCTAAAATCACCCAGACTATGTAGATGGTCAAAACATTTATGAGCAATCGGCCTAGAGTTATCCCATATTATACATTTTCTTCTCGGTAACTCCCTCAGGAAATAGAATAATAGAAAAACAATTAGAGTGCCAAATTTAAAAACATGCTTCTTTGCCTTTGTCATACTCAGGTTTTCCACAAGTTACAATCTAAGCAACTCACAGAGATCAAAATCCTTTTCATTCACCACCATTTCATAAGCAATATGAATTTTTGTGGCTTATACTAAATTTTCTTGGTTAGTGAAGTAGATTTTCTACCCAATCATGATGGTAGCATATTTGACAGTAGGGTTTACAATGGACTTTGTGGTTAAATCTCTCCCATCAAACTTAGCACCTCTCAACCTTGTGACTTCATCATTTTTCACGACTTTTAGAACTAGAATGGCACCAATGTCACAAAGACTAGTAATAGCTCAAAATTGACTCCCTGTTGATAATCCTTGGTTCATTTATCCACACCAGATTGCTATGAACCCTACTGAAGGCCATTCTAACAAACTTTGCCTCACTCTCATTGGAAAAGTTTTGAAACCAGTTCCAAACATTTAGCTTCATTCGAACTAGTTTTTCATATTCTTCCTTGAGCAATAAATCATTAGTCAACTCATTGTCCCACAAATCCTTAAGCTCCTAATGATTGAATTCTTCTAATTTCCCATGATGTAAGTTCTTGGGTCTTCAATGTGTAGCACATGGCTTGGAATGTGTGAGAACGCACCCATGGGGTCATTTTCATATACTTTCCATGAAAATCTTCTGAATATAGGTTGGGGCCTCTCAAAGATTTCCACAATAGTAGGCATGGCCATATTTCCTAAAAAATATTGAAAATGCTTTACAAAAGTTTTCTTCAACTTCAAAATTCATAGAATTTAGTTAACAGAGAATACCTTTTCTGCTTGTCGAGAATTAGGGTTTCGATGTACGATGCACTAAATCACATTCAGTCTCACTTTGGCTTGCACTAATTCTTCCAAATTGCGCAAATGTGCTTTTCTTTAACTTAGTCTCTCACTTTATTATTTACAAATTTTTCCCTAATTTTCATTTATTACTTTTTAGCTTTAAAGCTACCAACCACTTTATGAAACACACAATCAACCAAGAATAGCTCCTCAATTCTCCTGGTTTGCTTATTTTTTACTGGAATTTTCTCCAATGCCTTCAAAATGATGGCTCACATCACATATCCTTGTGCCATCTCCTAACACCACATATATCAGGGGCTTGTTAGATTTTTCTATGATTTCCCCCCCTAAAACCATTACTAGGTTCAATTCTTGGAAGAGGTATCTACACTGGATGTAGATACAAGGTATTTGATTCATCCTTGTTCTTAGGTTCTTCCTTCTCCATTTTTTTTCCATTTTTTTCCTTACTTCTTCGGGATCTACTTTGTTCACAGGCTTGTTCTTCAGTTTTGGGTTAGGTTTCTTCCCAAATTTTCTCCTACAAAATTTTAAAATGTGTCCTAGTTTGTTGCAAGTGTAACACACAACATATACTTGATCAAACAAATTTTCATTCATCCTTGACCTGCACTGATTAGCCTTTTGTTGAAATATATTGCATGTGTAATAGTAGCCTTGAAAATACTGAATCCTTCTGTTAGTATTAAACTTGTTCATCATCATTTGGCTTCTACATTTGGTAGCTCTATGTCCAAACTTGTTGCAAACATAGCATTGTCCAATAAAGAATCCAACATTTTGACTCACTCTATTATGATTTATCTTGCTTCTATATTTTGTTTCTCTATGTCTGAATTTATTGCATGAGAAACAAAAACCATTAAAATATGGGTACCTTTGAGCATTAGGTTGTCAGATAGGAATCCTTCTGGTATTGTTCTTTTGGTTTCTTGATTTGATAAGTATTACCTTGAAATTTCCTTTGATTGTTCACTTTGTTGGAGACTGGTTTAACCTTTGAGCTTTGTCCTACTTCAAGTCCTAGACCACTTTTATCCTTGGAAGGTTTCTGAGATGTAATCAACTCATCAAGCATTGTAGAACTTGTCTTGAATCTTTCTTCATGATCTTTTTCTTTCTTTAGATCAGCTCTTAGGGTTACCACTTCTTGCTCAAGCTTTGTACATTCATTAATTTTGTTCTAGATCTTAGTTTTCTAGCATTCATCAATTCGCTTCTTCTCTTCTACTTGCACCTTTAGTCCGATAATGTCTTCATTAGCCTTTTTTAGCTGATCACTAACTTCTCTGTGCCTTTCCTTGAACTTTTTAATCTGCTCTCTCAACTTCCTAATGCAACCATTTGCCTCCTTCAGATTTCATTTCAGAGTTTCCTTCTCATGCTCACTTTTTCCTAGTTCCTCAAGAGAAGCATTGATTTCTTCAGATACAGAGTTTTCTATTAGGGGAACAAAATAGTATTTTCCAGCCATGTATTCAAATTTTGAGACCTTCCTCAAGCTGTAAGACTTTTTCAAAGGAACTGAGCTCTAATACCACTTGTTGAATACACTGAATACTGAGAGGGGGGATGAATCAATATTTTGCTAGAAAAATTAATAATTAACCATCCAATTATCAATCCACATCTAAATGCAATAGTGAGCCAAAACATAAAAGAGATCATAACACATTGACACAGGATTTTTACGTGGAAAACCCAAGGTGGGAAAAACCATAGTGAGGATTAGCTCACAATATATTATAACCGATTATAACATATTATAGGGCTCACTGCTAGGACTTACTATCCTTTGAAAGCCTTATTGCTAGAATAAAAAATATGGTTTATAGCCAAGATACAAAAAGGTGTGGCTCACTGTGAAAACTGAATTGGAGAAGTGCACCTATAGAGTACAGAAAATAGTTCTCGTTAAGCTTTGATAATACCAAAATTTTTCTCCAATTGCAAGTGTACAAACACCATTAGTAGCTTCACACTATTACACTTTTCACATTGCTCGCTTACCATACTCTAGGTCTATATATTTATTTTTCCATCATACACACACATATATACATGGTCATGTTTTGCTTTATCAATTAGGTCGACCTAATTGAATGTGAACACCCAAAATTCAAAATTTCTTGTCGGCTCAATACTTAATTCCTTTTAGTGCATAGAACAAAATGTGTTGTCAAAAAATTAGGTATGCCTAGACCTAATAAGGAACACACGAAGGACAAATAGTTCTTAACCTTGCTGGACAAAAGAATATCGAACTCCTATCGCTTGGATAACTCAACTAGATCAGACAAACTTGTTGAAAACACATTTATACCTGTAACTGACACTCCCAAGTAGCATATCAAAAACTCATAGGATTTCCTTTTACTAAGAAGATTTCCAAACAAAAAATACCAGATCAACATGGACGAACAGTTTACTTAGTCAGTTACCAACCAATGGTATCAATGACAACAAACTCAGAGGGAACCTTCATCATTCTTCCAATAGATCACATTAGGCACATGCAATCACACACATAACATGAAAAAGAAAAAGAAAAGAAAAAAAGATAAGAATAGTAAGGTACATGCGATTCAACCTATTAGTAGGTTGTCTGTATCCCAATCTTGTTCATTGTATATGAAAGGAAAATAACTAGCCAAAGGGACAACAAGTGTTGAACTAGGGGTTGTAGTGTAGAAAATTGTACATTGTACTCCCTTCTTGGACATGGTACAATTTCACACTTAGTTTAGACCTATTTTAGTACCTTTGCATTCATGACCCTTTAAATCATCATTAATAGGCTCCTAAGACCCTTTATTTCAGATCCCAAGGCTTATTTTAATTGAAATCCTGACAAAATCAACAAATGCATTTAATTTTCTAACAACCCGATATTTTGTCACCTTGAAAAGCTAAGGTGGGACTCATACGCCACCTTGGGTGTATGAGTCCCCCTAGGTGGGAACCATACGCCACCTTAGGTGTATGAGTCCCATGTGGCCCCCTTTTAGGGTTTGAGTGGGAAATTAAGGTTTCTAATTCAAATTTTTGGCTAATTTTGGCATTTGCGATCTAATAAATATTAAATTAGATGAGTTGCCTATAAAAATAAGGTTTCAAATCACTATTTCACCTAGTAATTCAAGAGCTAAGAAATCCTAGATTTTTCAAGAAAGAGCATTCAAGAGAGACTTTCAAGTATTCAAGAGCAAGGAGAAAATAAAGTTGAAGTCTTGGAGCAGCTTTATAGTGTTTTTGTAGGTCTTCAAGCTCATTGTAAATTCAAGATCTAGCATTGTCAAGGATTGATGATGGTTTCCTATGGTGAATCATGATGGATTCTAGGTTGGGGAGATACAACTAGCCATCAAACCAACCCTAATGACTTGTTTCCTAAGTGATTCCATCCTCCATTATCATTCTACTTTCTTCCTAAAGGAAGGTACATGCATTATTGTGGCTTATTAGGGTGATTAGAGATCTCCCAAAGTGAGTCATATTTATGTTTCATTCATGCATCTTATTCTAGGACATTAGAATAGGGTTTCATTGCATTTTAGATCTATTAATCTTAGATGCACTTAAGATTAGGACTTTCACAGACATTTCCTTTCAAGATCTATTCTTTCTATCAAGGTTTAATTATCAAACTAGGGGTTTGATTAAGGCAAACCCCCCATAAGAAAATCAACACAACATTTTGTTTTACAAGTTTTTAGTAGGTTCAGATCTGGAAGCAGAGTTGTGAAAATAGAGGAAGGAAGTGCAGAGATAGGAGAAGATATTTAAATCTTGAATTTCTAAAAAATTAGAACAAGATTAAATCACCACTTGTGGTGTATGAGTCTCGGTATAGGGTTTTTTCTAGATTTCAAAGGATTTAGGTTTATCACTATGAAATTCTAGTTTCTGCCCCGAAACCCTAAACTGGGACTAAATCACCCAGCTTGGCATATGAGTCCTAGTGTGCTTCAAGAGTCATAATTCTAGGATTTTAGAGCTTATTTCAAACATCTTTAGCTTTCTAGGTGCACCTCTATTCATTCTCAGTCCATTCTTCTAATTTTGAGTTTTACTTCCTAGGTTACATAGATACATTTGCATATCATTTGCATCTCTTTCTTTCTAAGCCTTTGCTTAGTGGTGAACCCCCTTTAGTCTTTAATCACACCCTAGGAAACCATCCTAACCCTATCCCATTCCTCAATCAAGTAAATTGGTTGAGGGATCTTGGTTTCCTTGAATGAAATAAAGTAAAATAAGCCCCCCCCTTGTGTGTTCCATCTCCTAAAAGGTCGAATACCTCACCCCTATTTTCATGGTTTCATTTTGGTGAACCTAGCCTTTGAACACCTAATTTTTTATTTGGAGTGCATCATATTCCTAGATCTAGCTTACATTAAATTTTCTTTAGATCTTGCATTAGTTAATTTGCTTTTAGGGATTCTAAAATATTGCATTAGTGAAAGTGAATATAGGTTACATTTTTGCATCTTGCATCATTGAATTTCATTTGAAATATGTAATTCAACATAGTCTAGACATCATACAAACTAGCAAAACTAACATTCACTCAAAAATTATTGAATTTAGTGCAAAAACCCTAATTTGGGACTCATATGCCCATCTAGGCGATTTAGTCCTAGTACAGGTTGTTTCACTTGATTTCTAGGAATTATATGTTTAGTGTTTTTCATTAGTTGAACCCTTCAAAAACCCTAATTAGGACTCATACGCCCCTCTAGGTGATTTAGTCTCGTTTCATACCTGAAATTACATTTTACAACATTAAAATCCTTTTTTTGTGCTTCTTTTTGTTCTTGTTAGATTTATGTTTCAGTTTACTGAGTTTCTATTTCATTCCTTTCTTTACATCTAGCTTCATTTGTTTTCATTTCAATTAAGAATAGAATTATATTACTGCACTTTTTATCTCTAGCATTAGTTCATAATTAGATAATACTAGATTACATTTGGCATTCATTAGAAAACGAAAACAAAACCAAAACACCTATAAACCAATGAACCCCTTGGAGAAAGCATAGTTATTTGAGTATGTCAAATCTCTTTTTCCAAGTTAACCTAACCCTCAAGCCTTTTACTAGTGATGACTTTGACATATTAGATGAATCCCTTGAGGATTTCATCTCACAAGGTTCATCCACTAAGGATTGTTACAAAAAACTAAAACAAAGAGAAGTTAATGTGATTCAACCTCAGCTCATCCTTTACCCACCTTCAAACAAACCTCAAACTCAAAGCAAACCCATTTTCACCCTTGAACCACCTAAGAATAATGTTTCACAACAATCAAGTTATAATACCATTGTTCACACATATAACACTAGAAACAATCCACAACCAAAAAAACCAACTTCAACATCTTTACCTTTTCCTCAACCCATCTTGCCTAGTTCTCTTCATTTCCCTTCGCATAGTGGGAAGGAGTATGATCTTGTTGAACAACTTAAGAATACTCCCGAAAAGATATCCCTAAGGGACCTAATTATCATACCATGCTTCAAATAGCCTTGCAACAAGTTGTGGTTCCCTCTGGTGCAAATGCAAGTGAGGTAGCAGCTCTAATTCAAGGAATGAATACGATTAATGTAGATATTACTTTTCATCAATATGAGCTACCTCCCTTGGATATGAGAAAGAAAAATGATGCCTTCATGATAATAGCTATCTTCAATAGGATAGGAATAAAGTGAACCCTTGTTGACAATGACTCTACCCTTAATGTTTGTAGTGTGACCCTTTTGGATAGACTTGGCATGGATAAATTGAGAATACAACCCGATTCCTTATCAATTCAAGGATTTGACAATGTAGGAAAGCAACCACTTGGTGTGATTAATTTTCCTATTACAGTTGGAAAGGATACATTACATACTCCTATTCATGCTATGCTTCATGATCTTTCATACAATCTTCTTTTAGGAAGACCTTGAATTCATGAGATGCATGCGGTGCCTTTGAATCTTCATCGTATCACGAAGTATTTCTATAAAAATAAAGTATATCAAGATGAAATAGATCCTGAGCCTAAAATTTTCTTACAAATTGAAAAAGGAACAAGTACTCTGAACACATTAATTCCAACCTCAAGCATATAACCTATGAAAGAAGAGAAACAAGAGAAGGAAAACATGATGAAGTTATTGGAAGATGATCGTGGTTCCTTAGACTTAGAATACAAAATCAAAACAATTGAAACTGAAAAATAAAAGCAACCAATGGTAATGTCAACATAGAATTTAGAAGAAAACTCACAAGCACCTGCTCTAGAAGAAGATACAAGCTATATGACAAACTTTGATGAGATAGACTATCAACAACCACCAAACCAAAAATAAATGGAGAAACTTTATGGAAGAGGTTATGAGCTTATAAAACAACTTGGCTATAGTGGGAAAGGATGTGGAAAGAAAGAGTAAGGAATTTGTGTCCCTATAGAGGCTAACACACAAGACACAAAAAGTGATTTAGGGTATTGTCCTTCTAAGATAACGCAAGCAACAAAAAGACCATCATTAAACATCAACACCATCATGCATAACCCTAAAAAAAAATTCAACTTGAAACATTTGGAATTGATTGATACAACTTGTGAAGAATCAATGGAATACTTTGAATATGATGAAGCCTTGAAGAAATGTTAGGAGTTTATGACAAGCCATTTACTCCTAAAAAGAAACAGATTACATATTGTGCTACGATTAGTGCTAAGCAAGAAGACGGAGAAAATAAAAGTAACAAGATTGATAAAGATAACGGAGAATATAATCTTGAAATTAAGAAACAAACTACACTTCCTTTGGGAGATACATTCAACATACCGATGGATATTAAGAACGAAGAGAAAGTGATTAAGATAGGAAAGTGCCTTGATGAAGATGAACAAGAAGACCATGTAAATTTACTTCATTACTTTCTTGAACTTTTTGCTTGGACTTATTTGGATATGTCGGGAATTGATGCTAAGATAGTGACACACAACATAGTCCTTGCAGAAAATGCTAAACCAATTAGAAAAAATAGACGAAAAATGAATCCTTAGATAGCCTTATTGGTTAACGTCGAGATTGAGAAACTCCTCGAAGCTAGTTTTATAAGACCTATTGATTATTTTCCTTGGCTATCGAACATTGTTGCAGTTGTAAAACCTGATAATCATATTAGAATGTGTACATATTTTCATGATTTAAATAAAGCATCTTTAAAAGATAATTTTCCCCTTCCTAATATCAACATGATAGTGGAATCAACTATGGGGCATGCTTTGTTGTCATTCATGGATGGATTTTTCAGATATAATCAAATCTTCATCAACCCTCAAGATCAATATAAGACAACATTTACTACAGCTTGGGGAACATTTTGTTGGGTAATCATGCCTTTTGAATTGAAGAACACAGGTGCAACATATCAACAAGCTATGACATTGATATTTTATGGTTATGTACACAAGATCTTGGAAGATTATGTTGATGATATTCTAGCCAAATTTCTAACTCGACAAGACAATGTGTACATTGTTTGAAAAATATTTGAGAGAATGTGAAAATATAACTTGAGATTGAATCTGAAAAAGTATATCTTTAGTGTAGATAGTGGAAAACTTTTAGGTTTTATTGTATCTCATAGAGGAATTGAGGTGCACACGAAGAAAATTGATGCTATAGTTAACATGCCACCTCCTAGAAACATTTCTCAATTGTGCACTTTACAAGGAAAAATTCAAGCTATACGTCATTTTATAGCATCCTTAGTGGACCGAACATTACCTTTTATGCAACTCCTTAAGAAAGAGGTTTAATTTAATTGGAATAAGGACAGTAAACAATATTTTGAGAGTTTTAAATATTACCTTGCTACTCCACCTATTTTACATCTTGCTATGGAAGATAAAATATTTATCCTTTACACAACATCAGCCCATGCTCTTGCAGCATTGTTGGCTCAACAAGACAAAAATGGTAAAGAAAATCTTGTTTATTACATTAGTCAAACTTTGATTGATTACAAAACACAATATATGACAATAGAAAAACAATGTTTGGCTCTTGTATTTGCTACTAGTAAATTGAGACATTACTTACTGAATGTTGAAATACATCCAATGACGAAATTCGATCCTTTAAAACACCTCTTTGCTAAAACAAACTTATCAAGACGCTTAGCTAAGTGGGTTATGTTGTTAACTAAGTTTGACCTTAAGTTTTTCTCGTAAAACACAATTAAAGGACAAGCCTTGACTGACCAATTTGCTGATGTTCCCTCTCCTCTTGCTTTACCTAATAATGATTCATTCCCTGACAATAATGTGTTGACGATTGAAACTGATACATGGGAGTTATATTTTGATAGCTCTAACTATAGAACTGGCTTCGACGTAGGGGTTATACTAGTCTCGCCTACGAGAAAGCCTATTCCCTTGTATAACCACTTAAACTTCCTATGTACAAACAACACAACAAAGTATGAAGTGTTAATTGCTTGATTGCATGCCACTTTAACTCTAGGAGCTCAAAGTATTAAGATATTTGGTGATCCACAATTAGTTATTAAGCAAATAAACAGATTGTATCAAGCAAAGCATGACAATTTATCAAAATATAACAATCTCACAATGACTTTTTTAAACACCTTTGATTCATATACCATTGATAACATCCCACAAAAATATAATCAACATGTGGATGCAATGGCGAGTGCGGCTTCCCTGATATCTCCTCGAGATCCTTCAAAATATTTCACATTCATTGTCCATACAATTATGAGACCATCAATAGAATATAAGGTCGAAGAAGTGTTATCAACCATCATGGAAAGCTCTAGTGAATGGTACACACCGATATTTAATTATTTAAAGGAATGTACCTTTCTTGAGCTAAAATCTAAGAATATTCGAGCCCACCTTCAAAAAATTGCTTCTAGATACATAGGGTATGTGTAAGATCATGATGGGCCAAAAAGTGGCGATATGATGGGTATGTTGCTGATGACTTTTTTTTATCCAAAATTGATGAAACGAAAAGGGTTTTTAAAGGAGATTCTTAGCTTTCCACCAATATAAATTATGCTTTACTTTGAATTTAATAAATAATTATTATTCATTTTCTATTTGAATTATGATGAAAGTCTTGATTGATAGGCTGATTGAAAAACATCTATAGCTTGGAACGATATCACATCTTTTGAATCCAAAACGTGTGTCACATTCTATGCTTCACATACTATAAGATTAAAATAAAATAAAATTCAATTTCATGAAGTTTTGACCAAGTGAATTTGGTCAGACATACAAGTTTTTATATTTTTAAAAATTTGTAATAAAAAACTCATAATTAATTATTTACTTGGAAAAAAATTACTAAAAAAATGCATCACATCGGGACATGAGTCCTCTACTTATGTCTAAAATATTATAAAAAAATATTATCATTTTATTGTGGTTAGGGTGGTCAGACAAACACCTACTTCTTATTTTTTACCTGAAATTTAAGTACTACTGCATTGAAATTTTAAATTTTCACCAAATAGATTTAAAAAAATAAAAATAAACCTAGTAGTTTAGAAACTACATTCAATTTTCTACATATTCTATTCTTACACATTTTTAAAATAATATAGATAACTTATTCAAATTTTTACGTCAAGTTTCGTAACTTTGATTTTTTTGAATTTTTTGCCACTTAAGGACCTATTTTTTCCATGATGATCCTGCACATACCCCATAATTCTTGCAGTTGTGTTGTATAGAAAGTCTTTCGATGGTCTTTTTCTTAGATGCATTAAACAATCTAAAATCCCCATAGCACTTGTGGAAGCTCATGCAAGTGCTTGTGGAGGTCATTTTGGAGGAAGATCATTAGTTCAAAAGCTAATCCACATAGGATATTATTGGAGACATGGAACAATATTTCTTTGAATACATTAAGAAATGTCACAATGTTAGGATCATAGCAATCTAATTCATGCTTCTACTTTTGAGCTTCATGCCCAAGTCCCTATTTGTTCATTCTCAGTATGGAATCTAGATCTTATTGGGAAAATATCAACACCTTCTTCTGTGAGACACACCTTTATAATTACCGCAATAGATTATTTCATGAAATGGGTAGAAACCATTCCCCTTTGTTCAACAACTACTGATGTAATATGTCGTTTCATATTGGAACACATTATTTCCCACTTTGGACTCCCTTCCACATTAGTTTCGTACAATGGGACACCGTTTAAGAATAATAATGTGAAATTCTTAGAAACATTTAACATACAACATCATTTTTCAACACCTTACTACCCACAATCTAATGGTCAAGCTAAATCAATTAATAAGAATCTTGAGCAAATATTAAGGAAGACAGTAATCAAACATAATAAGGATTGGCACACGCAGTTGACATATGTGTTATGGGTTTTTTGTACTAGTACTATTAGAATATCAACTGGGAATACTCCTTATAACCCTGTCTATGGTACTGAGGCGATAATGCCCTTGGAGTTACAGATTAATTCATTATGAATCACTCTTCAAGGACTTATTGACGATAATACTTATAAAGAACAACAATTGAATCAACTTGAAATACTTGATGAATTGTGCATTAATGCTCTTGAGCATCTCCAAGCTTATTCTAGAAGAATGTAACATAATTACAATTATCATATCATCCCGCATTCATTTACTCAAGGTGATTTGGTGCTATTTGAAGATCAAGGTAATGTCAATGCTACCCCGACTGAAGAAAGAAAAATTCAGCCCTAATTGGTTAGGACCTTACATAATTTATGAAAGTTATGGTTCTAGAGCATCTACAATCAGATCATAGGTTCATTTAATTTAGCATAACATACTCAGTCATAATGTTGCATCTAAAAGAAAACTAGGATAGTTTTAATTAGATCACATAAAACATGTTAGATCATGGAGACATTTATTAAATAGTGTTACAAAGATTATTTCTTAAATCACATTGCCATCTAACTCAAACACATAGACATAAACAACCAAATATAGATGCTCTCACACACACACACACATATACAATTTAAGTACATGTCATCAAATATACAATGCTACTATGGCCTATGGCTCCCAGATCCCTTAGGATCTGGTGATCACATCTGTTGAGAGAGGGTCCATCGAGAGATGGTAGTATGTGATCATGAACTAACAATAGAATCCAATGCATCTTGTAGGCCCCAGGCCCATCCAACATCTATAGCCTCCCATACGATGGCCTCCATAAGCTCTCAGTTTATGTAGTCTCTATCTTCCTATAGCCTGACAATCTCTTCACAAAGTCTCTTGACCTCTATTAGATCTTGAGATGACTAAAGATCCTCATATGAAACCTGTAGTGCTAATAGGTCACCCTCAACTTGATCAGTGCACCTGGTAGTGCTCTCATATGCTCCCCTTAGCCTTGCAAAAGGCTCGAATAGCTCTGGATACTACTCCTCAATAGGTGGGGGCATGTAGTTTGAACCAATAGCCTCGTCTACGAGGGAAGGAGGTACTATCTTTGCAGTTGCCCATTGGTAGAGATCCTGAAACTCTCTCTCATGGACCCTACAAGATATAAATCATAAAGATAATCAGTACACATCATGATATGTATATATATATAAATTAAAAACATGAATATGAGAATAATTATAAAAGCACAATCATAATATGTCATCACCTAGACCTTTGGCCTACTATGTAAAAATAGCCTCATCCTATGTAGGAGGAATAGAAGTTGTGCTAGCCTCTCCATGCTCATAAGTGTTGGCACATGTTGTGGATGCTAAATGTGATCTAGTAACCCAAGTGGGAAATAAATCTCTCCACTTTTGGGAAATTGGACCCTCATCTATTGTATCACTACCCTCACTCATCAGTTGGCCCTCCTCCTCCTCATCCTCCTCCTCCTCATAGTTTGAGTTTACCTCCTCATCATAGTCCTCCTCTACCTCATCTATAAATAGGTTTTTTTCCCTGACCCCTACCTCCTCACCTATCTCCTCCTCATCATCCATGTGATCTGGAAGAGGCCTTGCAAAGCCTATAGGTTGATCCATAGGAAACACTAGAGTTGGTCGTGTTGCGGCCCACCACTCCTCATAGGCATCTGTAGCACCGATGTCATCAACACTAGAGATTGGGGGAATATCAAGATCCTCGTCATCTAAATCACTAGGTATAACATCCTCAACTATTATTCATCTTGTATCTCTTGGCCTCTAGGCACTCCACACTAATTTCCAGTAAAATGGGCATGCTACTGGTGGCACCTATACTTGTCTAAACTATCTCATGACACGATCGTAGTAGAATGGTCTCACTACATGGTCGTGTCTACCCAATAAAAACATATCCCTCTACATCCTCATCAACTAGTGGGTCTCATTTGGCCACTGCAGTATCAGCTAGTAAGGTCTCCATAAAATCTCCTCCTAATCTAGACAGTCAAACTTGACTCTCCAGAAATGTAAATCTCCATACTTCCATGCTCATCTCAATGGATAATTGAAAGAGCATGGGTATCCTAGGGTGCATACAAAAGGAAATCTTGTCAGCCTAGTGCATGTCATATGCTCCAGGCACCAAACCTATAGTGGTGTACAATGCACCATGCTCTCCACCTCATGATAAGCAAACCATCCTAGATCATAGTAGAGATGCACTAGAATACTGCGGCCTCATGCATAAATAGTGGACTATAATGCTCCATCTCTTGTATCATGTGCACTAGTCCTCCATCCAGGTGTGCTCCCCGACCATCTAGGACTAGTACTAATGCTATGGTAAAAATCATAATCTGCCTTAGAAGTGGCGATCGTTCATTTAGAAGCCAATGCAACTCAATACATGGCCCCACGATCTCCTCCCAAATCAAACCTCCAAGATAGTACTAGACGTCTACTCTCATCTCCCTATATGAATAATTCTCTACAAAATGGACAATCTCACCTCGAATAGGAACTCAAAGAATGCGAAAAACATCCTCCAGAGTGGTAGTCATCTCGCCAGTAGGAAGACGAAAGGTGCAGGTATCCACATCCCACCTCTCTACTAATGCCATTAGCATGGCATTGTGGTATCTCATGGGTGGCATGAGATACGCCCATTATATGCCTATTTATTGTAATATCTCCCTCTTCTCCTTTGACAACATTATGACTAAATCTCATAGGCGATAGAACAGCCTATCACTGAGATGTTGTCATGATCAAGGAGGAATCTAATACAAAAAAGAAAAAATATCACCTAAAAGCATTCTAAAATCTTAAATTTATACATCAAAAGTCAAAAAGTGTGCTAAAGATTCTCTAGAGTACTTTTCTAAGGGTCCTAGACACTTTATTCCTTTTCTGGGACACTTCACAAAAAATTAGGACACTTTGCAAAAAAGTGGGACACTGAAAAAAAGGGACACTTTGCAAAAAAATGAGACTCTTTGCGCCTTTTTCTTCCAGGGTCCTAAATCTATCTAAAAATGCGCAAAACATAAAATAATTGCATAAAAGCGAAGCTAAGGTAGAAAGGAATCCACTCACTGGATGGTGTAGATCACCTCACGCTACCTCCTCATGTAAGCTCTCGAGTCTCAGGGGCGTGTATGGTCGTACACTTGGCATTGTCACTCACTCTCCATTGGAATCAAACTACAAAAAGGTAAGAGACAAAATGATTACAAATTACTTCACTTTTTACTCATATATTTTCAAATTAGGTCATGTTTACATATATAGGGTTAAAAGTGCTTTATCATTCAAACTGACATATTGGGGGCTAGAGAACTCCATTTTCCATGTCATTTTTTGCATTGTATTCATAATTCCACTCCCATTCTCATCAAATGTCTATCACTATGTGGTATGGTACTTCAAAATACCCTATGATATGACTTGTACATGTCGATGTGGTTAGACTGCTACCTTGATTCCACCTCCATAAAGCAAGCAAAATCAAGGTGGGCATACATCTACCCTTGAATTTTATTTCATGAAGAAAGTTAGATAAGAGGATTTTTGAACAACTAACGAATTGGTTTTGCAGGATGTGGTTCCTAACATTGTGGTTTTACAAATAGCTACAATGGGGGCTTCATTATTCCATGTTTGTGAATAGATCCATATGAGTATCCTTTTTATGAGATGAAGTTTACTGTTTGAATTCCTTTAGCTTGCATATACACATAGTGTCATCTGGGCGCTAAAGTGGGGGCTATATTTAGTGTCAAAAATTGTACTCCCTTCTTGGACATGGTACAATTTCACACTTAGTTTGGACCTATTTTAGTACCTTTGCATTCATGACCCTTTAAATCACCATTAATAGGCCCCTAAGACCCTTTATTTCAGATCCCAAAGCTTATTTCAATTGAAATCCTGACAAAATCAACAAATGCATTTAATTTTCTAACACCCCGACAATTTATCACCACGAAAAGCTAGGGTGGGATTCATATGCCACCTTGGACCTATGATTCCCCCTACGTGGGAACAATATGCCACCTTGGGCGTATGAGTCCCCCTACGTGGGACCAATATGCCACCTTGGGCGTATGAGTCCCATGTGGCCCCGTTTTAGGGTTTGAGTAGGAAATTAAGGTTTCTAATTCAATTTTTTGGCTAATGTTGGTATTTGGGATCTAATAAATGGTAAATTAGATGAGATGCCTATAAAACTAAGGTTTCAAATCACTATTTCACCTAGTAATTCAAGAGCTAAAAAATCCTAGAGTTTTCAAGCAAGAGCATTCAAGAGAGACTTTCAAGTATTCAAGAGCAAGGAGAAAATAAATTTGAATTCTTGGAGCAGCTTTATAGTGTTTTTGTAGGTCTTGAAGTTCACTTTCAATTCAAGATCTAGCATTGTCAAGGATTGATAATGGTTTCCTAGTGTGAATAATGATGGATTCTAGGTTGGGGAGATGCAATTAGCCATCAAACCAAGCCTAATGAATTGTTTACTAAGTGATTCCATCCTCCATTATCATTATAATTTATGTCAAAAGGAAGGTACATGCATTATTGTGGCTTATTAGGGCGATTAGAGATCTCCCAAAGTGAGTCATCATCTTTATGTTTCATTCATGCATCTTATTCTAGCACATTAGAATAGAGTTTCATTGCATTTTAGATCTCTTAATCTTAGATGCACTTAAGATTAGGACTTTCACACACATTTCCTTTCAAGATCTATTCTTTCTATCAAGGTTTAATTATCGAACTAGGGGTTTGGCCAAGGAAAACCCCCCATAAGAAAATCAACACAACATTTTATTTTGCAAGTTTTTAGCATATTCAAATCCAGAAGCAGAGTTGTGAAAATAGAGGAAGGAAGTGCAAAGATAGGAGAATAGATTTAGATCTTTAATTTTTGAAAAATCAAAACAGGACTAAATCGCCACTTGTGGCATATGATTCTTGGTATAGGGATTTTTCTAGATTTCAAAGGATTTAGGCTTATCACTGTGAAATTGTAGTTTCTACCCCAAAACCCTAAACTAGGACTAAATCACCTAGCTTGGTGTACCAGTCCTAGTGTGCTTCAAGAGTCATAATTCTAGGATTTCAGAGCTTATTTCAAACATCTTCAACTTTCTAGGTGCACCTATGTTCATTCTCAGTCCATTCTTCTGATTTTGAGTTTTACTTCCTAGGTTACATAGTTACAATAGCATATCATTTGCATCTCTTTCTTTCTAATCCTTTGCTTAGTGGTGAACCCCCTTTAGTCTTTAATCACACCCTAGGAAACCATCCTAACCCTAGCCCATTCCTCAATCAATTCAAGTGAGGGATCTTGGTTTAATTGAATGAAATAGAGTAAAATAGGGTCCCCCCTTGTGTGTTCCATCTCCTAAAAGGTGGAGTACCTCACCCCTATTTTCTTGGTTTTAGGGGTATTACCAAGTTCAACACTCTTCCTAGGATAATTATCATTTAAGCTCATAGAAGAGGAAAATGATGTATTCAATTCATTATACACTTTTTCATCAATCTTAGTAACCTCATCATTTCCATCCAAGTTAATCACAATGGGAGGTCAAATGATAATGTCCAAAGAAGGATTTAGCTCTTGTTGTGGTTGCGATATAGGATCTTTTTGTTGTGACGAAGAGGGATAATTTTCGTGTATTGCTTCAGTTAAGTTTGGATGTTGATTTTCTTTGTTGTTTTCTTCATTTAACTTTCGAGGAAGAGCACGATGTCTATGCTTATGCTCTATAGCATTTATGTTTATTTTAGTTTGTTTCTCAAGTTGTATTTGTGTAGGAGCGCATTTATCAACCATAGGTTTTTTTTCTTCCCTAAGGGGAGGAATGGAAGAAACCATAGGAGGTTGTTTAACCACTTTCTCTTTAGCTTTGTAAACTTTTTTTTTATCTTAGGAGGCATGATGGGATTGTTTTGGTTGTCTCTTGGTCATTTTTAGGAAATAGGCAAAGGTTCTATCTTAGGTTGGTCTTGGTTATTTGGAATTTCTTAAGGTTCAATCATAGTTTCCTCAAGAATAGGAGGCTTAATCATGAGTTGAGGCATGTTTCTAAGGGATAGTTTTTCTATGAATTTCACCTTAAAATTTTGATAGGATTTGAAAAATAAGTCGTCACAAGGTTTAATAGGTTCCATGGTCTCAGGCCAAAAGAAATCAATGAAAAGTTCCCACAGGATTAAAGCCACTATGGTGCACAATAAATATTTCATTGTCAAATGGAAAATTTAAACATTTATGCACGATCGATAGGACGGATTCCATGGAGCGTAGCCATGGATAACCAAGCTTCACATTGAATTGATCCAACGTTGGTATGATGGAGAATGAGACATATAATTGTTTCAGTCCAATTTTTAGAGGAAAGGTGATTGATCCCATCATAGGGCAAGCAAAACCATTATGCATTTTTATCCATGCTTTCGGTTTATCATATGTTTCTTAATAGAGTTCATGCAAAAGTAAGAATACTTTAGTGATCACATTCTCTCCACATACAAGATCCATTAATATCCCATTAGTGGGCTTGTCATTCATTCAACCGGCTATGTAAAGAGGACCATCAGGTGCATTTCTAATGATATCTTTATATGCGAAAGCAATTTTGAGAGGCTTTTTATTTTGACCCTTACGAGGTTGAGTTTCAATCAATGCAATCATAGCATCCACAGGATTTTGTTCAATATTATCCATGTTGTCATCATTTGTGTCAACATTCATCACATCATTAGAACTTCTTAGTTTCACTAGCTTTGACAAATGCAATATTATGATTTGGCATGGGCTTGGGAAAGATTTGCAAGTTTTTTTTAGGAGGGGAAACATACTTATTTCCTTGATTATTAACACCTACGATTTGAAGTCAACTAGAATCAATGAGGTCTTGCACAATATGTTTAAGATGCTTACAATGTTCAGTATCATGTCCATTTTTTTGGTGAAAATGACAATAGGAATTTGATCTAAAATTTGGGGGTAAAGGATTATTAGGATTGAGAGTTTTAATAAGGTAAGGTGATCATTTTCTATTCTAGGAGTTGTAACATTGTGTTATGGAGGGTATCAGGTAAGGGAGTAAATTGTCTATCTGGATCCCCAAATGTGAAATGAGTTGTCTTCTTTATAGCAGCCACTTGGGTATCACCATGTTGAGTTAGTTGAGGGGGATTTAGTTGAAGGAATCCTTTATTATGTTTTCTAAAGGGTTGATAATTGTTTTGTTTTGCGTATTTGGACTTCTCAGGTCTGCTAGAGGTGGGTTTCATTTCACGACTACTAACTGAGTTTTGATAATCATGAAGGGTAGTACACAACTGTACAAAGGAAGGAAAATTCATCATGCCAAGCTTATCTTGTATCTTAGTTTGCAAGTTCTCAATGAACATCCATTGAAGGTGAGGGTCAAAAATATTTATGTCGATTTGGGAATAAAGCATTTGGTAGCATGAAATGAAGTCGGCAACTTTTTCATCATCCCTTTGCTTACATCTCATCAAATCAACTAAGGTCATCTTAGGACTTATATGCACTTGGACATAGTTTATAAAGGCCTCAAAAAGTTCATTGAATGAATGAATTGAGTTGTTCGGTAACGAGGAAAAATATTCTAAAGCGGTATATTTCAAGGACC
Organism: Sequoia sempervirens; assembly: GCA_007258455.2. NCBI lineage: Eukaryota > Viridiplantae > Streptophyta > Pinopsida > Cupressales > Cupressaceae > Sequoia > Sequoia sempervirens. The sequence goes on from VDFB02086081.1 coordinate 337,675,154, forward strand.
TAGGGAAAAGCTTAGCCAAGAGCTTATCCTCAAGGACAAAATCACTACATAAGGCAGTATAAGTGGAAACATGATTGGAAGGATCTCCTTTCCCTCCATATTTCTTAAACCTAGGAATATTTATACCTTGTGGTGTCGACATTCTCAATATCTCCAAGGATAAGGGATTGCTTTTGAAATAGTATGAATTTTGGCCATTTTGATTTTGGTTTATGGTGGAAATTTTCTTTTGAAGGGATGAAACATTTTGCAAAAGTTGGTTAAGGATGGCGTCATTGGTTGTATTTTGAGATGGTGGAAAATATGGTGGAGGTATATATGTGTTCGAGGGAGTAGTGAATGGAATTATTATGGGAGGTAAAGTGGTAGGATACATGATGTGAGATGCCACAAAGGTACTAGGATTGCTAGTGGAAATGCCCAAGGTAGGAAAGACATTACTAGTAGGTTGCAACGTTGTTGTAACTTGAGGGTTGGTATAGTTAGGAATAGAGGCAATGGTTGTAGGAGGAATTTGAGTTCCTCATTGAATTTGGATATTGTTCAAAGGTTGAGCACAAGTAGTAATTGAGGTAAGATGTTTTCCAAAAATCTAAGTTGGGTTATGCACAACTTCTACTCCTTCACTTTCAATCATATGATGTATGTTATCTATGGTAGGAATAGTAGTGTTGGAAATGTTTTCAGTACTCACTTGATGTCATAGGTTTGCTAACTCTTCATGGATTTGTATTATGTTTTCTTTAGGAACACTAGCAACCATTATTTCATCACTTGACATGCTACTTGAAGGTAAAAATTTGTTAAGGATATGGTCCATACCTAGTGAACTAGTGTCAAGACTGTGAGTGAAAGAGCTAGATAACCCAAGATCCATGAAAAGTGTGCTATCATGGGATGGAATGAGTCTCAAACTACGTCTCACTATAGTATTAGCAATAGAAGTGCCAAGTTGTAAAGCTCATGCAAGGGACAATCAATGAATGCAATATAGATGCAATGAACACAAGATAACTGATATGCTTTAATTTTGATTCTTATGTTTACAAATGCACTTGAAATGAAACCAAATTAAGCTAGAGTTAATGAAATGAATGAAACAAAAGCTTAGTAAACTGAAATAAATATCTAACAACAACAAATAGAAGCACAAAACCAAGGGTTTTATTACTAGAAAAAGTAGTTTTAGGTCTAACACAAGACTAAATCACCCATAAAGGCATATGAGTCCTAATTAGGGTTTTTCAAAGGTTTAAATGTTGAAAAAAACACAACACAAAATTCCCAAAAATCAAGTAAAACAACCTGTACTAGGACTAAATTTCCCAAAGGGGCGTATGAGTCCTAGATTAGGGTTTTGACACTAATTTTGAAACAAATTCTAAGTGAATGTTAGGTTTTCTGGTTCGTATGATGTCTTGACTATGTGTAGTTACAGATTTCAAATGAAATTCAATGATGAAAGATGCAAAAATGCAACCTATATGCATTTTCACTAATGCAAAGTTTAGAAGCCCTAGGTGCAAATTAACTAATGCAAGACCTAACACAAAGTTAATGTACAAGCTAGATCTAGGAATAAAATGCACTCTAAATCAGAAATAAGGTGTCCAAAGGCTAGGTTCACCAAGATGAAACACAAATGAACATTGGGTTCACCAAAATGAAACACAAAGGAAATGAGGGGATAAGAGGTGGGATGAGTGAAGGGAATGGGTGGATCCCAACTATCTCCTATTTCGCTCTAGTTCATTCAAGGAAACCCTAGGAGCAACAACCTAATGATTGAATTGAGGGAAGGGTTTGTTACAAGGTCTCCTTGGGTGTGATTAAACAAGAAGGGGGGTTCACCACTAAGAAAAGGCTTAGAAAGAAGGAAATGCAAATAGTATGCAACTCTAGCTATGTAATCTAGGAAATGAAACACAAAATTATAATAATGAACTAATAATGAATAGAGGGGCACTTGGAAAATTGGAGATGCTTGAAACAAGGTCTACAATCCTAAAATTGTGACTTTTGATGCACATTGGGATTCATATGCAAGATTGGGTGATTTAGTACCAATTTTGGGTTTTAGGTTGAATCTCGAATCTACAACTAGTAAACCAGGATCTACAAAAAATATTTGAAAATTTGTATACTAGGATTCATACGCCATAAGTGGTGATTTAGTCCTAGTATCAAGGTTGATCTGAAACTCTAATATCCTCTAATGATCTTATGTAGCTTCTCTCCCTTCTGATCTCCAAGTTTGAAACTTTGAATTCTGGCCTGTAGGTGACTTTCCGTGAAGATGACAACTTCTTGAAAACCTTCTTCAATCTTGCAACTTAATCTTTAAAGGATCTTCAAGTCCAAAACACCTAGATCTACAATCACGCATGTAAAGGAGAGAAAAATGTTTTTTTGTTAGCAGGATAGGGGTTTTCCTTGGTCAAACCCCGTTTTGGTAATCAAACCTTGAAATAAAATGAAATAGAATGAAGGAATGATGAATGAATAAATATGTAATGTTGCAACTCACCAAACCATTGTAACAAAGGCTACAAACTTGTGTGAAATGGATAGGATGAATGTAGATCTTTATTCTTGATTAAATGTTATGGATCTTGACTTCAATGCTTTCTTGAATCATAAAACCCCTACATCCCAAATGTTAACTCAAAAACACACATGATGCATTGTGACTTTGACATGATGCTTGAATCTTGAATATAGCCCCAAAATGCTTGATAATCAACTCTTGAATGCTCTTGAATTCTCTTGTAAAATTTTGTGAACTCTTGTGTAAGTGCTTTTGATTTCTTATGAAGTTCTAGCATGAAACTATGTGAAATAACCTTGTATTTATACTTGTTTATAGCCAAATTTCTCAAAATTACAACACTACAAGCCGACATTAGATCTAGGAGAATAAAATCCCACCAAGAATTGAATTCAAAATAGGTCCAAACTAAGGCGAGGCTCATACGCTAGTTGGGTCATGAGTCCCAGTAGCCTAGGCTTGGGACACAAATTTCAAGAAATATTAAGTTCAATGTCAAATTCAGGTTCATGCCCTGAAACTTGGGTGGGACCCATACACCCAAGGCACTGGTGTATGAGTCCCAGATTACTAAATCTGAGACACACAACCCAAAAAAAAAAATTATGATTGGTCATTAGATATATATCAAGATTATCCTCATAAAGATGCATTAAATAAGGCTCGTGGATGTAAAATAGGACCAAATAAGGCATAAAGAAGCCCAATTTTAGTGGGGAGGGCCCAAACAAGTGTGAAAATGTAGAGGGATACATTTTTCTACACTACAATATTATAACCGGTTATAAGATATTACAAGGCTCACTGCCAAGACTCACTGTCCTTGAAAAGGATCAAAGCTTAAAAATAGATACAAAATAAAATGGCTAGATGACCAAGGTATGAACTGATACAAAATGCACCTTCCTTGTGTTGAATTTAGTTCCAATGAAGCTCTAAAAACAAAATACTACTCTATTATGCAATCTCTCAACATATAATTCAATTTTGTACTTAATCTAACTTCACAGATATGAATTTGCAAGAATACATGAAATTAGATCTTACACACACATCATATATCTCGCATACTACAAATCTCTTCTTTTTTAATACTAAACTATTCCACATTTATACCTTATTACTTTCGCATACATCAATTAGGTTGACCTAATTAGACATAGCCCTATTTCAATTCAAAACACTTTGTCGGCTTCATACATGGAAACAACCTCTTTGTGATCAAATCAAACATGCAAAACTTTGAATTAAGGTCGGCACGGGGTGATCCCACAATAATGGGTTGCAATTTTTGGCCAAACTTGACATTAAAATCAGGATTTTTCACCAGACATTCACTTTCTTACACCTATAGCAACTAAACCATTAAGGTTTTGAAGATGAATTAAACTAGTTATTTGTTAGATATTTTGTGTGGATTATAATTATATTTTTTTAAAAAAATTAAAAATAAATTGTGAATCATTTTATGTAATTTTTAATAACTTATTTTTTCTATTAATCAACATTTTTAAAAAGTGATGTTTACTTCGGCACACATAACTTTTTTTATAGATAGGATACAATTCTGATTTTTAAAATACAAATTTTTCACACCAATATCTAGGGGATGGATATTTTTTATAATTTTTGTTACATATTTTTTTTCAATTAATTTTCCAAGTCAGCGTAATTATAATTTGGACGAGGTGTACTTCATCCCGTAACTTTTTTTGTATTCATTTGAATTAACTTATTCTTTTTTGTTGGAATAAGGACATCAATACCTAGGGCACATGTATTTTTTAGAATTTTTTCTCTATTTTTCTATTTTTTGTATGTGTGAAATAAAGAACTTGATGTTCATTGAAAATCCTACATTCACAAGAAATAAAAATAAATATAATAATCAAATTAAACATATTTAAAATTATACTTTTAGGAAGCTTATAATAAGAATACAGGATTACAAAACATAAATTTTAAATGAATTCATTTGATCACCCAAAAGGTAAATCAAAAGTGGTTTTATCACATTTTGATAGGTGTAGAGGAGACTCGATTATAGGTATGGTTTAAATCTAACAAGGTTCTATCCAAGGGGGTTTGATCTAAGGGGGTTTGATCAATCCCTCTTTAATTAAAATAATTTAAATGGAACCTTTAAAGTCATAAATCATTGTATTTTCTAAAAATATGTGATTTTAGGAAAAAATCAGGATGTCCCAAAAAGTGTAACCCATTATTGTGGTAGCACCCCACAGATCTAAAATAGATCCCCTTAACATCTACAACACATATTAATCTTTATAGCATAACTTGAAGCATTGAGTCGGCCCGGCTAGGAATTAGACTCAACCACAAAATAAGTCGATCCACACAAGATCAATCATCTATGCAAGCATATAATCATTTTCCATTTAGAATATGTGTAGTGCTGACACCTATAAGCCTTCTCCCAAATTTTTAGAGTCTAAAGCCAAATACCAAAGGAATGAAGACCAATTAACTTTTATCAACCTGTATAGTATAAGTCGAAATATAGTTTGTTGAAATTTTGTCATTTGTAACTTTTAGCTAGATTAACCAAAACTGTTGAAACCTTCAATATAGGTGTATTGAGAATTCCCAAACAATATACTCTAACTGCATAAGTTGATCTTGAAACATGAGTGAATCCAAACCAAAATACCAGATCAAGATGACACAAAGACTATTTTATCGGATCATGCAAAATTGAAAACAAACATTGTTGTCATCAATGACAACACTACAAAGGGTTCCTTCTTCATTATTTCAACACTTGCATTATAACACACTTGTGTTATGCCCTAGATGGGCCAAAAGGTGGTTGTGGCAATTTTTTTTTCTTCAATCTTTATGCACATGCCCAAGGAATATTCTACATGTATAGAATACTGAAACTTGAAGAGAAATATACATTTAAATTCCAATTCATATTTATATATCCTTCAAATTGAATTTGAGTTGTTCTCCAAAATTCATGCATCAATTCAAACTAAGGCTCATAAAAAATAAAATAGGATATGAATTCACCAAGTGACATGCAATATTCAAACTAGACTTAGAACTCAACTTATAACATTTTCATCACATGAGTGCATGGATTGAGCATAAAATACTGCATTGAAAATTTTGAATCATTCAACTCTAAAATCCCCCCAAAATTAACTTCAACTCAACTCCTTATATCTCTCCATTAAGGTAACTGCATTACTATTCTTCAACTTGTACTTGAAGTAAATTTGACATCCCAGTGGCATGGAATATCAATATGAAAATTTGACATCCAAGTACCACATGTCCTCCTTTAGACCTAGAAAGCCAAATAAACATAGAAAACATAAATAATTACTTTTTGTTATGTAGATTAACAATTTGCCCAAGATTTTCCCACATAAGAGTGATTATTAGGTTTATTGTTAAAATGTAGAATTATATGGGCCTACCCATTATATTTTATTCAACCACCATTCTAATAAAATAAGCACTAATATTATTAAAATGTGCACCGTTAAAATATTAATCAAATTAACACTCATTTTAAGGTGTGTATGGGAAACTTGTGGACATATACTTGTATGTATTTAAAATTTACAAATATATCATTGTATGCTTGTAAAAATTATAGATTTACAATTGTATACATGATTTTTTTTAGACTTACAACTATACACAAACAAAATTTACAAACATTCACTTGATATAAAATATAAAATGTTATACCTACAAGATGATAAATTTATCTAACTATTTACAACACTTCCAAAGAAATTACTTATGGTAAAAAATACATTTTTCTTTGTTCAAAATAAATTTATAAATTCTTTTTATCTTAAAATATTATTTTCTAATAAAGAATTGCTAATCCATTTAATTACAATTGTTGAATTTGAGTTCCAATTGTAAGTAACAAATTGTTGATTGCTTTTTAATATTGGCTACATTTTCTTTTTTTAGTTGAATTTAAATTTTTTAAATTTTTGTAAAAAATGTGATTGATTTGTTATAATTTTCAAGTTTATTTATGTTCAAATATAGTAGGGGAACCTTACATCAATAAACATTTTTGCAATACCTTAATTAAATGGGAGATGCCAAGTAGTAGTTAGACCAAGTTTGGACAAATTAAAGGAAGTGACTATTCTCCCTACAAAATACACCTATAGCCATCAAATGCACATGTACATGGCCATTACACCTATCACATCACTTATAAAAATAAATATTTTTTAACTATATTAAAAAATATGATTATACAATTTAATTACGAGTCAAGCCATATAATGCACATTATATTAGAGCATGTCTTAACCAACTCTATTGCATGGGTAGTGATGTTATTCAATATAGTGGCTCACATTTATTTAAAAGTAAACAATTTATTTTTATCGATCATATATGGCATGGATGCATGCATGATAGATACAATACATTTTGTTAAGAGAACAACCACTTCCTTTTAAGGACCATTAATTGGTCAAACATAACTTGAAGTCATTTGATCTTTGTGTCTATCCATATAGAGTGGATTTATCAAATGTGTATATGTAACTTATTACAAGATCATGCTTTTATTTTTAGTTATTCTTATATTTTGTACAAATGGTCCTTAGTTGCAACTACGTTGTCTTTTATTAATGTTGAGAGACATTCTACAATGGTAACAAATGAAAATGTGTGTATATAACTCATTGCAAGATGAGGCTTTTATTTTCAATTATTCTTATATAAATTGTGCAATGGTCCTCAATTGCAACTACATTATCTTTTATTAATATTGAGAGACATTCTACAATGGTAACAAAGGGTGGGATATAAGAGTGTGGGTGTGTTAACAAAAATTCTTATCTTTTACCTAAAATTTGTTAGTCTTTTACACATCAAAATATTAATATTTAATAAAAAACATTATATTTCTAAAATAAACAACAAATAAATTTTGTCTCTATAGATATAATAAATAAAATAATTTCTAATGTAAAATAAAATAGCTTCAAATTGATAACTCTCAATATGTTTAGATAATATATTTAAAAATATTTATACTAATTCTATACACACTAAACTAAAAGATATGACTACACATACCTTAACGCCTACTATATTATTAATATATATTATTTTTCAATTAATGTTTTTTTAATATATTTAACAAAGACCTTATCCAATACACCAATAGGACATAAATGGCTATTGAATCCTCTCTGCTAGTATTAATTGTTTCTGTATTTTATATAAACGAAGGTAGATGGTGTGGTGGTTAAACATTGGCCTCGAAGGAGCCGACCAATGCGGGACTTGTACTTTATGCTTATTCCTCTCATGCGTTTTTTGGTCGAGTCCCTTTCGCATACGATCCCTGTCCTCGAGACACCTGTGCCTTGAAAGTATTTTCACTGTGCGTACGGCAGAGGGCTTTCTTGGATTATTGCGCTCCAAAATTTGTAGCAGCTTCAGAGATATTTTTGCTATGATATTGATGATGCCGCAGCCTGCAAATAAAACATAAAGCTCTGTGAATTTGTGTGGCTTCACAGTTTTGAACCGTACTCGTGAGACGTCATGGACAAAGTGGACAACAACTTATTTATTTTACGTATCTTCGTACAGATTTCGCACTGAAATATTACCCTTACGAGTCGAAGCACCAAACAATAGTATGATTTGTATGTTTACATGAAAGGGGTATTTCTTCCGAAAGTTAGCTAATTTTGCTTTAAAACTGGCCTCAAAATTTTGCTTTTCCTGTTCGCTGTCTACTGCTTATCGTCAAAAGGGAGAAAGAAATGGAGAAATCGGCAGTTGTCGTAGAAGCAGAGAAAGATCCATCGCAGGAATTCAGTTTAGTTAGGGAACTGGCGCAGGGACATATGAGTAGAGTGTTTCTGGCGTTGCATCGCATGAGCAAGGAGCTTTATGCTGTGAAGGTGATGCGTAAGCCCAGTCTCTGTCAAAGAGTCAGAGCCTTTAAATTGGCCTTAAGGGAGAAGGATATCCTATCCAGTTTAGATCATCCCTTCCTTCCTTCTCTTTTTACTCACTTTGAGTCTGATAATTACTTATTTTTGGCTACAAAATATTGTTCCGGCGGAGATATGAGTGTGCTGCGTCTTAGACAGCCTAATCAAACATTTTCTGTATCGGCCACAAGGTATGTTTTAAAAGGTAATCTAAATGCTTAATTACAGACATTAGATTTCCACAGATTTGAAAGTTTCTGGAATTTACAGACATTAGATCTCCACAAATTTTGAAGTTTCTGGATTTGACTGGGCAGGCATCCTATTTTTATTCTGCTTTCAATATTTTGATAATGTCTCATAACTGACTATTCTGCTTTCAAAATATAGAGTATGATCTGATACATTGATGAAAAATATATCTTCGCCATGAAATCCAGAAACTCTCAAAAACCTAAATAACCTGATACTAAAAGCTTTATTCAATATAAAAAACGTTAAATCGCTTATCCACACGCAGTCTTTAAATTTTCACTGCAAAACAGTACAGATCGTAAAGATCGTAACTTTCACCCTAGTTTTGGATTTATAGTGATAAACTTATAATTCCATTAACATCCATGGATTTTTTGCTTTGGCTGTCTTCAGGAATTCAATGATAGTTCTTTGTGTGAACAGGTTCTATGCTGCGGAAGTAATTCTTGCGCTGGAATATCTTCATAAGAAGGGGGTCGTCTACAGAGATCTAAAGCCAGAAAATATACTTGTCCAAGATAGCGGTCACTTTATGCTTATTGATTTCGATCTTTCGCTCCGCCTCTCTTCCATTCCACAAAAAGAAACCGAGAAGCTGATTTCTAATTCCAAGCTCAGCATTGGCGAGTGTTCCAAAGATTCCGACGAGTGTAGCTCCCAACGGTCGTATTCATTCGTAGGAACCAAGGAATACATGGCGCCGGAGATTCTGTGGAGCACTGGACACGCTTTCCCTGTAGACTGGTGGTCGCTAGGAATTTTCCTGTACGAGATGGTATACGGCCGGACTCCTTTTGGCGGGGTTAACAGAAAGGAAACATTTTATAATATTCTCTGCAAAGATCCATTCTTTACGGGACCCTTTTCCGCCCTGCAAGATCTGATCGAAAAACTTTTGGTGAAGGAGCCCTCCAAAAGGTTAGGGTCTTCCAGAGGGGCTGAAGAAGTGAAAACACACCACTTCTTCCACGGCCTTCGATGGGAGGAGTTGGAGTTCGTCTCCAGGCCTCCATTTCTTCCCTGTAATTTTGCTTCTGACCATTGCTCTGTTTCTTCTCAGCAGCGTTGCTTGATGCGGAATAAGAATTTCAGTGCCAATTCTCTCCCCCCACATGATTTCATTTCCGAATATTTTTAGTTCTCCGTTCTCAATCTCGGCCAAAGATAGCCTACCATTACAAACTTCGGCCTCTCAGCCATGGACATTCCAGAACTTGTCAGTCCCACCGTACCAGATATTCTTCCTTCTTGAAAGCAATTCCCTCGCAAATAACTCCAAACTCTCGAATGAATCTACACCTCACAAGTTACATTGTTTGAGCCTCTTTACTTTGTATCTGATTGCTGGTTAATCGTACTACGCCTGCAATAAACCTGTTGTGACATATATGCCGCCAATGGAATATATTATCTATCTTGTTTAAAGAAAATTCGAATTTTGCTTCATTTGTTGATTTGAAACTCACTTAGGTTTAAGTTAACAAATTGTTTTCTCATCCATTTTATAATGGTGGAAGGGATTGAGTGTAATGACATGAATGTCTTTTATCTAAAATTTGGTGATCATTTATATATAAAAATATTAGTATTTAATAATAAAAGTAATATTTATAAAATAAGTAGCACATAAATAAATTATTTTTTTAATTAAAATACAAGAAAATTTATGTGGTTGTGTAGTAAATAAAATAATTTCAAAGTAAAATAAAATAACTTTTTGGTAAATAAAAAAGCTTCAAATTGATATCTCTTGGTAGTTTTTTTAATAAATGTATATAAGATATATGTACTAGTAAAATAGACTAGTGATATAAAGATTGCTACTATTGATAAAGATAAACTATTAAATAATACATTACAATAGTTACAACCTACAAATGATAGTCAACACATTTTTAAAATATGTGAACAATTATGAGAGTGGAAAACTCTATATTAAAGGCACTTCACATCATTTTTCTCATCCTTTTATAAATTGTAAGCCTTCGTGTTCAAAATCATATGACAAATTCATCATGTTGTTTTGTCATAGAATAACTCACATGATAGAAAAATATATTAGTAAATATGTTGCAAATTCTTAACAATACTTGATAATAATAAGCCACTTCAAGGTAGTAAAGCTCTAAAAGTACTCAATAATAATATAATTATTGAAATGGCTATAATAAACTTCCTAGTGTCTCTTATATATACCATACCTATGTCACACTCACAACCTAGACCAACCTAACTACCTATCTTCAATAAGAATAAAATTCCTAATGCACGATGATAATAAACTAAGCACTACTTCCTATAATACCATGCTTATGTCATAGACACAACCCAAGCTAACCTAACTACATATAAAGCTATATAATTGACCATATAACATAATAAAGGCTTATGCTAGCCACAAGTTAATTATACATATCCCTATGCATGATATAGGTTAAAGGCATATATGTACCCTTTAGACATGTATTTTTCTCAATGTGATCAATTGTGGATGCTTTTGCATAAAATCTCTTTTTCATGTGGCATCTTTGATACAAAAGTTCTTCTATTGAATGAGGTACTTTGTGATTGTCCTAGTCCTTAACCATGTCTACATAATTAACTTTGGATCCAATATTATTCTTTCCTCTTCATCTAGCTTTAGTAACACTATCTATGTAGGTTAATAACCTTCTTTAAACATGACACCTAAATATTTTGGATCTATTATTATTGTTAAAGGTAACCTAATTTTGTATTCTAAACAACCATTCTTCTACAAAATTAATATAGACCATAATATTTATGTGAGATATTTTTATTCTTGTTATCTTGTTTCAATGGTATTTACTTATATGGTTGCAACCTGAAAAAAATCTAATCCCAAACTTTAAAATTTCTTTCGCTATAGTGTTGGTTAGCCTATTATTTTATTCAGTTTCATGTCATGGCCAAATCCTCCTAAAGACTTGAAAGTACCTATTGTTGATGATTTATGTTATCTTCCATAAACTAAACTATTGGTGTAGTAAAATCTCATGAAAGGGCTCATAGGAGCAAAGGATCTTAAAAACCTAGAGGAACGTTCCACAATGAATTGAAATAGAAAAAGTAGATTAAGTCATTAATGAATAAATAACTCTCATGCATAGTGATGACTTTACACACTAAATCTATGATATTATATAGATAATACAAAGGTTAGGGATAGAATTTGGAGAGTAATTGTCCAAAAATAACTTATTTAAGAGATAGTTAATTAGTTAAGCTAAGCTTCAAAACAATAGTTAACTAATAAAGCATATCTACTCAAGATAGAATTATAACATTAATACTAAATAGCATACATGAAACTTTGGGATACCATAAGATTATGAAAAGTGTCTTAACCTTATGACTTGAGACAAAATGGTCAAAGATTAGGTAAAATTCTAAACAAGTGTGAACAAGTCCTAAGAGGATATGTTTTTAGTAAATTAACATGTTCACACTAACACCCTCTTACAAGTTACATTGTTTGAGCCTCTTAAATTTATATCTGATAGATTTTTGGTTGTATTATGCTTGCAATAAACATGTTGTGACATCTATGTTGCCAATGGAATATATTATCTTTCTTTTTAAAAGAAATTTTGATTTTTGCTTCATTTATTGATTTGAAACTCACTCAAGTAAAAATAGATACAATTATTTTCTTATCCCCTTAATTAAATTCAAGAGGCATTCTACAATGGTAACAAAGGGTGGAGTTTAATGGAATCAGCATGTTAACAAAAAAATTATCTTTTACCTTAAATTTATTGGTCATTTGTATATAAGAATATTAATAGTTAATAATAAACATAATATTTATAAAATAGGTCTAGCACACAAATATAGTATTTTTTAATATAATAAAATCTATGTGGCTACATGTAGTAAATAAAATAGTTTCAAAGTAACATGAAATAAATTTAAGTAAATAAAAAAGTTCCATTTTGATCTCTTGGTATTTTTAGAAGATAGATGTATCTAAGATATCTATACTAGTAAAATAGACTGGTCATAGAAAGGTTGCTATTATTAGTAATTAGAAACTATTAAATAATAAATTAGAATAGTTACAACCTACAAATGATAGTCAACACATATTATTGAAGTATGTGAAAAATTAAAACTAATGAGTGGAAAGCTCTATGTTCAAATTCATATGACAAAGTCATCAAGTTGTAACTTGCATGATAGAAGAATATAATAGTAAATATGTTGCAAATTATGCTTAACAATACTTGATAATAATAAGCCATTTCAAGGTAGCAAAGCTCTAAAAGTCCTCAATAATAATATAATTATCAATCTAATTATAATAAACTATCTAGTGCCTCTTATATATACCATACATATGTCACACTCACAACCCAGACCAAGCTAACTACCTATCTTTGATAAAAAATAAAATTTATAATATGGTGATAATAAAATAAGCACTACCTCCTATAATGTCGTGCTTAGTTTAGTTTTTGCAACTCAAAATGATATGACAGTACAAATACCAACATAGAAAGGTATGATAGTACAACTTCATTTAATTTTCATTGATCTCCTAAAAATATTCAGGCTTTGACAATAGTGGACTTCTTTGAAAAGCATAAACTCCTTTGACATCAATGACAACCTTTGTTCAACATTCTCCTTAAGACTTGAAAGTAAATATTATTGATGTTTCATATGGTCTTCTATTAAATAAATTTATTTTGTTGTAAAACCCCATGAAAGGAATCATAGGAGAAAAGGATCTTACAAACCCAAAGAAATGCTCCACAATGAATTGGAATAAAAAACTAGATTTTCATTAAGGAATAAATAAATTTCATCCATAATGATGATCTTATACACTAAATTTATGCTCTTATATATATATATAAGACAAATACTAGGGATACAATTTTTTTATATATGCAAATAAGATTTGTATTGATTATGGAAAAAGATTACAAACATCTGCAATGCAGAATGAAAAAATTGTAGTAGCTATCATCCAAACTTGACATTTTACCAGCCCAAACGAACTAGGAACCTGGCCATATACCAACCAAAATAACCAACTGGCAGACCATACAGCCTTGAGCACAGATAAAACAAAAATGCCTAGTCAAGGGTAGCAACCACCAAACTATTAACATATATATGAACAGAATGACAAAATAACCATTAAACCATGATGGACTGACCCCTAGCTAGACCTTTCACCACCAAGGAATCCATTAGCGTGGGTGAAGCCCCTAAAATATGAAACTAGAGAACCACACTATGCTTGAGGGAGCTTCAGAGCTTTCAACAAGTAGTCCACCCCAACTACCACCTGGTGATTATGCTAAACCAATTTCATTCCTTTTAGATCAAGTAGAAATGGGTAGTACTTGATCACCTCACTTGGGATATGGAGGGTAAACATATCTCAGGGCCAAGGGATACCCATGCCAAGGGAGGTGACATATAGGACTTCTTCAATGCCCATAAGCAATTTCATAGGAAAAAGTCATTAAACCAACACCTTAGCCTCCACCTTGGACATTTTGATTCACAAAATTGAAGCCAAGAACCGAGAAGTAATGCAGGTACTCACTCAATAAGCTTTTTCATCCTCCACAAAGTCCCATCCCTAAACCATTTTCACTGCTACCAGAATCAAAGAGTCATACCATTTGAGGATGTGTTTGTGACATTGGTCTATGACACTCCCACAAAATGCCATTTTCGTACACACTCTTCAGATGAATCAACATGGACATACCAATGCTCGTTAAGGTTTCAATAGACATCCTTGCCACAAATTTCAACCACTCCCCCATTATCATACAACAAAAAAGACACTGTAGAAATCACCACAATGCTAGTGCCATTGAGAAAACAGAGCCAGAATGATATGATCCAACTCGACTCAACTAGCGGTAATTATACAATGGTGAGCCCGGTCTCATGATGATGATTAAATTTTGATTGTGCATTCCCCATGGGGAACCATCCTATGTTTACTACAAGAATGCCACCTCACCTGCATGTATCGCCAAACCTAAGCCCAGGGTACTAATGAAATGACAGGCGAGGATACGAAAACAAGTTTTGTATAACGCCTAACACTAGAATCATTTAATCTTTTTATCTATGATGCCAAAATTGGTAGGGTGTTAGGGTTAGAAGGCAAATATCTAATAGTTAAATGTAGATTTGATCAATAAAACAAAGAAATAAAACATATAGAAAATTATAGCAAAAACAAGACAACACAGAGAATTTAACGTGGTTCACCCAATCCTTGCTACATCCACAAAACTGTAGCCATCCAATGATTTTATTATCCAGTGTAAAACATATTACAATCTCTCTAATAAATTCCCTACTGCAACCCACATCCAAACTGCTTATAATGAGATTTTCAGAAACTTCCAGAATTAGGGTTCTACAAAGTCAGTTTTTTCTTTTGTAGGTGACGAAGCGAAAAAATAGGAAAAAAATTTCTTAGGGGTTGTCACCCCAAAACCCTTGCTCGAGGCCCAACCCAGCCCCAAACCCCGATGAGGATACATGAAGAGTATACAATATAGCATGCTCAATCACCACATACCAACAATCTCCCACTTGGAAACTAATCCTAGATGACACCACTACACTTACATCTCCCACTGGAAATAAGCACCTTGGACCCTACTGCTCTATTATAATTTTAACCATGAAGACCAACTGAAGTTGAAGAGGAGCTCAATTTCTCCCTTGTCACTGCCTTTGTAAACATATATGCTGGATTGGCATCTATATGTATCTTTTCTGGTTTTACCTGTCCATCCTCCAACACCGACCGAATGAAATGATATCTCAACTATATGTGTTTGGTTTTAGAGTACAAGAAAAAATTCTTTGCAAGATGTATATCACTTTGGCTATTTGTAAACAAGTGATTGTTAACCTATTGTTTTCCCAAATCTTCCATAAAAATTTGTAGCCATATCATCTCCTTTTCTACCTTTGTTGTAGCAACATACTCTACCTCTATGGTGGATAAATAAATCACCTTTTGTAATTGAGAAATCCAACTCGCTGTTGTCCCACCAACTATAAATACATAACCTATGGTACTTTGCCTGTATCTACATCCTCTACCAAATCTGATTCAGCATGGCCTTTTTAATTAGTATTAGAGCCCCCAAAACATAAACATTTATTAGATGTGTCTCTCAAATACCTAAGAATCCATTTTACTGCATTCCAATGCTCAACTCCGAGATGACTCATATACCTGCTAACAACTCCTACAACAAATGCAATATCCGGTCTTCTGCATACCATGGCATACATTAAACTACCTACAACTGAAGCATATGGTACCTTGGACATTTTTTCTTCCTCTTCTTGTTTTTTTGGACACATATCCTTAGTCAATTTAACATGACTAGGAAAAGGTGTGCTAACAACTTTTGCATTCTCCATATGAAATCTATAAAACACCTTTTCAACATAATCAGCCTGAGAAAAACAATTTTTTGTTTTTCCTATCTCATGTAATCTTCATACCAAGGATTTTCTTTGTTGCCCCCAAATCCTTCATAGTAAATAAATTTGCTAACTGTTGTTTTAACTCCTTTATGTGATCTATGTTAAACCCCGCTACAAGCATATCATCAACATATAAACATAAAATAATGTAGCTATCATCATCCAACCTCTTAAAATAAACACAATGGCCTAAATTACATCAACTGTAGCCATGCTCAACCATAAAGTTATCAAATTTAATATACCATTGCCGAGGTGCTTGCTTCAAGCCATATAAACTTTTCTTCAATCTACACACCAATTTCTCTTGACCTTTGACCTCAAATCCTTGTGGTTGTTCCATGTATATTTCCTCTTCCAAATCACCATGGAGAAAAGTTGTTGTAACATCAAGTTGTTCTAAATACAAATCTTCAACAACAACAATACTTAAAACAGTATGAATAGAAGTCATTTTAACAATTGAAAAAAATATTTCATCAAAATCAATACCCCTTTTCTGTGCAGATCTCTTTACAACTAATCTAGCTTTAAATCTTTTCTTACCTCCATCCTCCTTTTTCAGCATGTTTGGTAAAGCCTTTTTGCCTACAAGCAACTTGCATAATTCCCAAATTTAATCTTTCAACAAGGAGTCCATTTCTTCTTCCATTCCATGCTCCCAATGAACCTTGGTATTCACCTACATAGCTTCATCATAACATTCTGATTCAGCAACATCAGTTAATAAAATAGAATACAAAGAGGGAGAAAATCTTTTTGGAGGTCTACTTATCCTTGAAGATCGTCTAACATTCACTGGAGTTTGTGGTATTTTTTGTTACTGTTGTTGCGAAGCATGAGGAACCACTGGAACATTGCTATTTGGTGTATCATCCAACACTACATAATCATTTTCTTTCTTCTCATGTTGTTGCAACTGATCTTTGTACAACACTTTCTCATTGAATATGACATCCCTGATTCTCACAATTTTTTTATTTTCAAAATCCCAAAGCCTATAACCAAATTCATCAATGTCATATCCAACAAATATACATTTCTTTGATTTTGCATCAAGTTTGGTTCTATTTTCAGAATTTACATGTGCAAATGCTTCACAATCGAAGGTCTTGAGAAAAGAATAACTCGCCTTCTTACCTATCCATGCTTCCTCTGGGATACCACAACCCAAAGAATTAGAGGGACCTCTATTAATTAAATAAACATCAATGTTTACAACCTCTTCCCACATGTTTAAAGGCAATCCAACATGTAATCTCATAGTCCGTACATGCTCCATTATTGTTTTGTTCATTCACTCAACCACTCCATTTTTTTGTGGAGTCCTTGGAACTATTTTCTACCTATGAATACCATTAGATCCTGAACAATAATCTTCAAACTCTTTGCTGCAATAATCACCACCATTATCAAATCTAAGATATTTTAACTTTTTACCTGTCTCATTCTCAACCAAGCTTCTCCATTTCTTAAAAGTTTCAAATACATCAGATTTATGCCTAAGGAAATAAATCCATACCTTCCTTGTTGCATCATCAATAAAAGTGACATAATACCAAGAGCCATCGAGAGAAGATACTTGAGCTGGTCCCCATGCATCTATATGCACAACCTCCAATTTCTCATCTTTCTTTTGCTTCTCATCCTTGAGAAAACTCTCTTTTATTTTTCATACACACAACTTTCATAGAAATCCATATTAATGTTCACATTTCAAACCTGGTAAAATATTCTTTGAATGAAGTACTTTCATACCTTTTGCACTCATATGCCCAAGTCTATTATGCCACAGTTCTAATTCAGAATCCATAGCAATTGTTTGATTTTCTACCTGTTGAACTGCACCAACTGTTCCTGAACATTGATTTTTATCTAAGTAGAAAGAACAGTATGACCTGTACAAAGATATAAGGTGCCTACTTTCACACCTTTTGCTACCACTAAGGAACCTTTTGTAATGTTCTAATTTTTATCACTAAATCTAACAACACAACCTTCATCATCTAGTTGCCCTGCTAAAATTAAATTTCTTTTTAACTTTGGAACATCCCTTACCTCATGTAGTAGCCAATGATTCTCATTCTGCAACTTAATCTTGATTCTTCCCTTTCCAACAATCTGACAGGGTTCGTTATCTCCCAAATAAACTAGCCCAAAATCCCTTTGGACATAATCAATAAAATAAATTCTATGGGGTGTATCATGAAATGAAGCCCCTGAATCTAACACCTAAGAATCATCAGCATTATCAAGGGAAAGAATCAAAGCATCCTCATCAGATTTATTACTTACCAGATTTTCCTCTTTATTGTCTTCCTTTTTGTCTCCTTTATTTTTCTTAGCCCAGCAATCTTTCTTTAAATGACCCAACTTACCATGGTACCAGTTGTATTGTGAAGTATTGAAATGTGTAAATGCAAAAGCAATAGATACAACACAATAAATGAGACATTGTATTAGAGAATTCAAATCACAAAACTAATCAAATTGAAACAAAGAAAATTCCCTAAAGTCGTCCCATTGTTTCCTATCTTCAAGGATCCATTAAATCATAATGGCTCTTAGATTGCTTTGTGCACTATGACCTTTAGAATGACAACCTAAAGAATGAAATGCTAGAAGATACAAGAAATCTATTCCTACATGATTGATAAACTGTATGATTTGATGAATGATATGATAATGAAGTTGTGATAAGGATATGATGTTAAATGTTGTATTGTAAATGTTGTATGAAAACTACTATGATAACTAAAATGTAGCTACCAAACTAAGCCATGATTATGAGCTAATGAATTCTAAATGCTAAGAATGCTAAATGCTCAAACAATAAATTCTCACAAATGATCTAATGAAAATTCTATAGAGTAATATTGCTCAAAGTTGGGATATGAAATGTTATAGAATGAGGCTGCATTTATAGGATTTCTAAAGCATATTCTGATGTGGCAGCAACCAACGGTCAGGATTTTAGCTAGAAAGATGAACGGTGGAGGATGAAGTTAGAGGGAATCATGGAGAGTGTTCCCTTTAATAGAACACTTTGCCAAGTGTGAGAGAGAATAAATGAAGGAAGAGAGCCAAGAGTCTCAAGTTTTTTTCATAATTTGTTGAGGGAAAAACCCTTTTAAATATTAAGGATATTTAAATTCATGAGACACATGACATGATGAGGTGGCAAGAAGAAAGAGCTGTAGACATGTGACTAAATTTAAATTTGGAATTATTCAAATTTAGTAAGAAGATATTAATTAAATAAAATAAACTATCTGAATTTTTTTATTTAATTAAGATTAGAGGAATATGACTTAAGATAAGAAGAATTAGAAAATGTGAACTATATAAATAAATTTAGAATTTATTTATAAGTAGAAGAAATAAGAGGTTTATTAATTAAATACCTTGTATTTAATTAATTGATTATCCTAACCGATTTTAGGTGTATACATTTTTCCCCTCTTTGAAGTGGTGTGTTTACACATTAATTCAAAGAAAAATTTGCTGCTAGTGCTGACAAAAAAAAAATTGATATGCCCCAAACGCTGATTTTCAAGTGATAATGGATATATGCCCCCTCGAGAGATAAATCGAGGAATTTTTGAATTTTTAGGATTTTTTTTGAATTTTTTGAATTTTTTTATGATTTTCTGATGATTTTCTGATGATTTCAAATTTTATGATGCTTTGTCGATTTATCTCCCAAAAAATAATACTGAATCTGTCACCTTGATTGATTGATGAATTAATACCCCTGGTTAAAATAAATAAATCAATCCCTTTTAATACCATTTAATCACCTCTTAAAAAGGTAAAAGGATGAAAAAGATCCTCATTTGAGTTATTTTCATTTTGAAAATTAGAGATTGAGTGATTGGAGTAACTTTGAGCAAGATGGTGATTCTGATCCAAACCCACCGATTCGAGCCCGTTCGACATCACAACTATTGGTCACGTATGGACCTCAAGTACGTACCCCAAAAAACCTCTCTGTGAATTTTGAATTTCATTTTTCCCGCATTTTCCACATTTAAAAATCCAATTTTCACATTTTAGCGCATTAGAACCCCGATGTAGCGCATTGGTAGCCTGTTTTAGCAAATAGAGTCAAATTTTTAGCGCATCCATGCAAAATTGTAGTGCATATAGTAAAATAGTGCATTCATGAATTTTTTTAGCACATCTGATAAATGTAGTAGCATAACTGGTTTTGTAGTGCATAGGTGATGTTTTGTGGTGCATAAGGTCAGAGTTTTAGCACATAGATCATTTTAGTGCATTGATGTAGTAGAATAGCACATTGATGAGATTTAATGACGCATATAGAGATTTAGCACTTTGAGACCCTATTTTGGTGCATTGATGAAATGTTTTAGCGCATAGAATTTTTCAACACATTGAAACAATGTTCTAGCACATTGATAGCAGAATGATGAACGTTTGATTGTTCTCCTTGTTTTTGATGATTGATGATTGCGTCAGCTAATGTTTTGATGTTGTTTGATGATGTTGATAGATTAGATGATGATTGATCTCATGATAGGTGAGATTCAATGATAGGATAATGATGATTGACCTCATGATAGGTGAGGATCAATGATAGGATAATGATGATTGACCTCATGATAGATTAGGATCAATGATAGACACTCACGAGATGTAATCAAAATCTCATCAGAGCTGATTAGATTGATAGGTTGATTGATGTTGATTGATAAGATTGTCGATTTGCGACATGCTATAATTATAGGACCCTTTGAGGATCCTTCAGTCTCAGGAGTGATTTCTTAGGACCTGGGATTTGATTCCACATCTAGTGCAGGCTAATCTAGATGTGATTGGACGATGTGGATTAACGTCATTGATAGATAAGCCCCAGCGTAGGATTAATAGGGGACTTCTATTGGCAATACAAGGGCAGACAACTAAGAGGGGGGAGGTGAATCAGTTGTCACAGAAATTAAACTTATTAAACTTATTCTCAAATCTTATAAATAAACAAGAAAACAAAAACCATCACCACATCAGAAACACACATAACACTAAGATTTTTTTACGTGGAAAACCTGTTAGGGTAAAAACCATGGTGGAGGTTAATCCACAAGATTATACTCCATTAAAAGTATAAAGAATTATAAATGGGGAATGTACATACATTCAGGAACACTGCCTAGAGCTCACTACTCAAATACAAGAGGCTTACTGCCCAAAGGAAGACATATTGTCTTATAGAAACATTCGGATTACATCCATAAGATTTTGAATTGAGAAAATAGCATCTGCTAATGCCTGATTATAGTTCCAGTTAAGCACATAAACATTTGCTCACTCTTCTTCACACTTTATTTCTGCCTTCGAATGATTAGAACATTATTCATACATAGGACTTGCATATTTCGTACACATACCTTCAAATGGTATAAACAATCACTTATATATATCCCCAACAAGAGATAACATCATCTACATGTTAGCTCCAACAAAAAATAAAATGTGTACAAACTGTCAGCCCAAAACAATAAAAAATTATTAATGCGAATCAACCAATTTCTGCCACAACATATTGAAGACCCAAAACAACATCCTCAAATATGAAACACCTTCAAAAATTATTCCTCGAAGATCCACAACACGCTACAATCACCCTGTCAGCCATGAACATGAAAAACATGAAAACACAAATGAAAATCACTGATCACAAGAACAATGATCAATTCAGACATGCAACAAAGATATAGCATGATCTAGAAACATACACGAGCATCATGAATCACCATAGAAGCATCCACAACAAATCATCTTACTAGAAACACATCATCCTCTATCAGTAACACCAACTGAAGCAATAGAAAAACTGTCAAAACCTAGACACTCATAACTCAATCAAATCTTCATGCATATCTCTACAACTTAACATGGATAAACTAGATATACTCAACAAAAAGCCCTTTAATCCAAAACCTCTTATCATCAACATACTAAACTTCACTACATCACTGACAATCTGGAACTTATTTTATTACAATTTTCTTAATATCCTCAACATATACAACCTTAATGCCAATAGTGTTGAAATCAATGGCAACCACATATCAGTAGCATCCAACAATCTCCCCCTTTGGAATTGATGGCAACACATGATGTGAAAAACACCATCAACGCAACTATCTCTTTGCACTTTATCCCCCTTAGATTTTGATTTGTTTCTCCTCAGCTCTTTCACATGACTCTTCTCCCCACAAATTTTTTCACATGACTCTTCTCCCCCTTTGACATCAATGAAAAAGGTACACATTTTCTCCACACAAGCTCTAAACCACATTTTTGAACATCTGACTACTCCCCTGAGTAGCAACCACCACAACATCAATTTAGATCAAGATATGACTATGAAACACATAGACTAATGCAAGTCAATGCATCTTAGTTCTGATTAGGAGGGGTAATCACCCCTAGCTTCCCTCTGAGATACTCAAAAGTATCCTTAGGCAAAGGCTTGGTAAATATATCTATAATATATTCCTTAGTGGGCACATACTCCAGTCTGACTTCCTTTTCACTCACCTTCTCTCTCAAAAAGTGAAACTTGATATATATATGCTTGGTTTTTGAATGCAACACTAGATTCTTAGAAATGTTAATTGCACTTGAATTATCACAGAATATAGAAATAGGTTCATCATACACAACTCTGATATCTTTCAGCATTTGCTTCATCCACGATACTTGAGTACAATTGTTAGTAGCAGCAATGTATTCTGCCTCTGCAGTAGATCAAGAAATGGAATTTTGCTTCTTACTTAACCATGAAATCAGCTTCTTTCCCAAGAAAAATGCAACACCACTAGTACTATTTATGTCATTCACATCTCCTGCCCAATCAACATCAGTATAAGCACTCAAAGTAAGGTCATCTTCTTTAGGATATCATAGGCCAAAATCAACTATCCCCTTCAAGTATCTAAAAATCCTCTTCACAGTTGTCACATGAGATTCCTTAGGATCAACTTGAAATCTTGCAACAATGCATACAACATTCATGATATAAGGTCTAGTTTGAGTCAAATAGAGAAATCCACCAATCATGGATCTGTATCTAGTCTGGTTCATTTTAGGAGAATCATCATCTTCTGTCAACTTACATCTAGTCACCATGGGTGTACCAACTGGCTTTCAATCTTCCATACCAAACTTCTTCAGTAGTTCTTTCACATACTTGGACTAAGATATAAAGATCCCCTTATCTAGCTGAGTAGTTTGCAATCCCAAAAAGAATTTCATTTCTCCAATCCTAGACATCTCAAACTCATTCTACATCTCATTAGCAAACTTCATGCACAAACTATCATATCCTCCAAAAATGATATTATCAACAAAGACTTCAACAATCAAATTTTTATCATGATCAATCTTGAAATAAAATTACTGTCAATAGTACCTTTATTAAATCTAGAAGCTTCAACAAATACTTGTCCAATCTGGCATACCATGCTCTTGGGGCTTGCTTAAGTCCATATAATGCTTTCTTCAACCGGAAAACAATATCTCCCTGATCAGTCAATTGAAATCCATCAGGTTTCTCAACATACACTTCTTCTTCTAGTTTGCCATTTAGAAATGTCGACTTGACATCCATCTGATAAACCTTGAAGTTTTTGTAAGCAACATAAGCAAGAAATAGTCTCACAACTTCAATCCTAGCAACAGAAGCAAAAGTTTCTTCAAATTCAATTCCTTCCATTTGAGAATATCCTTTACACACTAGTCTTGCTTTGTTTCTAACAACTTCACCTTACTCATTCAATTTGTTTCTAAAGACCCATTTAGTTTCAATTACATTTTTGTCCTTAGGTCTAGGAACAAGAATCCATGTATCATTCTTCTCAATTTTCTATGAATCTTCTTCCATTGCTTCCATCCAATGTTCATCTTTGCATGCTTCATTAACACTATTAGGCTCAGTCTTCAAGATCAAACATTATTCTTTTGCAATTCTTCTCCTAGTTTGAACACCTTTGTTCTTATCACCAATAATCTGATCTTCTAAATGATTTAGTCTTACATACCGTGGAGTCTTGGGCTGTTCTTGAGCTTTAGGCTCTTGTGATCTCACTTTTGCACTTTCACTAGTTCCTTCCTCTTGATTTTCTTGATTCACTAGAATGATCTAAACTTGATTTTAAATCTGAACTTTCTTTCCTTTATCTAAACTGTCATTTTGATCATCTAAATCATATCCACAAGTTCTAGATGGTCTAAATATGTCTTCATCAACCTCTTATTGTAGCACTAGTAGGCCTTGCTTTTAGTAGAATAACCAAGAAAGATTCCTTCATCACTTCTAGCATCAAACTTCCCTATATATTCATCTCTTTTGATATAGAATTTACTCCCAAAGATTTTGAAGTATCTAACAGTAGGCTTATGACCATACGATAGCTCATAAGGATTCTTACCAGTATCACCTTTGATTTGTACCTGGTTGAGAGTGTAAATAGCAGTACTCATAGCTTCTCTCCATTCGATATGAGGAAGATTTCCTTCCAACATCATAGTCATAGCAGCTTCTTGAATTGTCTTGTTCTTTCTTTCCACAACTCCATTTTGTTGAGGGGTTTGTGGTGCAGATAATTTCATTTTTATCCCATGCACTTCACAAAAAGAATTAAACTCACTAGAAGTGAATTCACTGCCTCTATCTGATCTCAGACATTTAATCTTCAGACCTGTCTCTATCTCAACCATAGCCTTGAAAATCTTGAATTTCTCCAGAGCTTCAGATTTTTCCCTTAAGAAAGTAACCCACATCATTCTAGAATAATCATCAATAAGTAACATGAAATACCTGTATCCTTGTAAACTTCTGATTCTAGAAGGACCACACAATTCAGTATGCACAAGTCTAACACTTCATTTGAACAATGGTGTTTTCTCCGAAATAAAATTTTAGTTTGCTTCCCTAAATAACATTCCTTACATATAGCATTGGTAGGTTTTATCAACTTAGGAAGATCTCTCACAGCCTAAGTAGAACTTATCTTGATAATATTATCAAAGTTTACATGACACATTCTCCTATGCCAAAACTAGCTTTTATCAACTTGAGCAATCAAACAACTTTTACTAGCAGCATTCAGGTGAAAGATATTACCTTTTGTTTTTGTACTCGATGCAATCACATTTCTAGAACTCCCCAATATTCTACACTTTCCATTCTTGAATTGAAGATTGTATCCCTTGTCAACCATCTGTCCAACACTTAAGAGATTATGCTTCAAACCTTCCACATATAGAACATCATCAGTATTATGCTTACCATCAAGAGAAATGGATCCTCTACCATGGATTATACCAGCTTTGTCATAACCAAATCTTACAACACCACCATCATACTTTTCCAAGCTCACAAATTTACTTTTATCACCTGTCATGTGATGAGGGAATCCATTGTCAATCACCCATTCATCTTTTTCTTCAACTTGGGAAACTAGGGCTTTCTCCACATTTATGCAACTAGCAGATTTAGTAGGCACCAGATCATTTTCCTTGATAGAAATAAATACCCATCCGTCCTCACTTACATTCCCTTTATCAGATTCATCATCTGTCACACCTTCATCAGCAACATAGTAACACTTTCTTCAAAATATAGGCTTGTTAGGTCTAGGCTTAGGAACTCTTTCTGGACACCTTGAGGCAAAATGACCTATCTTATTGCAAGAAAAACATTTAATAGGCAATTTCCCTTTATACTCACCTTCTCCTCTGGATTCTCTCTTGACAATAAGTGCTTCAAGCTCGTCTAGTTTTCTCTCTTCTTCAATCTCTCTCATTTCCTCCTCATACTAGAATGTTTTTCTAGAACTTTCACCCAAATCATATCTTTGCTTATCTATTCTGGAGATAGTAGCGTTGAATGCAGATTTTATCTTAGGAAGAGCATCACCAAACTCACTTAACTCAAAAGTAGTAAGCTTACCAATCAACATGTCTCTGGTTACATTTGTTATAGTCCATATCTCCTCAATAGCTGTAGCTTTGGCTTTGTATGCAGTAGGCAAGGATCTGAGCACTTTAGCAATAATCTCTAATTCTTCCAATGTTCCACTAGAACATCTAATACTACAAACAATTTCATTCACTCTCTGCATAAAAGAAGTAATGTTCTCATCATCTCATACAAGGTTTCCAACTTAGCAATCTTCACATGAGCATCACCTTCATACAAGGTTTCCAACTTTTTCCAGATCTCATAAGCAGTCTTCAGATCCATTACATTTGTCATCTCAGAATCAGTCAAAGCACTCAACAATGCTTCCTTAGCCCTGATATTGTATTTGGAATCTTAATCTCAGCAATTGTAGAAGGACCATTCTATACCTATTCTTTGTAATTGTCCAATAAGATTCACCAATGTATCTTAGATGACACTCCATTCGATTCTTCCATAGAGAATAATTTTTTCCATCAAATCTCGACTATCCTTCTTATATGTCTCCGTCTCAGATCACCTCAAGCTATTAAACTTCTTCCAAGGAACCTGCTTTGATACCAATTGTTGGCAACACAAGGGCAGACAACTAAGAGGGGGGTGAATCAGTTGTCACATAAATTAAACTTATTAAACTTATTCTCAGATCTGATAAATAAACATGAAATCATAAACCATCACCACATTAGAAACACACATAACACCAAGATTTTTTACATGGAAACCCTATTAGGGGAAAAACCACGGTGGAGGTTAATCCACAAGATTATACTCTGTTAAAAGTATAAAGAATTATAAATGGGGAATGCACATGCATTCAGGCACACTGCCTAGAGCTCACTTATCAAATACAAGAGGCTTACTGCCCAAAGGAAGACACACTATCTTACAGAAACATTCAAATTACATCCACAAGATTTTGAACTGAGAAAATAGCATCTGCTAATGCCTAATTATAGTTTTGGCTAGGCACATAAACATCTACTCACTCTTCTTCACACTTTACTTCTACCTTTGAATGATTATAACATTATTTGCACACTAGACTTGCACATTTCACACACACACCTTCAAATGGTATAAACAATCACTCATATATATCAGCAACAAGAGATAATGTATCATCTACATGTCGGCTCTAACAAAAAATAAAATGTGTACAAACTATTGGCCCAAAACAATAAACAATTCTTAATGTGAATCAACCAATGTCGGCTACAACATATTGAAGACCCAAAACAACATCCTCGAACATGAAACACCTTCAAAAATTATTCCTTGAAGACCCACAACACGCTACAATCACCCTGTTGGCCATGAACATGAAAAACATGAACACACAAAGGAAAATCACCAATCGCGAGCACAATGATCAATGCGGATGTGCAAAAAAGATAGAGCACAATCTAGAAACATCCATAAGCATCATGAATCACCACAAAAGCATCCACAACAACTCATCTTACTAGAATCACATCATCCTCTATCAGGAACACCAACTGAATCAACAAAAAAACTATCAAAACACAGACACTCATAACTCAATCAATTCTTCATGCGGATCTCTGAAACTTAACATGGATAAACTAGATATACTAAAAAAAAAACCCTTTAATCCACAACCTCTTATCATCAACATACTGAGCTATCCAACATACTGAACTTCACTACATCACTGACAACCTGCAACTTATTTTATTACAATTTTCTCAATATCCTCGACATATACAACCTTAATGCCAATAGTGTTGACATCAATGACAACCACATATCAATAGCATCCAAAAACTTCTAACTGCTTTGGCAGATAAGTGGCACTATGACCACAACACCTTCCACTTAGCCACTAGTGAGATGACAGTGACACCAGAGGATGTTTACTGTATCTTGAGGATTCCTATTGTTGGCGAGCTAGTTTTCTATGATTCCATAGAGTAGGGGGGCACCAATACATTGAGGAGAGTCTTTGAGGATGGGAAGATTTGTGGATATGAGATCCCATGGAGGGATATGGTTGATGCATATGAGACACTTCCATGTGTTCTTGTCAGTTTCATTGGAGAATTATTATGTCTCGACCACAAGTCGAAGGGACTCTTAGTCAATTGAGGTCAAATTCTAGAGAGCATGATTACTCAGAGGACTAGATATGTTTGGGGCTCCTACATGCTAGCACACTTGTACCATGATCTTCACCACGTGGTATATCTCAAGGGGACTAGTTTTTCAACAGGGGGTGACACTACTACAGATATGGGCATGGGAGCACATATTTGTTACTCGTCTAGTTGTAGATAGACAACATCCAACAGGTCGACCATACGTTCATGGATATATAGGCCCAATTTTCCAGCATAAGCTAGGAAAACTAGAGTACTAGTGGAGGGTTCTAGATGATCTTGATACTATGACATGGAGGCCATATTTAGATTGCAAGCAATGGTCAGAGGATGAAATAGAGATGCCCTATGTGTGCACTACCAGATATTTGATTGGGAGGACACCATTTGTTATAGAGAGATTCCCTCTTGGGAGAGTGTTGCGACAGTATGAGCGAGTATAGGGTATGCCCCTGGGAGTTGTAATGTATGCACACAAATGACAGGACATTCCAGAGTGGGGACCTTTCCTATCACATGATGTAGCATGTGAGGAGTACTAGGGGTTATAGGTAGTTATATGGGAGTACCATCCAAAGATTATAGAGGTTGATGTATCACAAGAGTATGCATACTATTTCTTTTCACATCCTTTCTCAAGGATATCTAGTGTAGATGAGCCAGTACCTTTATTAGATGATGAGTAAGCATCGAGATGGAGGAGGGGTGAAGGAGGTGATGATGAGGAGGAGGGGGAGAGCAGTGATGACAAAGATGATGGTGATGGAGATGGTGGAGGTGGTGGAGATGGCGATGGTGGCGGAGATGGTTATGGTGGCAGGGATGGTGATGGAGGTGATGGTGGTGGAGGTGGTGATAGACTAGTTTTATTTCTTAGAGTGCCTAGGAGAAGGAGATCCCTGGTGGCTACAACACAACAACATGGTCATAGGTACAGGGTTCGCTACAAACACAGGCATAGGCATAGGCTCAGGCGCAGAAATAGATTGTCGCTCTGACAATAGAGAGAGATACCTTGAGGTAGAAATGTGAGTAGGCTAAGGCTATGTTAGAGAGACTGCAAAGAGTTGTTGAGGGTAAATTGACAGCAGATTACCTCAGAGAGGTACAACGCTCTGCCAGGGAGGTCGAGTACTACTAGGGATGATATCATGAGGTAGTGCCTCCAGAGCATCGGGTTAGTTATGCTCAGCCTACCAGTTCTCCCATTCATTCTAGGACTACCAACAGGGGTGTCATTGGACCACCTCACATAGATCTAGGGGAAAGACCGTCAGGTGTAGCAGCAGGAGCACAGGGCCAACATTGTCAGGGGGCAGCAGCACATAGCCTTTGTTATGATCACTTTTGATGTATTTGAGACATGATGTACATTTTGATTTAGTTGAGACATTATGATTTACTGCCATATTGATGTTATATCTCTTTACATGTTTGGATATCATTGTATACTTGACATTATTATTTTGATATGATATGATATGTTGTGATGATTAGCGATCTATATGATGTCTATATGCATTTATGATGGATACCTCTAATGGATGCATTTAATTTCTGCATTATGATGCTTATATATTTTTAATATGCTTATGTGATGATTATGTATGGATTCCTATGATGGATGCATGATTTATGATTCTATATGCTTTATGAATGATGCTTTTACACTATATGGGATGGATTTGATTATGCAGATGAGATGCAATGTATGTTATTTTTGTGTTTTTTGAATGCAAATATATGATCTGATTGTTATATGAGATGAATTTTATGATGATTCTAATGTATGTATTATATGCTTATGATGATGATTTCTAATGTATGTATGACATGCAAATGATCGTGCAACTACATGAGAATGACATGTTTTTGTTAATGTCAAATTTACTCAATCAATTAATGGTAGAAATAACATCATTTTGAAAATTGGCCAGCCTTGGAAAATCCATAAATGCAAATGAAAAACTAATATGGATGTAATCTACTTTACCATGCAAATCTAAATATGCAAAGTTGTCATTTTGTCAGCCGATTTCTTGTGCTTGGTATCATCATTGAGCCTTTGAATTGTTGAAAGTGAGTATAATCATCGATGGTATAATTAGACCATGATGACTTGAGTACTACTTCCATAATTTTTGATAGTGCAAGTTAACACAAGCATCTAGGTATAATTAAACTGAACTGACCTAAGAATTGCTTGTGTAAACAGACAAGAGTTAATCGTTTTCCTATGTAAATTCAGAATGTCATCAATGATACTTTTTATAGCACGTCTCGTGACAATTTGCACAGTAGTAATGATTAACTCACAGACAACAAACAAAGAAAAATCATTCTCTTTCCTAGCTCCTCTAGTTCATGACATCATCGAGTTACTCCAAAGAGGTGATAACAAAAATCAAAGTACAATAGTTCAACATTCATGCTAATGTGATAAAACCATGATTCAGAAGAACATCATCCATTTAGATTTGTTTTGACTGATTTTGTTTAACTATTTGATATGGATGGTTGATGTGTAAAGTTTGAATATTGATGTTCAATGTTAAGTTGCACTATGATCGTTGTGTTTGATATTTTTTTTTTGGTTGATTTAAGCTCAAAGTTTATTGCCCACAATGAGTTCAAGATTTTTCCCCCAATCTAGGGTGAGACACGACCGCAATGCCAAGATATGTACATGAGGTTTTTTGATGACAAGAAGAATGATGGTGAAAGCAAATGGTCAACACACGCTCAAATAGATGGAAAAGCTAATCTATCACAAATAGCGCCTGTTGTCAAGTTTTCACTACTTATTTTTATTGCACTTTTTCAAATTTTATGATTTTTTTGACTTTTTTTATTTTTGACTTTTTTTTTGTATTTTTCTCTTTTTTTTGTATTTTTGATCTTTTTCTATTTTTTTGTTGTCACCAAGATGCCTGTTTGCTAGGTTTTCATTAGGGTGACCATTTTTTTCAAGACATTTTCTAATTCTTTTGTATTTTTTCAAGACTTTTACCACGCACTGGATGATTCAAGTGTAGAACTTCTTGAGATGTAGGTTGTTGATAGGTTCCTTGAACAAATCTCCTTTAGGAATAGACAACTGATAGGATCCAGATCCATAGAATGATACAACGACAAAGGGACCTATCCAGTTTGGTTCAAACTTCCCCTTCTTTTCTTGATCTTGTTGATTTTGAGGATTTTCTTTCAGGACCAAGTCACCAACCTGAAATGTTCTTGGTTTGACCTTGTGATTATAACTTCTGGACATTCTTTGTTGATATGCTTTCAGGTGATCGACTGCATGCTGACGACGCTCATCCAACAGTTCCAACTCTTGTAGCCTGGATACTCTATAATCTTCCTCTGAGATAATTCCCTTCAAAGACACTCATAGGGATGGTAGCTCAACCTCAATAGGTAAAATGGCCTCTAACCCATAGACTAGAGCATAGGGTGTAGCTCCTATCAGGGTGCAAATACTGGTATGATAAGCCCATAGAGCAGGGTTCAGTTGAACGTGTCAATCACGTCCAACATCATTGACGATTTTCTTTAGGATTTTCAGAATGGTTTTATTTGAGGCCTCTGCCTGGCCATTTCCTCGAGGATAGTAAGGTGTAGAAAATTGATGTTGGATATGAAATCTTTCACAAAGTTCTTGGACATCCTGATTCTTGAAGGGTCTGCCATTGTCAGTGATAATGGACTAAGGAATATTATACTGACAGATAATGTAGTTTAGGATGAAGGATGCAATTTGTTTTTTGCTAATTGTGGTTAAGGGAACAACTTCAATCCACTTTGTAAAATACTTCATGGTTGTGATGATAAACTTGTGCCCATTAGAAGATGACGAATGAATTTTACCTACAAGGTCAAGTCCCCATTGACAAAAAGGCCATGTTGATGCAAATGGTTGCAGTTCTTGTGTTGGTGCATGTATCATATTTCCATGGACTTGGCATTTTTGGCACTTCTTAACAAATTGAAAAGACTCCTTTTCCATATTCGACCAATAATACCCCAAGCGTATGAGTTTTTTAGCTAAAGTTAGTCCACTTGAATGAGTGCCACAAATACCTTCATTAACCTCGCATAAAGCAGTTTCAACTTTGTTACGTTCAAGACACCGAAGGAGAGTACCATCAAGACCTTGTCGGTAAAGTACATCGACTATCAGGGTATGTCGAGCTGCTTGCCAAATAAAGTTATGTTTCTAGTTTCAGGATAGATCTAGTGGTAGCGTGTTGTCTTTTAGATAGGTGTAGATCTTCCCATAGATAGAAGCTTCAACCTCGATTAGATGGTATATGACTTGGGAGTCGGGGTTATCATAAGCAGGATTAAATAGTTGTTCCACCATGAACTCATAATAGCTTCATTTTTCAGGTATTTGTAGGAGAGAAGCAATGGTTGCCATAGCATCAAAAACTTTGTTGTCCCCTCTTGGAATTTGTTCAATTTTGATTTCAACAAATTACTTCCTGAAATCATTGACCATTCTTTTATATGGCATCAATTTGTCATCTTTTGTCTGATAATCGTCATTCACCTAATTTATGACTAGTTGAGAATCTCCATAGACCTGTAACTCTATGATTTTCCACTCTACGACTATCTTGATACCAATGATCAATGTTTCATACTCAGCTGTGTTGTTAGTACAAGGAAACATTAACCTGTAGGACTTTGGAATGGTGTGTCCTTGAGTTGTGACAAATAGAATTCCTACCCCTGATCCATGTTGCATGTAAGATCCATCAAAGTATAACATCCATTGTTGTGTTGACACTGTAAGGACATCTGCATCTGTAAACTCAATGTTCATGGGATGATCATCTTGTAATGGTGCTTTGGCTAATTGATCGGCTATCGCTTGGCCCTTGATTGCTTTCCTGTCCACATACTAGATGTCAAACTCGCTCAATATCATTACCCACTTGGCTAGTCTTCCTGTCAAGGTGGCTTTGCTTAGTAGATACTTCAATGGATCAATTTTTTCTATGAGTTTGATGGTATAGGTTAGCAGGTAGTGTCTTAGTTGTTGAGTAGCAAATACTACTACCAAAAAATCTTTTCCAATAAATGTGTAGTTGATTTCATAGCCATTCAAGGTTCTGTTAATGTAATAAATATCCCTTTTTCTCATAGAATATTCTTGTGCCAATAGAGTGCCCAAAGATACCTTTGTTGTTGCTATGTAGAGCAATAGTGGTTTTCCTTCATTTGGCGGTACCAATATAGGTGGGGACATCAAATACTATTTTAGTTGATTAAAAGATGCTTCACATTTTTTATCCCATTTGAAAGAAACATTCTTGTGTAGCAAGTGATTAAAAGGATGAATTTTTTCTACCAGTTGTGTGATGAACCTTCTAATAGATTGGAATCATCCCTGTAAAGATCTGAGTTGGATGATATTCTTAGAAGGAGGAATCTCCATGATGGCTTTGACTTTCACAGGATCCACCTCAATGCCTTTAGCTGATACTATATATCCCAAAAATTTTGCTGATGTCACACCAAATACACATTTCTTGGGATTTAACTGCACATTGAATTTCTCTAGCATGGTAAATATTTTATCTAGGATTTCGAGATTTCCTTCTGTAGTGAATGATTTTTCCAACAAGTCATCTATGTAGTCCTCCATAAAGGTGTGCATCATGTCATGAAAGATGGTGGTCATCACCCGCTGATATGTAGCTCCCACATTCTTCAATCCGAAAAGTATGACATTCCAATAGAAAGTACCCCATGGGCATGTGAATGTTGTTTTCTCTTGATCTTCGGGTGCTATTTTGATCTGATTGTATCTATAAAATCCATCCATGAGTGATAACATTGCATGACCTGCTGTTCAATCCATGATGATGTCAATGTTAGGCAAAGGGAAATCATCTTTCAGACAAGCCCTATTAAGATCTATGAAATTCATACATATCTTGATGTTGTTATCTAGTTTTTAAATTGGTACAACATTTGAGATCCATTCAGCATAATCAATGGGTCGAATAAATCCTGCATCTAATAGTTTCTTCAATTCAACTTTCACCAATGGGGTGATGTACGGATGCATTTTTCTCAATTTTTTCTTCATTGGCTTCACTCCAGGTGGCAGGGATAAATGGTGCATGATAAGATCTGGATCTATGCCTATCATGTCATTGTAGGACCAAGAAAAGTTGACTTGTCTCTCTTCAAAGAATTTAGTGAAACTTGATTTTTCTTCCTCTGTCATGGATGTTGCTAGATGTAGGGTCTTCACTGTTTCAGTTGTGCCAATGTTGATGGATTATGTGGGTTCAATCAGTACTGAATATCTCTCATTATAGTGCTTGGGAAAAGTGTCAAATCTCCCATCTTTTGATTCCTCAGAGAGGTTTTCACAGTTAGATGCGCTCTTTATTTTTACTTTTTCCTGATCTAATACTGCCATTAAATGGTTTTCACCATTAGATCAATTTTTAATATTCATTTTTTTGCAACTGAGATATTTGGCACTCCCCTTATCTGAAGCTTCATTATGATATTTGATGATGGAACATGTTTCAAGATTATCAAAGCAAAGGAAGTTCACAATGGCATCATCATTTGGAAAGATGGGGATATCAAGCAGCTCGGTTTGGTCCCAGTCAATTAGTTCGA
This sequence comes from Sequoia sempervirens, assembly GCA_007258455.2. Classification (NCBI taxonomy): domain Eukaryota; kingdom Viridiplantae; phylum Streptophyta; class Pinopsida; order Cupressales; family Cupressaceae; genus Sequoia; species Sequoia sempervirens. Next base: position 337,710,188 of record VDFB02086081.1, read on the forward strand.
GGTGTACCAATGGAAAGGAATCTTCAGATTGGCTAAGGTCAAAAGGAGTAAATGTCATGATGGAAATTTCATCAAAGTGTTCAATAGCAATGTCGAGGTCTATGATGTTACTCTCTTCCAAAGGATCTATCTCGCTCGAAGTTTGATCATCTTCGCTAGAGTCATCGATATGTTGTGATCCAAAATCAAGTGGTCTAGACCCTAAGCCTTGTCCCTCCATACATTTTGGTGCATACCTTTGTATCACATCAATTTCTTTGTCATGACAATATTCTTCAAGAGCGAGTCCCATGATTTGTATTCATTGGAATCTATTTCAGAACTATCTAGCAATTGGAGGATTCTCTCAACAATCTACTACCCAGTTTCTTCTTTTGAATCTTCTCTGTATCCTAGTCTTGTTTTATCCTTGGCATTCATTGTGATGGGTTGAATTGGTTCTATGATACCTTCTTTTCTTTTTTCGATAGGACCTTTTCCCTCATATCCCATCTTCTCTAGGATTGTAAACCCTTTACCATATGGTTTAGTTAGCATGTTGGAAGTTGATGCATGTGATGCTTCTTCATCCTTGTACAACCAGCTTAAAACACCCTTGTCTTTAGATTCATCCACTAGGGTGCTTGCTTTTATAAAATTACCATCAAAGAGCATGGTTGGTTGTAAGGATTGTTGTCTTGATGTGGATGGCTTCCCATAGGATCTTGGCGAAGGTAGCAACTGTGAAAGACACAAGGACTGCTCAATTGAATATTCACCCATGCCTTTGTCTTTCAACTAGATCTTTTTCTCAATTTTTTTTTATAAGGAATTTAGTTTTCTTTCATGATCTGATGGAGTAGAATCACCAACGCCTTTGTCTTTTGACTTAACCTTTTCCTCAAGCTGATTTGACAAAGAATTTAATTGACTTTCATTACTTGATGGAATAGAATCACTAATACTCTTATCTTTTGACTGATCCTTTTTCTCAAGCTGATTTGATAAGGAATTTAATTGTGTCTCATTGTTGGATGAACTAGGAGTGTGAGCTTCCCTATTATGTGGCACAAAATTATCTTGGACTATTTTAAGCATGTTGCAATATCGAGGATTGTTGGAATCAGCTAAAATGGTAATTTATTGCCCGTTATAAGGGAACTTCAAGCACTGGTGATATGTTGATGACACTTCTTGCATCTCATGAATCCAAGGACGTCCCAAGAGTATATTGTGTCAAATCCTTGTCTAACACTTGGAAAATTATATCTTTTACAACCGGTTCCACTTGAATTGGTAACACAATTAGGCCTTGGGAGGATCTCTCTTCATCATCATAAGCTTTTATAGTGATTTTTCTTCTAGCATCAATTGCATTTTTTGAATATCCAAGTGCATGGATAAGTTTTGAAGTACATATATTTAGGCCATCTCCATCATCTATTAGAACATGTTTGACTTGGTGTTTATGAATTAAAACCTCAATATGGAGGGTAGCATTGTGTGGATGGGTGAGTGATACATCATCATTTTTAGAAAATGATAGGAAATGAGGTGCGGTCAAGTGTCCCACCATAGCTTGGAATTGACAAACTTCCAGATTATTTGGTACTGTGGTGGCTACCAGAGCTTGTTCTAGAATTTCTTTATGAGCTGGTGAAATTTTGAGGAGTTCCAATATTGATATTTGAGCTGGGATTTTCTACAATTGATCAACTATGTTGTATTGAGTTGCAGGGGTAGCAGGTGTCTTAGATGCAACTCCTTTAAATATTACTTTTTTCTTCCCTCTTGTGGTTGCATTGAGTGGTTGATAATCTTGTTTTTCTCTAATTTTAATGACATTAATCTAATTATCAGTGGAAACAACATTTGTGATCAGATTTTATTGGTACGATGTCATTAATTTGATTTGATTTGGTGTTGATGTGGGTGCCATTGAGTTGATTTTTTGTTGTAGCAATGCCATCATTTTGATTATTAGCCATAACAATGTCTTGTTCATGCTCAATTGTGATGTCATTAATTGGATTATTAGTTGCAATAAGGTCTTGCTTGTCATGGGTTTGATCATCAACTACCTCAATATGAAGAATGGTAGAATCATAGACATAGTTCACATTTTTTCCTTTGGTGTTTGATGAAGAGGATTCCCCTTTTTCGTAGTTTGGTAAAGGATTCTTGAATGCTCCATGATCAACATTTATTTGAGGTCCTTCTACAAATATTTCCTTTCTATCAATCAAATCTTGTACCAAATGTTTCAGTTGCATGCAGCCATTTGTTTTATGGCCCTTGTTTCTGTGAAAATCACAATAATGTGCATCATTCCACCATGAAGGTTTAACTCTTGGTTCCCAATCTCATGCCTCTGGTAATGTTATAACCTTGGTTGCAAGAAGTTCCTTTAATGCTAATTCGAGTGACTATCCCAAAGGTGTAAATATTCTTCAATTTGATGATGTTCGATATGGTGGTGGTTTAGATTTAGTATTGTTTGGATTGTTGTTTTGATTGGTGTTTTTATTTTCTTTTTATTGTTGTTTGTGTTGTTTTTAGAGGCAATAACTGTCAAGTTAAAGACTGGGTTTGTGTTTTGTGTTTCAGCTACACCATCATTGTTTCCAGCATTTTTATTTCTTCACCAAAATTTTGGTTTATCATTGTTGTAGGTGGAGATTTCAATTCAAGTCTATAGCTCATCTCATCATTTAGATTAATGAATATTTCTATCTTTTCCTTTTTGGGTATGGGATGAGCATATCTTACAAAAAATCTTCTCCATCTTTGGTTAAATATAAGGAATGATTCACCATTTTTATATTTTGTATTGCAAAGGTCTATCATGGTTATCTTGTGTTGGATGTCATAGGAGTATTGGGTGATTAATTTATTAACCAACTCTTCAAAGGTCTTAATACCTGGTGAAAGTTTGGAGAACCATTCCATGCATTGTCCACCCCAGCTTCGTGGAAACAATCTCATCAAATAAGTCTCTTAGTGTGCAAATTCAAGGCTCATGCTTCAAAATTCCATTGCATGATCTATAGGATCAATTTTACCATTGTATTTATCATACTTTGGAAATTCACAATGCTTGGAAAAAGAAATCATGTTGATAGTTTGGTCAAAACGATATGGGCAGATGTCTTGTACTAGATATCTTTTTGTGGTTCCTCTTTGCATGTATTGAATCTATTGTTGGAGATTTTTCATTTGATGAGTTAATGCAGCCATGGGATCTATGTTTGGTGGATTAGTTTCAGTTCTTTTAGGAGCTCCTTTCAATTGATTAACATCAAAGTCATGTAGAAGTTTGATACCTTGATTAGCAAACATTAAAAAGTATTTCTCTCCATCTTTTTCAAAGATCTTTTTCCATGAATTTGTGGAACTTGGGATCTTGTTGATCTATTTGAATGTCTTCCTGAATAATTTCATCACTTTCAGGTTGGTGGAATCTATGGAATGAATTTTCTTCACCTTCAGCCATGGTGTTTTGAGTCTCTACTTCTTTTTCTTTGAGTTTTTACTTTTGTGATCTTGTTAAAATGGGCATACAAGTGTTATAATTTTCACTAAACTTTGATCTTTGTTTGGAGGAGTGCCAAGGATAATAACTAAGTCAAATAGAATGAACATTTCTATTGATGAGACTAAGTTAAATCTGATTATACAACATTGTTTCATGATGAAGTATGATAGATCTTGATGATGAAACTTAACTTAATAATCAAAGGTATGATTGATGATTAGGCACTTTAAGGTGTTAGATCTTAGTTTGGTTTGAAGAATTTCACTTGTAAAGACTAGTTTCATCAAGTTTAAGACATTGTTGTGACTGAGGAATGATTATCTTTTGGAAAAGATCCCTGAATGTGGTTCAAACTGATGGACAAATGGTGAGTTTAGCTCTCTGGTTTTATATTAACTAGATACGCTAAAATAGGGTACAGATGCGCTAAAAGATGGAATGGATGCACTAATAAACAACCTAGATGAGCTAGACTATCCCTTAGATGCGCTAGTAAATGGACTCAATGTGTTGAAAAATGGACCAAATGTGCCAGAGAATGCACTAAATGTGCTAAAAGATGGACTCAATGCATTGAAAAATGACTTTGATGCACTAGAAAATAGGTCAAATGTGATAAAACAAGCCAATGATGCGCTGGACTACCCCTAAATATGATTCAGCTTGGTATTATGTTGGATTATCAGGTGAATGTGCTAAACAGGTTTACAAATGCACTAGAAAATGGAACATATGCACCAGAAAAGGACATAGATGTGCTAGAAAATGAACCAGATGCCCTAGAAAATTCCCTATATGTGTTAGGAAATATTGTGTATGCGCTAGAAAATAGCGTAGATGCGCTAGGAAATGTTGTGTATGCGCCAAAAAATGACCTAGATGCGCTAGAAAATGTTGTGTATGCACTAAAACAGGAAATGCATGCGCTAAACTGGAAGCATTTCACTATTTTGAAATTTTCTCTAGTTATTTTGCTTTTAATCAGTGAAATGGATGTTTTTAGGGGATGCTTTTTTGAACACTGATTTTTATCTGGTTTCTTTGTATTTGAATTATGGAAATTAAGTGTTCTTAAATGGATGATTTCTTGAAAAATGATTCCAAACACAATAGCAAGTTGTAAAACAGTTGTTTCAAACCTAGGGACTCAATATTAAGTGTATGTTCAAGAATCTTGTATGATTCCTTTGATTTCCACAAGTATAGCACAAGATAAAATAGATCAAACACTTTTCTAATGTCAAGGGTCACTTATAATATCACAACCCACATCTTAGAATTATGTCAGCTCACATAGCCGTGTCACCCCTTAGAGGGTGTCATGTTTTTTCCTTTTCTAGGTCTTAGCCAAAGTTGAATCCTCCACTTTTGGCCAATAATCACTAATAGTTATATGGTGAGTATCTTGGGGGCAGATTCTTCCCTCCCCTTGCACTGTGAATATTAAAAGTGTTCGGAAACTGACTTGGTTGGCTTCTACACTTAAGGTTCATAGTAAGGGTTTCCATTCAGTGCGACAAATGATAAACTACCTCAGCAGACCTCCTAACCTTTAGAACAAAGGCTTTGGGGATGGTTATCTTGCACACTACCATTGAATTGTGAGTTTCCTCGAATTCACTTTTGATTATAGTGGGTCAAAAAACTTGGCTTTAGTTGTTCCAACTTAGGTTATTCCTGTAGGGTGAGTACTTTTTCCCACTAAGACAGGCCTTCTAAAGGTGTTATCAAAACATGAAAGAGTGAGTCTGGCATTCTAGTCACCCAATGAAGGGGAGAGCATAGGCCTATCACTTTACAAGCACAATAGATAGGGTGTTCATTAACCTCTTAATTAAACTAGATGCCCAATTTAATCAAAAGAAGACAAAAATAACTCCAGCCCCTGCAAACACCATTAGTAGTTTGATATGATTGTCTTTGGCAGCATTTAAAAGTACCTGCAACACAGAAAGTATGGATCAGTTCTCAGAATTTTTAATTTCTGAAAAGAAAACCAAATGCGTAGAAACAGAAATCATATACGCTAAAATATTGAACCGATGCGCTAAAATAACTATTGTATGTTCTAGAGGAACTACTTAATGCACTAAAATATCAACTAAATGCACTAAAAGAACCCCTGAATGCACTAACAAATTATCTTGATGCATTGAAAGATGCTCTGGATGTGTTGTAACAGGAACTCGATGCGCTAAAAGATGTTTTGTATGCGCCAAAAGAAATCATGGATGCGCTACATAGAAGTTCACATCTAGATCTGTAAACAAAATTTCCAAAAAACATCAATAAAAATGGGGTTGAGCCCCACAGTGGGCGCCAAAATGTATTGTGAAGTATTGAAATGTGTAAATGAAAAAGAAATAGATACAACACAATCAATGAGACATTGTATTAGAGAATTCAAATCACAAAACTAATCGAATTGAAACAAAGCAAATTCCCTAAAGTCGTCCCATTTTTTCCTATCTTAAAGGATCCATTAAATCATAATGGCTCTTAGATTGCTTTGTGCACTATGACCTTTAGAATGACAACCTAAAGAATGGAATGTTGGAAGATGCAAGAAATCTATTCCTACATGATTGATAAACTGTATGATTTGATGAATGATATGATAATGATGTTGTGATAAGGATATGATGTTAAATGTTATAATGTAAATGCTGTATGAAAACTACTATGATAACTAAAATGCAGCTACCAAACTAAGCCATGATTATGCTAATGAATTCTAAATGCTAAGAATGCTAAATTATCAAACACTAAATGCTCACAAATTCTCTAATGAAAATTATACAGAGTAAGATTGCTCAAATTTGGGATATGAAATGTTGTAGAATGAGGTTGCATTTATAGGATTTCTAAGGCATATTATGATGTGGCAGCACCAATGGTTAGGATTTTAGCTGGAAAGATGAATAATGGAGGATGAAGAAGTTAGAGGGAAACATTGAGAGTGTTCCATTTAATAGAACACTTTTCCAAGTGTGAGAGAGAATAAATGAAGGAAGAGAGCCAAGTGTCTCAAGTTTGTTTCAGAATTTGTTGAGAAAAAATCCCATTTAAATATTAAGGATATTTAAATTCATGAGACACATGACATGATGGTGTGGCAAGAAGAAAGAGTTGTAGACATGTGACTAAATTTAAATTTGGAATTATTCAAATTTAGTAAGAAGATAAATTAAATAAAACAAACCATTTGAATTTGTTTATTTAATTAAGATTAGAGGAATATGATTTAAGATAAGAAGAATTAGAAAATGTGAACTATATAAATAAATTTAGAATTTATTTATAAGTAGATGAAATAAGAGTTTTATTAATTAAATACCTTGTATTTAATTAATTGATTATCCTAACCGATTTTAGGTGTATACACCAACAATCCCTCTTGTCTCTAGATTGGGACCTTTTGTCCTTTGATTTTCCTCGTGACTTCCCACAACTTCTAGAATTATTTCCCCTCTCCTTTGTTCTGCCCCCGCTTTCTGCGTTCAAAACACTATCTGATGTGGATGTTCTACCTGAGCTTTTCCTACAAATTTCCTCGCTCAAAATAACACCAACAACATCATCAAATTTCAATGTATTTGAACCATAAATAGAATTGTTAATAGCCATTACCAAGCTATTCTAGCTTTCAGGAAAAGAACACAGAATCAAAAGAGCCCTAACTTCTTCATCAAAGTTTACATTTACAAAATTTAATTGACTGGTAACAGTATTAAACTCATTTAAATGTAACCCACCTTCTACCATTTTCATATTAAATAAACGCTTCATAAGAAATACCTTATTTGAAGCAGAAGGCTTTTCATATAACTTCTCCAGGGTTTCCATCAACTCTTGAGTTATCTTTGTTGTTGTAATATTGAATGCCACTGATTGTACCAAGCATAAATGAATGGCTCCCAGTGCCTTTTTTTCCAAAAGATTCTAATCCTCATCACTCATTGTTGACAGTTTCTTGGCTATTCCTTCCAACAGCCTCCATAAATCTTTCTAATAGAGATAATCCTCCATCTGCATCTTCCATAACTAATAGTTCTTCCCATTGAATTTATCTACCTTCAATTTACCCTTGTCTACTATTGCTCCCACTTAAATGTGAGACTCCCACTCAACCGTGAGACTTTCCTGCAGACGATAATCGAACACAACCTGGATTTGATACCACTTGTTAGGGTTAGAAGGAAAATATCTAACGGTTAAATGCATATTTGATCAATAAAATAGAGAAATAAAACACACAAAAATTTATAGCAGAAACAAGACAACACAAAGAATTTAACATGGTTCGCCAAATTCAGGCTACATCCACAAAACTGCAGCCATCCAATGATTTTATTATCCAGTGTAAAACATATTACAATCTTGCTAATAAATTCGCTACTGTAACCCCCATCCAAACTACTTATAACAAGCTTTTTAGAAACTTCCAGAATTAGGGTTCTACAAAGTCAATTTTTTATTTTGTTGATGATAGTGAAAAAATGGGAAAAAAAATTCTTGGGGGTTGCTGCCCTTGAACCCCTGCCCAGGGCTCGGCCCAACCCCGCCAATAAGGATACATGAAGAGTGTACAATATAGCATGATCAGTTGCCACATACCAACACAGGGTAATCATTTTTTTAACTTCACCTTCTGGCCCAAACATCAGTTTAAAAATAGCAATGTGACCACTTCCTAAGCATCATCCCAACTCCATGTTGGTTGTCCCGTCCACCTAAGCAAAGGGGATATGCTAACCCCAAGGGCTTTACACAACCAACATGTGGAAAGCTTCTTGCCCTACTGCCCACAATACTAGGGATACAATTTAAAGAGTAATTTTCTAATTTAAAAATAATTTATTCAAGAGATAATTAACTAGTTAAACTCAATTCCAAAAGAGTAATTAACTAATAAAGCATATCTAATTAAAATATAATTATAATATTAATACTAAATAGCATAAATAAAATTTTAGGATACCATAAGATTATAAAAAGTGACTCAATCTTATGAATTGAGACAAAAACTTAGGTCATTTTTGAAGGTAAACTTACCTAAACAAGTGTGAACAAGTCTTAAGAGGTTAATTTTCTAGTAAATAACGAAGTTCACACTAACACCCTTTCTTAAGCACAATTTAGGGGAGACAAACCAAATGTAAATTTGAAAATATAGAACCAAAAAAATTGACCTAAACAAGTACCCATGCCTAAAATATGACTCAAAATATGGAGAAAAGGAGAAAACCATGTAGGTAAATACTCCTTTCCAAAAGAGAGAACATTAGAAAGACTAAATAAGTCTCCTCTAAATATTTCCATAAATATTAGGAATAAAAATATGAACATGGAGAACTCCCTAAAGCATGAAGAAGATATAAATAATTATCAAAGAACAACTGCTAGAACCATAGAACCTCCACTAAAATTAAGATGACATTTATGATCAAAGAATAATAAATCTACTTGATTTTTTTTTTTTTTTTTAGACTGCAGGAATCGGGTAGCACGACCCCCTATAAACTACAGTGCGCCTGGTAAACTTTTTAACGTGACCGGCAGCACTGGCGCGACACGCCCTCCGGTACCACGGGACGGGGGAGACTAGAACTCGTGACCAGCCGAGCCGCAACGGAATTACTTAGCCAACCGAGCTAGGGCCCCCGCCCTAATCTACTTGAGTTTTTAATTAAACTACTCAAACGAACTTAAATGGATATAAGGGTGATCCCACAATAGTAGTTTACACTTTTTGGGACATCTTTATTTTTGTTAAAATCACATATTATTAGAAAATATAATGATTTAAGCCTTGAAAAGTTCAATTTAAAGGATTCCAATTGAATATGGTTTGATCAAACCACCTTAGATCAAACCCCCTTGGATAGAACCCTGCTAGTTTTGTGCGATACCTATAATGGAGTCTCCTTTACACCTATCAAAATGTTGATAAAAAATCACTTTTGATTTACCATTTTGGGGATCAATTGAATTCATTTAAAATTTATTTTTTGTAAGTATGTAGTCCTTATTATAAGCTTCCCAAAAATTATAATTTTAAATATATTTAATTTGACTATTATATTTATTTTTTATTTCTTGTGAATATAGGTTTTTCACTAAAAATCAAGCTCTTTGTTCTACACGTGTAAAAATAATAGATTACCAAAAAATATTCTGAAAAATATGTTTCTACTAGGTATTGATGTCCTTGATCCAACAAAAAAAAATTGAATTTCGATACAAGGTATGTGTAGGATCATCATGGAAAAAATAGGCCCTTAAGTGGCGATAAAATTTAGAAAAATCAGAGTTAGGCAACTTGACATAAAAATTTGAATAAGTTATCTATATTATTTCAAAAATATGTAAGAATAGAATCTATAGCAAATTGAATGTTGTTTCTAAACTACTAGGTTTTTTTTTTTTGTTAAATCTATTTGATAAAAATTTGAAATTTCAATGCAGTAGCACTTAAATTTCAGGGAAAAAATAAGAAGTAGGTGTTTGTCTGACCACCCTAACCACAATAAAATGATAATATTTTTAATAATATTTTAGATATAAGTAGAGGACTCATGTCTCGATGTGATGCATATTTTTTTGTAATTTTTTTCCAAATAAATAATTAATTATGAGTTTTTATTACAACTTGTAAAAAAAAAAAATCATATGTCGACCACCTTAACTTGATCAAAACTTCATGAAATCAATTTTTTTTAATCCTATAGCATGCAAAGCATAGAATGTGATGCATGTTTTGGATTCAAAAATATGATCTGTTTGAAAGCTATAGATATTTTTCAATCAACCTATCTCAGGGACTTTAGTCATAATTCAAATAGAAAATGAATAATAATTATTTATTAAATTCAAAGTAAAGCATAATTTATATTGGTGGAAAGGTGAGAATCTCCTTTAAAAACCCTTTCGTTTTATCAATGTGTAAAAAAAAAGTCGCCAACCACATACCCTACACATACCCATCATATCGCCACTTTTTGGCCCATCATGATCATGCACATACCCTACATACAAAAAAAGTTATGTTGTATACGATCTACCTATGTCTATATTGTAATTAGTTTGAATTCAAAACTTAATTAAGAAAAAAAATCCAATAAAACACTAGACACCAAATGAAAGTGCTATATATCATAGTTACAAATCTAAATTCAAAACTATTAGAAATTTATCCTTTATAGAAAAAAGTTATATTGTATACGGTGAACAACACTCTTTAAAAATGGTGTTTATTGTTAAAAACTAGTTTTCGAAGGAGATGGAAAAAGAAATGCAATCTAATTCTAAATTTTAAAATATATATATATATATATATATATATATATATTTAAAATCTACAGACAAAATACCACAAATCACTAGTTTGCATCATCTTCAAATTCTTCATGGTTTAGTAGCTATAGGTGCCCGAAAGTGAAGATTTTGTTAAAAAAAATCAGTTCAATGTCTAGTTTGGCCAAAAATTGTAAACTAGTATTGTGGGATCACCCATAAGGAAAAAATATAGTTGTTGAAAATATTGATGGCACACACAATGTATGAGTGACCTCAAAGACACCACTTAAACAAAGCATAAATGATATCCTATGCTACAATATTGTAGTAAAAGATACTGGTGCCAATAGTTTCAATAACTCTAAGAAACTAAAAAGGAAAGAGGGTAGCCTCCAAGGGAGAATTGAAAAATAGTATGATCTGAAAAAGTGTTTTATGTCACTTATAAAAAGTAAAAAAATTGACTATGGTCAAAAGATATATGACTTCAAAGTTTCCAAAATTAAAATAATGTAGTAAGGTCTAAGAGAAAAATAATTTATGAATAAGACTATAGTCAAAACTAAAAATACACCTTCACCATCACAAAGCATGTAAAAAATCCACATTTCAAAAAATTCTTAAAAAAAAATACCATATGAGAAAGAAAAGGGTATTTGAAATTTAGCTAGAAAATAGAAAACTATATTAGTGAAGGGACAACAAAACCTATAAGGGGTTCACAATGTCAACATGAAATCATTATGATATCATCAAAATATTTTGACCTTACTAGAATATGCTTGGAATCTTGAGAAAATTCCAAAATCATCACCAAATTTTCCAAAAAATACATACAAGTCACAAAATTACTATAGTCTAGTTCAAAAAGTTGCCCTCTTCACATGCAAAACTAATTTTTGAAAAATACTAGTTTTTTCCGTGGGGGTGGAGGCAAAGGTTATATCACTAGGGTGAGACCCCTAGGGTATATTTTTGGTCCTAGTACAATGGCTATAGTGGAGGGAGGTACTAATGGTGAAAATGTAAGCACTACTCTTGACATTGGATGGTGGCTCCATGCATCATAACTATACCATTCAAGTGTGAGGTTTTTTTTTGTTTTTTGAAAACCCATACTAGAGATGATTCTAATAACCTAACAATAGATGTAAGACTATTTATGCAAGCATCACAATGGTAGGATGTAGTATAATACAACAACTATATAGTTACATAAATTTGTGTGAATGATATGAAATTCTATATGACTTCCCTTGGAGCTCAATCAAAAAAACTTTTATATGTTAATGTGAGAAAACCATATTGATTTTATAGTCAATTCATGGGTTTTTGGACCTTCAAAACTCAAAATTGATAGTTCATTTTACTATAAATTGCACTATATAAATGAATTTACCAAAAAAAACCAAACAAGAGAAGAGGTTTATAGATCTAAAGATTTGAAACCATTTAAAATCCTAGGAAAGGACTCATAGGATCCAAGGATATTACAAAGAAAAAAAAATCATAATGATTTGAAATGAAAAGCTAAATTTTCATTAACAAATCATATCTTTCATCCATAACTTGATGATCTCAAACACTAGTTTGATGCTCTTATATAGATAAGGTAGAACCTATGGATAATAATTTAAGATTAATTAATTAAGAGAAATAATCTACTTAAGAGATAGTTAATTAGTTAAACTCAACACCAAAAGAGTAGTTAACTAATAAATCATATCTACTTAGAATAGAATTTACTTTTTGTACTAACAACATGCATAAAAATTTTGGACACCATAAGATTATGGCATATCTTAATCTTATGACGAGATAAAATTAAAAAAATTCAAAGTCCTAAGTACAGTTAGGTAAAAAAGTGTGAACAAGTCCTAAGATGATAACTAGTTAGTAAGAAACTATCTTCACACTAATAGGTGTAACCTTCAATCATGATGTGATTGATGGGGTGGTATCTATATAATTCCATAAATAATGAGATTCTTAAAGAAATATTGAAGGAAGTGAACTATGCCACCATTTTTCTAGTGGTAGCCAAGCCACCCATTGAGATTGCTTACCTAAATTGAATCAATATAGATACCCCTCCAATCACTTATTTATTGTCTTAGCTTGTTTATTTGATTAAGGATAGTATGGAGAATTATAGGCTAGTTGAGTATCGAATAAGAGACCTATCCATAAATCACTAATAAAAATAGGATCATGATCACTTACAATAACTTGCAAGATACCATGTACAACTTCTATATATTATTTATAAACTCTTTTTCCACTATACTTGCTATAAAAGGATGGAATGGTGCATAAAATGGGTATATTTGGTAAGTCTATATAACTACCATTATGACACTCTTACCTTTAAAATTTGGAAGGCCTGTGATGAAATCCATGGAGACATCTTCCCATAATTTGCTAGAAATAACCAAAAAAAATGTAAAATACTAGGGGTCTTAATCATCTCATCTATTTATTTAACATACCAAGCATTCTACCAAGCTCAAGTTTTAAATTTGTGTCCCATTTTAGGTGAACTTATTAGCACATCTAATTTTTAGCATATCCAACTAAAAGTAGGTTTTTCTAAAATGTGTTCTAGTTAGGTTCACTACAATTAAATTAAATATGGCCCACAAGCATCCACTAGATTCATGTGATGCAATGCTAGAGGAAGAAAATCACTCTCATAGTCTTACTTGACAAAACTCAAACAAATCTTTCATGTCCTTTCAACTAGGACTCAAACCTTCTTCACAAAAATCTTGAATCAAAACCATCAAAATAAGAGTAAAGAAAAAAAATCCCTTGAATACTTCTCAAAACACTTTAAACATCATCAATATAACTGGTCGATACCCTTTCATCAACATAAACAACTCAAACTTGTGAACTTACAAAGTTGACTGTCCCAATCAACAAACTATGCCTATTTAGACCTCATCAATGAAAAACCTCAATTCCCCAAGCCCACTCTCTTTGATGATTCCAAAAAAACATTCAAAACACCTGCACAGACTTATCAAACCACCCACCATACCTTGAGCAAGTTATTTTATCAAACACCAATCTTAAAACCATCAATTTTGATTCCAATTCATCGCTATCATAAAACTGCTTTTACAAGACAGTCAATACACAAAGGCCTCAACCTTATAAAATCACCAAAATCTGACTTGAATTGGATTCTCAAGGCACCTATTCATCTTTTGAAAACATCAGTATACAAGAGGGACTAAAAAAAAACCCCAATCAAACTCAGATTCTTGACTGATCTTAATATTCTACCAGACAGGGCAATCAATAAAATGAACAAAAATTTCATCAATCCACTGGTCCCAATCACAAGATAGGTTAAAATAAACCTTTAAAACCTTTTTAAAACAAAACCAACCATGAAGAACTCAAAAACCACGAACAATACTCAACAAGACTCAACTATTCACTAGTTTTACCAGATTTCCCATTATTTTTAGAACTAGGGCTTTGTTGAATCAGACCCAAACCTTCACCACAGACCCTGTAGCTTTGTGAAAATTTAATATACATTAAAAACTACCATTTCACCAATTTATAGAAAATTTCAATGGTGGAAGCTTGAGAAAAATAATTTTAATTACACACTGTTTACCCTTGAAGAGGGCTTAACCCGCCTGTAATAAAATGCTCATAACTCTTACAAACTTGAATGGATTTTAATGAGATAAAAAGATAAATGGAATAGATCCATATGGATTTGACATAAAATTGAGGAGAGGTGGATTTAAGCACTATTAATGGCCCTACAATGGCCTAAAAACAATGGAAATGCAGGAAAAAGACAAAATAACAGTATTTTTCATTGAAATTCTTCTTTATTCATCAACTCCCAACCTTCCTTGAAGTGTATGAGGTTACATCATGCTTTAAATAACCAAACCAGCTGCCTAAAACTGTCTCTACAACTACTTGTCTCTTGGTATTCCATGATTTCACATTTTTGCCAATATTGTTATGACAACTTTTTGACAATTTTTACAACTTTCACATTATATGCTTGATGAACCTAAAACGACCAACTATGACCTAATACAACCTCAAAATGATCAAGACTACCTTATTACAATCTTAAGACATCATATCTAATTCAAAAACTTGAAGTTTCCTCATGGAGGCATGATCATGCTTGGGTGCACCTGCACCATTCTCCCTGACCAAAAAGAATTCCAAGTCCTCTTGGATTGTGTCATTATATTCTCCTCCTTCTAGTCTTTTTTCCCTGCAACCTTCATCTTCACCTTTGGTTTAAGTTGGTCTATGCCAACTAGTTTCCATCTTGACTTGTCTCTGTGAATCTTCTCCTTCATCTCAATCTCAATCTCAACACTTTGTCCTCCAATCTGCTACATCTTGTCTTGCAAATTATTCGCTATCCAAAGAGTTATCATAGCAAAGAAATGATACATCAACTCTATCACAATACCTCCATCCTTCTTCAACTCTTTGTAAACCTCCAAGATCAATTCATCTTTAATCATTTCTTCTTCCAACCTTAACACCAACTCAATATATTCTCCTTCTACAATTAGGTCCTTTATCTCTATTTCTCCTTCATCTTCATGCTTGGGAATGGCTGCAACACATTTGTCTTCATCCTTGAATGCTTCTTTTTCATCTTCAAACACATCTTCCTCTATTCTCTTCTTTCACCTTCTTCTTTTGACAATCTTCTTTATGGGCCATGTAACTCTTTTCTTAATCTTCAAGTGCCAACTTGTCAACTACTTAATTATCTACTCCATCTTCATCATAGACTTTGTATAAAAATCATTGAACTATGCATCCATTCTTCTCATATCTTGCTTCAATTCTACTATCTCTTTGTCTAACTTCTCTTGCCTCTTTCTCTTTTCTCTTTCCTCCTCTACCTGCAAATGTCTCATTAACACTTCCACCTTTTAGATGGTCTCTAAGCAAGTCTCTCCTTGCTTCACAACTCACTTTTCTCAACTTTATCTTCCCTCTCTTGGCAGCAACCAGGTTCTTCTTAACTTACACACAACCACAAAACACAAACTCTCTACCCATCACCTTTTGTTCTCTGATACCACTTTGATGCAATGCTAGAGGAAGAAAATGACTCTCACAGTCTTACTTGACAAAACTCAAACAAATCTTTCATGTCCTTTCAACTAGGACTCAAACCTTCTTCACAAAACTCTTGAATCAAAACCATCAAACTGAAAGTAAAGCAAAAAATCCCTTGAATACTTCTCAAAACACTTTAAACATCATCAATATAACTGGCCCATACCTTTTCATCAACATAAACAACTCAAACTTGTGAACTTACAAAGTTGGTTGTCCCAATCAGTAAACTATGCCTATTTAGACCTCATCAATGAACAACCTCAATTCCCCAAGCCCACTCTCTTTGATGATGCCAAAAACATATTTAAAACACATGCACAGACTTATCAAACCATCCATCATACCTTGAGCAAGTTATTTTATCAAACACCAATCTTAAAACCATCAATTTTGATTCCAATTTATGACTGTCATAAAACTACTTTTACAGGACGGTCATTACACAAAGGCCTCAACCTTATAAAATCACCAAACTCTAACTTGATTTAGATTCTCAAGGCACCTATGCATCTTTTGAAAACATCAGTATACAAGAGGGACTAAAAAAACCCCAATCAAACTCAAATTCTTGACTGATCTTAATATTTTGCCAAATAGGGCAGTCTAAAATGAACACAAAACTCATCAATCCACCAGTTTCAATCACAAGATAGGTTAAAATACACCTTGAATTTTTTTAAAAAACAAAACCAACCATGAATAACTCAAAAACCACAGACAATACTTAATAAGACTTCATTGTTCTCTGCTTTTACCAGATTTCCCATAATTTTTAGAACTAGGGCTTTGTTGAATCAGTCACAAACCTTCACCACAGACCCTGCAGTTTTGTGAACATTAAATATACATAAAAAACTACCGTTTCACTAGTTTATAGAAAATTTCAATGGTGGAAGCTTGAGAAAAAATAATTTTAATTACACACAGTTTACCCTTGAAGATGGTTTAACCCACTTGTGATAAAATGCTCATAACTCTTACAAACTTGAATGGATTTTAATGAGATAAAAATATAAATGGAATAGATCCATAGGGCTTTGACATACAATGGGGGAGAGGTGGATTCAAGAACTATTAATGGCCGTGCAATGGCCTGAAAATAATGAAAATACAGGAAAAAGACAAAATAATAGTATTTTTCATTGAAATTCTTCTTTATTCATCAACTCCCAACCTTCCTCGAAGTGAATTAGGTTACATCATGCTTTAAATAACCAAACCAACTGCCTAAAAATGTCTCTACAACTACTTGTCTCTTGGTATTCCATGATTTTGCATTTTTGTTAATATTGTTATGACAACTTTTTGACAATTTTTACAACTTTCACATTATATGCTTGCTGAACCTAAAACAACCAACTATGACCTAATACAACCTCAAAATGATCAAGACTACCTTATTACAATCTTAAGACATCATATCTAATTTAGAAACTTGAAGTTGCCTCATTGAGGCATGATCATGCGTGGGTGCACCTGCACCATCATGTGTAGCATCACTTTGGTGTCATTTACCAAAAAATAAAATTATTTAAAAAATATATATTATCACAACTCCTACTCATTTAGATAATTTTCTTTTTAATTATCCTTTTGTAGATCTAAAAGTGTATTTTTCAAAATATTGTTTAAAATTATTTTAATTAATGTTTATATTTTTTTATACTAAAAGTAGGCTATCAACACTAAAATATAAGATTGATTATATTCTCAAGAAAAAATACTAAAATTTAATTTTTTAAATGAAAAATATGTACAAACTTAGGAGAGATTTCAAGTCAAGATAATATCTTTTTTTATATCTCAAATAAATAGTTAAGAAAAACAGTGGAGTAATGTCAAAATAATGATGTTTTTAGTACATAAGAATTTCAAAAATTATGTTAAAAAAAGCATTTAGAAAAAATGGAAAAAATTGCACTAAAGTTTCAAGTTATTATTTTTTTTTAAAGGGAAAAAATACAATTATTATTAAAAAAGTGGTATGCCACTTAACCTCATTTTTAGCATTTAATTCTAGTAACTAAATTATAGTACCAATTTTATTAAAAAAATGTATTTACATATTTTTTTTATTTTAAAAGAATACAAAAATAAAATACACTAGTTTTTTTGTAGTTGATCAATTTACAATGCAACATTCAAAACATATATGTCACTTTCTATTGATTAAATTTAAAAATATGGATTAGTGTTATTTGTTTCCTTTATAAATGTGGGATATAGCTTTGAACTTTCACCCTCCACAAGTTTTTGAAAATCGCCTTTAAGCCCCTCCCAAAAGTAATCTTGCTTAATTCATTGATGTGTCTTCAAAAATCCTTAAGTGATCCCCAATTAGAGAATTATAGACCTCTTGTAGAATATTATGGTTAAAGGTGTAATTATTGAAAATGTATAGTTTTACTTTATACCACAAAGAATCTCTTTTCCAACAAAAAAATATTTGAATTTCTTAAAACACTCTATAACTATTTAATGAGATTCAATCTAGAAATATCTTGGTACTACTCCAATCTTCTTCTTTGAGCCAAATCACCTATATTATTGAAATAACACACAATAAGGCTTTGAATCCTTATCATCCCTTTTGGATAATGCAAAAACTATTACATTCTCCTTCCCTTTCTCATAGATGATCTCAAATTCATGTCCTAACATATTAGTGACCATTTTTAATTTTCCTTTAGATAGTAATCACTACTCCAAGAATTTTTTTAAGCCATCATGTGATTTTTCTTTACTTTGAAGTGTTTACATCGAATATAGCCTCCACTATTTGACTACATGAATAATAACTAGCATTTCCTTCTCATTTATCTAGGTTTGGGTGCATTCTTACTCTTCAATTAATGAATTTCAAAATTAAAAAGCATTTCTTCTTATATAATTACTACTCCTATACCATTCTCAAAGCATCGCACTCCACAATATTTTTTTGGTGAAATTTGGAGCAACTAAAGGGCATGTTCACAAAATTGGGGACCAAAAAGTGGCCAAAAGAGCTTTTTGGTCCATTATGCATATAACATAGCATTTAATAACATTCTCACATTATAACACACTCGTATTATGTCTCAATAGTGGATCAATCACTATTGAGACATAACATGAGCTCGCATTATGAAAAAATAAAAAATAGTCTAAACCACATGGTTTTAGACTATTTTATATTTTTAAAAATGCATCGGCATTATGAAAAACATACAAAAATAGTCTAAAATAATGTGGTTTAGACTATTTTTAATAACATGAGAGGCTCATAATGCACTCAAATTATAAATTTCCCTAGAAACTACCAACCCTTAGGGTTGTACTTGCATTCCAACACCCATAGATGTGTTTTCTATAAAATATGGAAAAATGATTGAATATCAAGTGTGCTCTCCATTAGGTTTACAATTTTTTCAATATTTTTTAAAAATTTCACAATAACACCAATCTCTCTTACCTTTCTAACCAAGTTATTTTTTCATTTTGAGTGTGTTAAAGTTTTGATCTTCAATTTATTTTAATAGTATCTTTTTTTTTCCAAAAACCTATGCATAGTATTTTTGTCATTTTTATCCATTAATTCAAATTAGAAACAAATTATATCTTTAATTTTTAGAATCTATTCTATATACATTAAAAAAATTAACTTTCAATTTTATTTTTTTAAAAGGGGGAGCATGCTCAATTTTTCATTTTCAAGATGTGTCTACATTGAGAATAAGTAAAAAATCATATATTCACTAAAATTTAACAAAAAAAATAGGTATAAACTACATTATATTAGCTAATTTTATATTGAAGCAATTTGTGAAAGATTGATAAATTTAAAATTTTAGGGGGAGCACATTGGACACTATGTTATAGTTTTTTGACAAAATAAGGAGCACTTTGTGTGCTCCCCCTAATTGAACCTTTTAATCTCCACTATTTTTTGAATAGTAGTTTAGAAACTAGATTATGAGCATGGAAAATCTTATTTTTCTCACATCTTCAAATTTTGAGTGTGGTTATCTTTAGTTTATCATCCAAGATTAGTCCTTACTAATTTAAAAAAAAAAAAACACTTTTAACTCCCTTTTGGTCCCTCATTTCTATGTACATACCCAAAACTAGAGTGGTACATGTCATGTCTTTCAATCAGTGTTACAAGACTCACCTAAACTTGGCGAGTCTTGGAGAGTCCCAAGGCGAGTGAGGCTTGGCGAGTCTGTGGAACTCGGATGCCGAGTACTCGCCAGACTCGCCGAGACTCGCGAGACTCACGAGACTCGCCGAGTCCTATGCCAAAGACTCGGTCGTCACTTTGTGGGTGTGTGTGTCAAAAAAAACACATTTTAAAGTTTCATTTTTTTTTCTTTTTGTTTTTATACTTGCCTCTATTCCTCCAAAAGGCACTTCATTTCATTTTCAAGCAAGTAAGAGAGAAAAAAGAGAGAAGAGAGCCAAAACACATTTGCATTGAAGGAAAATCAGCAAAGAGATTGAGCACCAAATGCTTATTGAATCGCATTTGTGCAGGTTCGTAGGTGATTTTGCTGCATCTAGAGGAGTCTACAAGGGATTGGAAAGAGATTTCCATTGATTTCAAAGAAGATTGAAGAGGTATGTTTGAGTTTTGAAGGTTTTTTTGTTTTTTTTAACCAAAACTTCATTTTCTATTCTGTTTTTCTTCTTTGTTTTTTCTATTTTGTTTTAGTGAACAAAGAACAAGTTACAAATAAATACAAACCCTAGGTGTGTGTGTTTAAGACTTTAAGTTTTTTGTTGAACAAACCCTAGGCATTCTTGCAAAAAAAAAAAATAGTTTTATAGTTGCAAACTTGCAAACCCTAGGTTTTTTAGTTTTATTATAAATTATACTTTGAATGCTAATTTTTTAAAATTTATGTGTTATTGCAGCATTGTTTATAATATATATCTATAAATTGTCTCCATCATATTCAATTTCACCATGTCTCAAGGTAAAAGAGATCCTTGTTGGAAACATGCCATTATTACCCCTAGGCAAAAAAAAAGGAGAAATACAATGTTTTCATTGTGAAACTCTTTTTCTTGGGGGTGGCATTAATAGATTGAAATACCACCTTGCATGTATACCGTGTCGAGATGCTAATCCTTGCACAAAGGTCCCTATTGAGGTAATGCATGAAGTGCAAGTGCAATTGGAAACCTTTGAGCAACAAAAAGAGTTAAAAAAGAAGCAAAAAGATGAGATGGCAGCCATGCGTGGAGTTGGAGATTCGAGTTATTCCATGCCTAAAATTCCTCCATGGTCTTCACCTTCAGTTGTTGGTAGTGGTAGTGGCAGTGGCAGTAGCAGTGGTAGCGTTAGCAAACTTAGCATTGGGCCCAGATTTCGTGGATCTAGGCTGGATTCATATATTTTGCCACACACTACTCCGGGTTCCCAACCGTCTCTCGAGAGCATGGGTTGGAACAAGGATAAACATGATGCAGCCAAAGCTGCAATTGGAGACTTCTGGTTTTATTGCGACATTCCATTTCATGCAGCCAGGTAATTCTTCTTTTGTTTTGTTTTAAAATATATAGCTTGTTGCTTGATAGTTGATTCTTTATCTCTTGAATTTTATTTTTAGAGCTATGTTGAATTCAAATTGAAATTAATAAATTATACATTTTTCAATACTAATTAGTAATTACTAAATTTAATTTATTTGTGTTAGGTCTCCATATTGGCAAAATATGATTGATGCAGTTACTGTTTGTGGGGCGGGGTTCAAAGCCCCTAATGATGAAGAGATAAAAGGCCCCATTTTGTCCCAAAAAGTGGCTGATGTGAAAGTCAGAATAGAGGAGCAGCGAGAAATTTGGAGGACGAAGGGTTGCACCATCATGACTGATGGTTGGACCGATAGAAGAAATAGGACATTGCTCAACTTTCTTGTTTCTTCCTCGGGTAAATATTTTACTTCCTAAAATGCATTGCTTTAGTGATTAACAATCAAGATTTTAAATTTATATTTAATTGAATCATTTATTTTGTTTCTTTTTCAGGTGGTACCGTGTTCATTAAATCTATTGATGCATCCGGCAACTCCAAAAATGCTGAATTCCTTTGTGAGGCTTTGGAGGGTGTCTTGGCTGAGGTAGGGGAGGAGAATGTGGTGCAAATAGTGACGGATAATGCAGCAAATTATGTTGCTGCAGGTAGACTATTGATGGATAGGCACCCATCATTATTTTGGACACCTTGTGCCGCTCATTGCCTTGACCTCATATTGGAGGATCTTGGCAAGCTTGACTGGATCAAAGCATGTGTAGAGACCGCAAGGAATATTTGTAAGTACATATATAATCACACATGGGTCCTCAACCTTATGAGGCAATACACGGGGCAAAAGGAGTTGGCTCGCCCTGGGATAACACGCTTTGCTACCAACTTCATCACTCTACAATCCTTACTGCAGTCAAAGGGAGCTTTGAGGCGGATGTTTGTTAGTGAGGAGTGGGCTTCCTCAACATATTCTAAGACAAATGCAGGGATAAGTGCGTCAGGTTGGATTTTTGATGAGCAGGGCTTTTGGGTGCCTACTAAGGAGATTGTCAAGGTAAATGTAATAACTAATAAGTAATTAGTTTAGTAATTCTACATTATATTTTATTATTTTCATTCTTGTTTTTATTTTATTTGCTTTTTTTTGTTAACTCTTACTTATGTCAATGTTTCATAATAATTGCAGGTCACAGAGCCCTTAGTGGTTCTATTACAAGTTGCTGATGGGGAAAAGCCCGCAATGGGCTACATATACGAGGGCATGGATAGGGCCAAAGAGGCCATTAGATCCATTTATGGGGGAATTGATAGTAAGTATCGCCCCATTTGGGAGATCATCGATAGACGATGGCACCTCCAGCTTCACAAGCCCCTACACACAGCAGCATATTTTCTCAATCCGACATTCCAATTTCGCAAAGAATTCAAGGCAGATGAGGAGGTTTTGAGTGGGCTCTACACAGTCATTGAGCGGATGTCTGATTTTCATGTTGGAGCCCAAATTGTTGCTGAGATAGAGATTTTCAGACTTGCACAAGATCTCTTTGCAAGAGATATATGCAAAGATACTCGATCAACATTGCAGCCAGGTAAAAATTTATTAAGGGCATAATAGTAGTTTAAAAATTACCACTTTTCAATCTTTTATATTCAATATTCATATTATAATTAAATATTCACATTTCACAATGAGATTTTTTTTTTTTTTTTCTCATCTCAGATGCATGGTGGGAGAGATTTGGTGTTAAAGTACCAAATCTTTAGAGGATTGTGATTCGAATGTTGAGCCAACCATGTAGTGCCTCGGGTTGTGAGCGCAATTGGAGTATGTTTGAGCACATACACTCCAAGAAGCGCAACAGGTTGTCAGTGCAGAGGTTGAATGATCTTGTTTATGTTCATTACAACCTGCGCCTTTGCCATAGACAGATATTGGGCACTGACTTATCACCCATCACGTTGGAGGAGGTTGATCCACAGTCAGATTGGATCATTGAGGTTGAGGATCATGTTTTTACCGATGAGGACCTTGATTGGGTCGACCAGGCAGATCGAGAGGCAGAGGCAATAGCCATGGCAGAGGAGGAGGATAGAGCACGAGGAGACACCTTGGATGTTGGTTTGGGTGCCTCTGAGTCTGACACTGAGACACAGGCAGAGATGATGGTTGCAACATCATCCAGGACCTATCTTAGACGTCTACACAAGAGGACTAAAGTTTAGAGCCTTAGTGATGCAGGCTCCTTTGACTCTCTGAGCCATAGACTTATAGCTTTTGTTTTACTTTTATTATATGTTTGTAAATTTTGATGCCATGGATTTCATATTCCATGAGTATTGTATACATTTCACAACATTCATATATCTAAGTTCTAACTGTTTAACTTTAAACTTTAAACTCTTACTACTGTTATTGTTATTAACTATTAAGTATTAAGTAATTACTTATTTCCTTCAGCTAAAATTTGCGTTTATACTTATGTGATCGATAGATGTTTGTGTATAGGATCATAGTAGTTTCTATTTCATGACGTTATTGTGTATTTAAGGTTTATTTACTAAAGGGTGCATGAAACAAGCTTTAAATCCTTAAAAATCTCTGAATTTCTTGGGTTTTTCTATTTGCCGAGTCTTTGCCGAGTCTTGGGCGAGTTTGGGCTCCGAGTCCGAGTCCGAGTCAAAAATTAGCTTGCCGAGTCCGAGGTGAGTCTGATTCTTGTAACTATGCTTTCAATCTCTTAAATTTCATATTAACTACCTTATTCCACAATAAATCATACCTTTTAAAAAATGTGAGGGGTATTACTATGTGGCCATGATTATTTAATGACTATTGGAAACCCCTCAAGTTCTTAATGGTTTTCAAAATTGGGCTTCACCAACCTTGAATTTATTTGGATTAACTTTTACTCCTCATGAGACACAATGCAACCCAAGTACTCCCCTTCTTTGATTCCAAAAGCCCATTAAGAAGGTGTAGTATTAAGATAATGTTGTTGGAGAACTTGTAATTCTTGATTACCATGGTGTAAATAGTCTTCCCATGCCAAAATTTAATCTTTAAAATGTACAAGGTGCAATAATAAGACCAAATGGCGTCACTATAAACTCATATGACCCTCATGAGTCCCAAATATTTTCTTGGGAATATCTTCTTTATTAATTCTAATTTATTGATAACTTAATCTAAGATAAAGTTTTAAAATAATATCACTCCATTTAGCTCATTGAACAAAGAATCAATGAATAGAATATTAAACTTAATTTTGATGGTGTACTTATTGAGTTCTCTATAGACTAGACACTTGTGCCAAGGGAATGGAACTTGGATCCAATTAGAATAGGAATAGGTATCTATATTAGAGCCTCACTACTTGGTTGGTTGTCATTCTTATTATGTACCATCACCATTGTAGAGGAACAAGCACTCTAACTATGATAGATAATACTTTCTTCTAACATCTCTTGTAATATATCTTCTTGATTTACTCTTTAAACATCTGGATAAGTTTATAAGGCCTAATGTTACTAGGTGTTTGAAATCTTTGTATTAGTTGAATGGAATGATCATGATCCCTTTTGTAAGTAATTCCTTTCAATATATCTCTAAACATTACTATTTTTCTCTCCAATATTATGTAGGTATAGTGGTGTAGACCTCTTTGTTGGTTGTGCCTCTATTAAAAATAATCAAGTCATAAACCCATCTACACCCTTTTTAGAATCTTCCACTTTTGACGAGAACTCACCAATTGTGGCAATGTTGCACATAGCACATGTAGCTCAAATTTCCTACCCTTTAATAATACGTAAAATCACATTAAAATTTTATTTCAATCATTCCCAAGATAGTTAGCTATTGGACTCCCAAAATAATACCAAGACTAATAAACTAGTATGTTTGGGTTTTAATTTAGCCCAAAGATTATAAAAAAATTGTCAACCATATTACTAAAGTCAAATTTTCTCTTGTTGTTAACATTGTATTGTACTTGCAGGTCCAAAGCTAAGGGTTGGGTTTCTAGGCATAAAAAAAAAAGTAAGACCATGGAATTTCAAATTTAAAAATTTATGGAATGTGTACTCACTCCAAAATGCATACCTATTCTAAAAGTAACAAGTATATTGTGTAATTATAAATTGGTACCTATTTCAAAAACCAAAAAAAGTACCCACTTTGAAAGAAAATGGGTTCCCATTCCATATGGGTAGGAATTTAGGCTTGGGAATCAAATCCTAAAGGGTAGTCATTTTTTACAAAAAATGTACTTGTTCTTGATAGGATTTTTCCTAAGCCAAAAGATTTCCACTAAAACTGGACCCATTATCTTTCTTTTACCCTACAACCATATGGATTCCATATGACTACATATTTTTGACTTGTGAATTCCTCCAAGGCCCCAAAAAAGGAAAAAAAATCTAACCTCAAGAATGGTCATATTTTATATGGATCCATTATTTTTTGGGCCTTCTAGACTCAATGGTGAAGTCCATTTTTTTCCAAGATGTCTTTAGAAAAATCTTACCTCCAAAATCCTCACAAAAAGAGCTATAACAAAAAAATTATTTACTAAATATTCATCAAACACCAAATCTACAATAACCCAAGTCTATAAGGGTAAACCCACAAAAGTGGTTTACAATTAGAATGAGGAAGGAAAACTTGCAAAAAATGACCCCATGCCAAAAAATTTCATTCTTGGGGTTCGAATAAACCAAAAGAGGGTTCACTCGAACCTAGGTTTGAGTGAACCCATTTAATGCATCCTGCCAAAAAACATAAATGAAAACCCCTTTTGAAAGGGGATTCAAATGAACCCTGGTTCACTCAAACCCCTGGGGGTTCGCTCGAACCCCCTTTTCCCTAATTCCTGCTCTCTACCTCCAAAAAAAATAGAATTGTTTCCCTTTGAAGCTTGGGTTGAGGATGAAAATGGAGGATACTTCACAAACCCAACTGGAATTAGGTATTCCTCGGAACTAGCTATCCAATGACTATAATTTTAATATGTTTTGGTTTTATTAAACATAGGTTTTTCACCGAAAATGAAGCTCTTTGTTCTACATGTGGAAAAATAGAAGATTATCAAAAAAAATTGAAAAATATGAGTGCACTAGATATTGAAGTCCTTGATCCAAAAAAAAATTGAATTTCGATACATACAAAAAAAGTTACGCGTTATATGGTCCGTCTATGTCTGAATTGTAATTGGTTTTACTTCGAAACTTGATTAAGGAAAAAATATTCAATAAATAACTATCTAACCAAGTGGAAGCACTAGATATTGGAGTTACAAATCTAAATTCGAAAGAATTAGAATTCTATCCTTCATGGAAAAAAAGTTATGCATTATACGGTGAGTGTCACTCCTTAAAAACATTATTTTCTAAAAAAAACTAGTTTTCGAGGGAGATGGAAAAAGAGGTGCAATATGATTCCAAAAAATTTTGAAAAAAAAATATTTAGAATCTACACACAAAATTTCATGAAACTCTAGTTTGCATCATCTTCAAATTCCTCATGGTTTAGCTGCTATAGGTGCCCGAAAGTGAAGATTTAGTTAGAAAAAATTATTTCAGTGTCCAATTTGGCCAAAAATTGTAAACCACTATTGTGGGATCACCTACAAACACATATATCTGACATTGAAAGTGTCTTCATTATTTTCTTGCAAGACCATGGATTCAACTATACACAAAAATCTACTCATACTAAAAAGGTTGCAAATACTAGGGGGTATGTGCAAGATCGTGATGAGCCAAAAAGTGGCGATATGATGGGTATGTGTAGGGTATGTGGCTGATGACTTTTTTTTTACCCAAAATTGATGAACACATTAAGGAATAACTATAGGAGGGTTTGTGTCAATATGGACATGGCCATAAAAGAAAAATACTATGCTATTTCGTTCCTCACCGCTCACACTCCCCATTCTCCCATAAATTCTGCTGGAAGGAAAGGCCGAGGGTTTTCATCTGCTTTGAATGTAGGTCGAGTGGAAGTGGAGAGTGTTCATGGAAATGTAGAGAATGTTTCGAATTGAGGAATGAAGTTGATTGCTTTCCCACGGTTGGAGTGGGGAAAGGAAAAGGTAAATGTTCCAAATGAAGGTCATCGTGTTCTGTTTGCAGAGGAAGCTCTGTTTGAAGGCAATGGGTCTAGTGTTTCATGGGAGGCACGATCATCGCATTCCAGTTGCAGCTAATGTTCTTATGGATGTTCCTATGACTCATCCTTGTCAAGTTCTACAAAATTTAGAGGGTCAAGATGAAAACTCTGTGCAGGATGTGCGAGTGGAAGATTAATCACCATAAGTTTCAAGCAGTGTTTTAAGAAATATACTTGGATTTCTGAAATGATATTCGAAGGGCTGGTAGAATTACTTAGGTTTTTTGAGCAATATACATGGGTTTCTATTACAAAGTTCGTTAATACTTTGGGTTTTTTTGGGTAATTTCGGGGAAAAAAAATTGAATTTTGGGCTTTTCCCTGTGCATTATATTGGTGTATCTGAAAGATTAGGGAAATTATGGATTTGTAAAGTCCAGTTTCATAATCCTATGTAAAAACTTATGATATTATATATATAAATATATAGGCTTTTGCCTTTGCTTGAAAAAAAAAGGGTTTTTAAAGGAGATTCTCAACTTTCCACCAATATAAATCATGTTTTACTTTGAATTTAATAAATAATTATTATTCATTTTCTATTTGAATTATGACTAAAGTCCTGATTGAAAAACATCTATAGCTTTCAAATGGTATCACATTTTTTGAATCCAAAACATGCGTCACATTCTATGCTTCACATAATATAGGATTAAAAAAATAGATTGAATTTCATGAAGTTTTGACCAAGTTAAGGTGGTCAGGCATACGAGTTTTTATATTTTTTAAAAGTTGTAATAAAAAATTCATAATTAATTATTTACTTAGAAAAAAATTACAAAAAAATATGCATCACACCGGGACATGAGTCCTCTACTTATATCTAAAATCTTATAAAAAAATATTATCATTTTATTATGGTTAGGGTGGTCATACAGACACCTACTTCTTATTTTTTCCCTGAAATTTAAGTACTACTGCATTGGAATTTCAAATTTTCACCAAATAGATTTTTTATTTTAAGAACCTAGTAGTTTATAAACTACATTCAATTTTCTACAGATTCTATTCTTACATATTTTCGAAATAATATAGATAACTTATTCAAATTTTTATGTTAAGTTGCCTAACTCTAATTTTTCAGAATTTTTCACCACTTAAGGTCCTATTTTTTCCATGATGATCCTGCACATACCCTAGGGAGATCTCCTCCTACAAGCTAGTAACTAAGCTCTAATACCACTTGAAAGGAAAATTTGTAGTAATAAAATATTCCATACAACATTAGTAAAGAAAATATACAAATAAATATTTAGAATCCACCATACAAAATAATATACAATCATACTATTAAGATGACAAAAGATATGCCCTATGAAAATCCTCTATGAGGGAAAGACTAAACCTCATTCACACTTAATTTATTATTCATCACAATACATTTTTATAGTTTTTATGAATGTTTTTAAAATATCAAGCTCCTCCAATACATCCTCCATGTGTCCAAGCATAATGAGGAATCATGCAACCACACATGTCCCATGACATACTTCACTTTAGGACTCTATAAGAGATCTCAATATAAATGATAGCAAACCTCAACCACTAAACATGTGCTTGATTTTATAGATTCAAGCTTACTTAAAACCACCAAGTGGTATTGGCTAAACCACGTTTCTCAAAACAACACAAAATCATTGATCTCCTCATTTATTTTTGGGTACTAAGTTTTTCCAATTTCAAATATTTTCCAATGTGTAAACCACACAAAATATTTAATGTTAGAAGTGGACTCAAATAAATATTTAATGTTGCTAAACACATCTCAAAAGATGCACCAAAAATAAATATGTATTTTCCTGTACAAGGTGCACAACACCCTTTTTATAAATAAGGCCAATGACATCAAATGGTAATATCTCTCATTTATATGACTAAGTTCTTAATTTAGTTAAGAGTCTTTTGGAGTATAATAAATTTTCATATTATTTTACTTCATGTATTTGGTTTATACATGTTTCTAATACTAAAAATAGTGTGTTGTAGGAATCTTGGTATGGTATTATTATTGATTTATTGATTATGCTACAATTAAGATTCTTTTAAGGGGGATAGGATGTATCATCTCTCTTTTGTTGGTCTTTTGTATTAGTTGACTTGGAATTTATTTTGTGTTTAATAACATGCATTACTTTTTGATTTCTTGAGTGTAAAATTTGCTTAATTAATTCATTTTCAAGTGGTGTATGAATACTTGAAAAGGATAATTAATTTTGTAATCATTAAATAAAGGAAAATATTATTACAATTGTTATACAAAGATGTTAATCCTAATCATTATGGACTAACAATGGTACTAAGCTTTGTGGTGAGCTTGTGTCATGTTATTTAAGTACATTTTTTTGGAGGGGGAGAGTGAACTAGGTCTTGGAATTTGAGTTGTTCACCATAATTCAATGGTGTGGGCATTAAAAAAATAATTTAGATAAATTAATAAGTGATAAATAATTAACCAATGGTTTTATAAGGATAGGGATAATTTTTCTTTCATTATGCATTATCTAATTCAATATTTTGTTTAAGAAAGGATCAAAATTTATGATATATTTTAATTTAATTTTAGAAATATTGATCAATATGAGGTATTTTAGAAATAGTAGTTTTATATATAAGAATTAATATTATTTTTAGTTCAACCCTATGTTACAATTATATTTAGAATACTAGGGTTGTCATACAAATAATGGGGAAATTTAAATAATAAACACCTCCTCTTATAAGTTGATTGGGGTTTACCTTATTCACTTAATTATACTTAATTTGTTTTCTAACCTAGAAGCACCTATGTCACATAGTACCTTATCCTCATAGGGGCCAATGTTAAAGGAAATAAGATAATATTTTACCCACAAGCAAATTTTGATTTTTTGTCAACCAAGAAATCTTTTGTGGCTCATGGCTTACATTTAGAAAACAATAAAGATTTAATCAATTCACTTATAATACTTACTATATTTTGAATTGGACCACCATCTACAATCACCTCATATACCTTTTCTTGAAACTTGCATATGGTTCAAAAACATTTTTTTCTTCTCTAATAAATATTCATAGATTATTTATTTTCCACTACAAAGATCTTTCATATGATTACATTTTCTCTAGTTTTAACCTCTAATTGTATGATTTGAGGCTCTTCCTTTATCAACACAGCTTGATTTGAAATATTAGTATTTAGTAGGAAATCTTGAACTTTATGAACTTCGTTACATATGAAGCACCTTAAGGGCTTCTGATCTATAAAGGATTTTTATCCTCATCCCCTATCTTTAAAACCTCCTTTTTTCAAAGTTTAGGCTTTGTATTCCCCTCAAGTTATTCATTGGTAGGCTTTTACGAATTATATTTTCCTCCATTTGGTTGCTATCACCCATGATTTTACTTGTAATTGTACTCTTCCTATTCAATTTATTCTCTTTTGAGGAATATTATTTTACCTCGTACATAGTAGGTACCTTAACTATGACCAGCTCATCTTGAAGATAAAATATTTATCCATTAACATAAGACTATGTGATGTTTGTTCTTCAACCTCTTATATATTATTCTAAGTTTGAATCATCATAAATTTCATAGTATAAGTTTCAAAATTAACTAACCTATTTGTTTTACATGTTGGGATAATAATGGTAAACTAACTTACAATATGGAAATCTAAAATTAAGTATGTTTTTTCATGAAACACCCTTTAAATAACTATGGTTAATTGTATAATACCATCAAGATATTTAGGAATTGAAATTATCATACCCAATGACATCACAAATTACATAATAATTACATGGAGAAATTCATGTGGAGATAAAATACATCATGAAGAGAAGCCAAGTATGTATTATTTTTTCTAAACAAGATTACAATGCAACACACTTCACACCTTATTTTTATCTCTTTTGAAAACACATGTACCCATGAAGTCTCAAAAAATAATGTCATGACACCATCCATACCTCCAATTTATAGGAAATGTGAAAGAAAGATGCCATTATAATTTTCCCCAATAAAGGCTCCCATACCATAATAAAAAAGGCACCCAAAATCCTATTGTAAAATCCATGCATCCCACACTTTGGAATTCCTCCTAAAATATGTAAAGGCGCTTATTTTGGCATCCCAAAAAACATTTTTCCCCCCTTTCCAAGTTCCCAATTTTGGGAAGCTAATAGTCACCTATATGGAACACCAAGACACACCTTTCTCTCGTTTCTAATTTCCCAACTTGAGGAGATAATAGAGTTTCTAAAAAATAATTGTTTATCATTGTACCAATGGACTCTTTCATCCCTTATAATTAAATTTATAAACTATAGTTTGGGTATTATTATAAATTATTTTCCACTAACACTCCAAGCGCCTATAGACACCTTAACAAGAATGTTGGAAAAAGTTAAATAATCTAGAATTTACAAGGTTGATATCATATTAATCCTAACATTCTCCCACTTAAAACAATACATTGTAAATATATCCATACAAACACAAAGAATTAAGTACGAGAAATAAGTCTCATGGCCTTCATGCACCAAGAGATCTTTTTAATGCTCACAAGATTGGTAAGAGAATATACAACATTCTATTGATTTTCAATCTTTCTCAATATAATATATCTATTTATTATAATTTCTTCAATAAAGTTGAATAGCCACATTTTTCTTAGCATGAAATATTGGATTCTTTTCCAAGTAGATTACACTATAACTATCATAGCTAATATCAAGTAGCCTAGAATCAAAACTAATACCTGCTTTTGACAATCTCTATAACCAAACTACCTCTTTAGAGACATGAGTAGTAGTCATATATTTTTCCTTAGTGGTGGATAAAGAAACCCCGTGCTACCTCTTACTCATCCAACTCATTACACCAACCAAAAAGTAAAAACATAGCCACTAG